>CM028126.1:33638031-33650770 GCA_016254315.1 Anopheles parensis | reverse complement strand
TTTTGATGGGTTTTATTTTAGTTTGCAGTTTTCCAGCCGCATATTAATGGCATTAGGAAATGAGTGTAAAGTTTCATAGAAATTTTTAATGTAATGCTGGGGTATATTTGGTGAGTCAATCAGATATTTGTAGTGAAGTTAATGCTGTAGAATATGTATTTTTTGAGCTGAAGAAGCTCGCATAATTTTAAAGAAAAATATTCTTACTTTGCAATTTGAAGACATTGTAGAATGTCTATTACCCGGGGAACTATCCAACTGAAACACTCAGAGTTTTACATTTTTTATTAATTAATTTCACTTTACAAAAGTTCCAAAAATTAGGATAGTTTCTTCGTTAAGATGTTCCAGTTTAACTTGAAAAGATTCTAGAAATGGTCCCAACTTTGATATTTGAGTTTTGAATATCTTTTGGAGGCATACGAAATTTCTGAAAACGATTATGATTATGAAATTTGATAATTCAGATAAAATATACAGCAATAATTTAAACAAACAAGAAAAAAGTTGGGTGCTAATGCTTTCTAATTTCGTTCAAAAAATTATGGAAAAATGGAAAAACCAACCCAAGTATAAACGATTTGACATTCTCAGAAATTCGAGATACTCAAATATTCGCGGTCCATATTCATATCTTCCGTATTGATTTACACTATTATTTATTAATAATGTTGTCTATTTTCGATCGAGTTTAACACGTTGAACTCCGTAGAGAAATTAACCAGACAATCGTTACTATTGTGCAGTTGTCATTTTCAAAGCCCACGGATAATCCGCTCACCGGTTAATAAGACCCCAGATAATCGGGACTCTATTATAATTCATTAAGTACTACTAAAGATTCATTACACGATGCCGTGCAGCCAAGCAAAAGGATATAATGATCTCGAATGCTTGTGTTTGATGACAATTATTCTCTTGTCTAAATAAATCTTATCTAGTTCATTAGGGATTAACCCCTTTTCAGTGGTAATTGGATGGGTTATCTTATCTTTTTTTGTTCTAAAAAAAAAACAAAAAAAAACAAACGTTCATTCAAGCCTGCGGCCCTGTTCGGCACTATAATGAGAAACCGCCCACACTCGGGGGTTTTGGTGAACAATTTTCCTCGGTTTTGTTTGCATCGTGTTTGACTGAAAATCTGAATTAAATAATTTCATCGAAAGAACGTCGTTTATTCAATTAGCACCGTCTATCTTTCTCGGTTTCTCACCATGGTTTCTCGTTTCTGTACACACACATACACACACACATACATACACTTTCCAATTTCCGGTTGCAACTGGTTTCTCGGCCATCGGTGCATCGGGCACATGTTCGGGTACAACAACTGCAGCAGTACAGCAGCACCGCAACCGGCAACTGGCAGCAGTGGCGCGAACAGCTTCACGCTCCGCAACGATGGCACTAATTACGTTACGACAAATATTAGCATTTTTCCGGCCACCGAGTGCCGACCGGAGCATCGGGAGTATCTGCAACACGNTAATGAGAAACCGCCCACACTCGGGGGTTTTGGTGAACAATTTTCCTCGGTTTTGTTTGCATCGTGTTTGACTGAAAATCTGAATTAAATAATTTCATCGAAAGAACGTCGTTTATTCAATTAGCACCGTCTATCTTTCTCGGTTTCTCACCATGGTTTCTCGTTTCTGTACACACACATACACACACACACATACATACACTTTCCAATTTCCGGTTGCAACTGGTTTCTCGGCCATCGGTGCATCGGGCACATGTTCGGGTACAACAACTGCAGCAGTACAGCAGCACCGCAACCGGCAACTGGCAGCAGTGGCGCGAACAGCTTCACGCTCCGCAACGATGGCACTAATTACGTTACGACAAATATTAGCATTTTTCCGGCCACCGAGTGCCGACCGGAGCATCGGGAGTATCTGCAACACGATGGCAATCTGTGCGCTGGCTACGGTGCGGCCAAAAACCGTAGCATAGATGTGGTAAGTGTCGGACTAAAATTCTACCGGACCATCGACAGTGGTGGCGTACTGTGTTGCTTTGCGATGGGTTTCCAACAATCTCTCTGCACAGTGGCACGGATGTGGAAGAAACGTGTGTGTGTTTTTTTTTGTTTGGGAAGGATTTTCCCGGCAGGGTTTTTGGTGGGTTTTGCCGGGTTGTTTCGGGATGGAGTTTTTCGACCAGATTTTCCCCCCAGAGCCGATTGTGTGCCATTGTGGTTTTGGTTCGTAGCAGAGACAAACGTGGAAGACACTGTTCGACATTTGAGGTTATCTTATCCTCACGAATGTGGTTACGAATGTTCCCGAATGCTCGAATGGTTTTGCTGGCAAAAGTGTGCAGGGAAATTTTGTTTGATGAAACGGTCAATTGTATATGACGATTGGTCAATTTTGGCGTGTTTGAAGTTAACGTGTTTGTAGGGAAATAAATCACCTTGGTGATTCAACTTTGTAGTGTTATTGTTTTAGGATAAAGTTACAAAAAGTTCTTTTATGTTTTTCCTAATCACGCGAGTAAATAATTAAAAAAAAATGACTAAAATGCAGCGCAATACTCTGTTTATCAGGACGCATAGGATCTCGTCCTTATCCTGATATTTCAATAACACGAATAAAAGGTAAATTAAATTTATTTTAAAAACACATTTAAAACATGGATGGATCGCGGATGGCACCCGAATAAACGAATTTAGTAATCTAAAGTGAATAATATTGCAAGGAATATTTGTTTATTACGAGTTACAATCGCTTAGCGATTTTAGTCTGTTGCAGAAGTCCAACAAGAACCAAGCAAAATCGAATTTTTAATAACTTTTTCCCTTGGTAGGCCTCGCTGTCGTTCCTAGGATAATCAGCGTTATGACTTCTTTTTTTTAATTTGAACATATTAAGCCTTCTCTACCCTTAAGAATGGTCTAAAAAGACTTTAAAGGTTAGGTTGTCCGGTGATATTGTACTGAATAGCACAAAGGAAAATAGGGCTTTAGTGATCAAATATTAGCATTCATAGAATTCGTCATGGTAGCGCTCCAGCAAACGGATCTTTACTGAATAATAAACTCACAAATAATTTGAATATTTATATAAAAAGCTACTACTAAAATCATGTTTCACCCCTCTTTTTCGGACAGGATTATAGTGGATCGCCGCTGATTTGTGACAAGTTGCAGACTGATGGCAAAATCTATCGCACCTTACAAGGCCTCCTGACCTGGTCCACCGACATCAATCATGCGCCGCATCTGTTCACCAATCTGACCACCTACCGGCAGTGGATTGATCGGCAAATTGAAAAGCTGGACGGTGCAGCACAAACACAACGACACCCGACCGAACCACGGCCAATGGTCGTACAAACCGCATCGAACTATCCGGATCGGGCCGTGCTTTATGGATGAAACAACGTTCGGGAAATTTGCTAGTGATTGATTTCGAAGGGTTTCATTTGCCACCTGAAGAGTCGCGCAATAAAATTGCACCAATTTTGCGTAAGAATGAATGAAGAAGTGAAGTTTTTTTTTGTGTTTGAGGAGACTATACTAAGAGCTACTCCTTGGAATAGTGGAAGAAAGCAGCTTTATCAGCAGGAAAGAAAATTCGGTTGAACACGCTTTGTGGAGGAAAAATGTGGTTACATACATTTTTAAAGCCGCACACACGAACAATGCAGTTTTCCACGTTCAATAGACGAACAATGGGTATACAGTAGTGGTAGTACTGTACCCCCAGCTTCTACTGATGATTAATTGGAGAAGTGTGTCGAGGCCCCGTGTACCACAAGTGCAACCGTTCGCCGAGCATGGTATAATGGGAAAATTCCGATGTGCAAACCTTCGTAGACCGGTGTGTGCATGTGAGATATGTATTGATAGGCGTGCGCGATATTGGCAAAATTTTCCTGGAAAACAATTTTCTACTAGACCTTTTTTGGCCGCGGCATCCCTTTGCGCGTTTCGCATCATCGTGCATCAAGCAAGTGTGTTTGTCGCCGGGAACTTTCACTTTGCAAGAATGTGAAAGCAAATGCTTTGTGTGAGCGTGATTGAGCGTGGAACGTGTTGAAACACAGTGTTGTACATGAAAGTGACATACTTGGGGACGGTAGTTTCCTACTAATCTATCATGGGAAAGAATGCGGAAATGTTCAAACAGGCATGCTTTATTGATTTGAAGACATTTATTTCATTCTTGTGATAGTGTCTTATAGTGAACTGAAATTTTTGGAACAATTTAACATTAATTTTTGTGGGTGAAACTTTCCACCCAACACTGTTCGTTCGTTCAACTGCCAAACGACAATGTCCCAACATACGATGGGGATGGTTTTTGGTGGCACAGTTGACGGAAATTGTTTCCCGAAAATACAATCACTTTACCGCAAGAAAGCATTACCCATACCAACCACCCCCCCGGGACCGGGGTAAAATGCCCCGAAGCGTTCCGAGAGGTTCGGTGCATCGTTTCCTTCTACAACGGACGAATCGTACGATGCTGCAGGCCATCTACATTATATCGAACCTGCAGCAAAAACCGGGAACTGCTCGAGCACCTTTGCAGCACCACCGTTTGGAACCGCTGGCATGGTAGTGTCTACGGTTCGCTGGCTGATGGTAGCTAGATATAGAAATTTGCATAATTTACTGTCTCCGTCGGTGAACATTATAATGAAAAGGACAAAAACGCTGTTCGACGAGCGAAGCTCTTCATAGGGCTGACTTGAACGGTACCACTGTACTGATGGCGGTTGTCGATGGTAGTGGATTGCGTTCCCCCCAACAACCTCTTGACGGAATTGACGCCTTGTAGCACCATGTTCTTGTTCAACCGGCGCACCGTGTTGATATATCTTTCTTCCCCCGGGCGGAAATTTCACGAGTGTGAAACAATCACGTNTGGCATGGTAGTGTCTACGGTTCGCTGGCTGATGGTAGCTAGATATAGAAATTTGCATAATTTACTGTCTCCGTCGGTGAACATTATAATGAAAAGGACAAAAACGCTGTTCGACGAGCGAAGCTCTTCATAGGGCTGACTTGAACGGTACCACTGTACTGATGGCGGTTGTCGATGGTGGTGGATTGCGTTCCCCCCAACAACCTCTTGACGGAATTGACGCCTTGTAGCACCATGTTCTTGTTCAACCGGCGCACCGTGTTGATATATCTTTCTTCCCCCGGGCGGAAATTTCACGAGTGTGAAACAATCACGTTAATTTATTGTCTTTATTGTTTTATAATTTTCCATTTTCGGTTCCTTCGCTACCCCTGCCAGTAGCTTTTCCACTTTCGATCGCCATTTTCTGATTGTTCCCGTGCCCCCCCCCCCTTAGGGTAAAATGGTTTGACGTGCGAATCACTGAAAGCTCGAGAGCTCGAAAGATTGCGGTTTACGGCCGTAACCGCACACGGAACACGGTATTGGGGTGTTCTTTTAAAGAACATAAAAAAACTAAATCTCTGGTTTTTGCCTAAAGTGTTCGAAATATTTTTGCGATGCAGATAATAAGCTGTGGGATGGGAAAGACCGCGAGAAAGAATTTATGGTGAAACTTTCGGACGATGGAGGCATCGGGAAGTCGAGAAAGTTGGCGAAGAGCTGAAATTGGGGAAGGAAATTTATCTCTTTCACCGATAAGTTCATAAGAAAGTGTGAATGAAATTCCAACCGAAATTGTGAATAATTTAGAATAATTTTTGGTACGTTTTAAATAAGACTGCTTTTTTATCGTTGAAAGATAATTCCGATGGTCGTAAGTTTTGATATTATTAAAAAAACGCCTGAAAGTATGCAATGGTTGTGACATTTTATTCCAAATTGTAAATTCTCGTTTTTTTTTGGTTTTCTCTGTACAGGTACATGTTTGCAGCTAATCAAACTGGTGAACATATCGGAAAACTTTAATTACACCAATTTATCTTACAGAAACCCGCATCGTTTGTAGAATAGTGTGTTAGGGAGAGATGGGATGGGGGTTGTTTTTGGTAAAAGTTCCCTGTGACAACCATTTGCAAAATCCAATAATTCCCCATTTGTTCTTGCGGTTTGTTGCAGAAGGTTACCGTGGGTTACATTGGCAACAAGCACAAGAAGGAGAAAATCCCCCTTTTGCTCCTCTTCCCGCTCCTTGTTGTCGACCTGTTCACCACGTCCTTCGTTAAGCTTGTCAGGTTAAATTCTGCAGTTTACCGCAGAGCGGGGAAAAAAACAATAAAAAAGCATTTCCCCAGTAGCGTTCGTAACCGAACGTAACATTTCGATCCGGTAACAAGCAGCAAAAAGCCGGGTTTTGTCCTTTTTGGTAACCGTAGCAAATTAGAGAATTAGTAAGCGGTCAATCGGGCGGGGTATTGGATCACCTTCGGGTTTTACTACCCCTTTGGGGGGAACCGGACATGCCACCGGGGTCCGGGGTGCGGAAGGGTAAGTTTTGGCCGACAAAATGGCAGTTAGAAAAACGGTACCGCAGGCATGTCACCAAGTGGAAAAGTCGGCTAGATAAGTTTTCTGTGGCTTTCGGTAATTTGCAAACTCCGTACAAACATCGGACATCCCTGGCTAGAAAACCACCGGGACAACGGAACGGTGCGTTCCAAAGCATTGTTTCTTTCCTTCTCTCTCTCTCTGGATGTCAGAATAGTACAGGACGTAATAGCACCTGAAACACAAAACGGTAAAAGATACCTGTAATGATGGTAGGAGTAAAGGTAGCATAACGAGATGGTACTTCTCAATGATGTCCACCGCAGGTTAGACGTCAGGTGCGCCACATTTTACATTGTATGGGATGGTCTTTTTTGTATCCAATCGATAAAGAGTACAAACTGATGACCCAGTGTTTTAAAAGCCACGTGTTAAAGCCACAGGATCAAGTTTATGCAGACGTTTATTTAGAAATTGCTTTCTCAACGGTATCTGTCTGAGGATTATTACACATTATTCTGTTAACAAAACTCATTTGCAGAAATTTCTAATGAAAAAGTAAAGAGTTATTAGTTTAAAGAGCAGGAAAATGTAGGAAAAATCATATTAAAGGCATTTCCCGAGGTAAAAATATTCACCACGATCGCAAAACATATAATTAGACTGCTGTTATTTCTCTCCAGGCACGTAGAGTAGCTTCAAGATTAGCTCTTAAAACACCTCCACATCTTTGTTTACTACAAGCTAGGAGGATGGCTTGCAATTGTGCAAGGAAACCAAAAAGAAAAAAAACCCTAAGGTCGAGCAATTGACTTGAGCAGACCAAAGGTGATGCTGAGAAGGCTAGGACATCGAACAAAAGCAGGAGCTTGCTAGCAACATCTTCCCTTTGCCAACAAACACCTGCGGTACCAGACCCCTAACACTAGGCCAGATAATCGTGATAATCGGAGCTTAATTTAATTAACGCTTCAATGAAGAAACCACTAAACCTGTTAAAACTTTCTCCCTTATCATCACACCTTCGCGAGCATCCTGTCTGTGTGTGTGTGTGTGGGTGTGTATAAAAAGGGACAAGCAAAAAGCAACCATCGAGAGGGTGAGTTCTTGCATTTCTTTATCATTGTTTCGCAAAGCGGCAGCCCGTGTTTCGAAGATAGTGCGCCGTGTGCTCATTGTTTTTGGTGGCTTCGTCGGTAAAGGTAAAAACCCATTGCACAAAACGCAAACAACTTTCCTTTCCCTTTCCCCCTCCCCCCCACCAAAATTGACTGAAACTCGACTGATAGCAACCGTTTTTCGCACAAAAGCACAAAACTGAAATTGCAGCAATAGTGAATAAATATAATGTCTTTTGTTTGGGGTTGAGTTCTTGAAGCTGGCTGAAGACTTCACAATAGGTATGGTTTACAAGTTTTATTTTAACGTCTCCTTGTGGTGGTTCTTCACTTTAACTGTTGTACTGTATAATTTTAATAATTTTACAACCCACCCTGTCAGTGTCAGAAATGGATGTGGTGTGTGAAACGCCTGGCATCATCGTTTACCAACCGACAACGTGCTCGATGGAGGCGCATGGTGGCTGGTACAAGAAAGGGTTTGTTTGCAGCAGAACTCTTGTTTCGCTTCGCTATTCTCAAGGACAGTGACAGAGAGAGTTTTTTTTCTTGTGTTATTATTGATCTTGAAAACGCAATCTACACAATGGTGAAAAGTGTAGGTGAACGAAGCATACCAAACCACAGTACGCACCACTACTGCTTCCGAACGGCAGCACAGAACTGGAACCAAAAAAAAAAGAAAAAAAAAACTCAAGCTAGTCCACTTGAACCGTGTACGCACCGAATGGAAAGCGAAAAACTCTTCCGTCCTCAACCGTACCGTACCGTACAAGCGTTCGGTAAGGCAGCAGTAGTTAGAAGAGACCAAAAAAAAATATCTCGCACACAAAAGAGGTAGTCAGAGTCAAACATGAACAGTACATATAATTTAATTACAACTTTGATGAAGTGGCGGTATAATTATTTATGAAGTTAATTAGAATTTTAATTAACAAATTTGCATAGATATTGTGCGATTCTTTTGCTACCGGCTGGTTTTTTGTGGGCGATACTGATTTCTGCAGACACGTCTTGGCTTGGGTTACGAAAGTTTACTTGCCGTCGATGCGTTTGCATTTGGTGAGATAGATTTTTCACTGGAATTCTTGTTTTAGTTAAGTGTTTGAAATGAAAGAAAGTGTTGGTAATTTTGCTTTTTGAATAAATATTTCTAAAGTTCGCTTTTTTAAACTTCTTTTCACTGCTTCAAAATAAAGTATTAAATTTACATTTTCCAGAACATTTTTTTTAAATTGTTGCAAATTCAAAATGAAACATAAATTTAACTCCAAACTAGTAGCAACGATAAACCAAGCGAAAAAAAAACAAAACCAGAAAACAAAATTGAAATAAAATAAAATACGCCTGGTAAGCAACCAGCTGGGCGATGCTGCATTCAGCGGGCTGTACAAACAAAATTAAAACTTTGACTTTGAATTTCCGCCCGCGTACCGATGGCTTGCAAGCGCTTCCTATTGAACGGTAACATGTTGAACAGCAGCAAAAAAAAAAACACACACACAAAGCAAGTTACCAGTTTAGTTTTTTGGGGTGCATGTGGAAACTGTTCCGTCTGTTACTGGCATACGGTTCGTTTTACGCTTTGTTAAATTAAGCAAGACGTGCAAGAACAGAAGTTCCGCGTGTGTAGTTTGTCACTCTGTAACGAGTTGGATGTGTTGTGTTTTTTCCTTCCGTTCTTTCTGCCTTGTTTTAAGCTGCAATTTAACTTAAAGATTGAATAGAATAAGTGAAATTTGAATTGAAATGTAAATTAAAAAAAATCGTTTGTCGATTTCATTTAAATCATGTTTTTAAATGATTTTCATCAGACTTTTGGTTTATAATTTATGATAAAATTTAAAATATTGAGTAATAAATCTTTGCTCTAAAAAGAATAACATTTCCCAATGATTACGTTGCATTTCATGAGCCAGCTACTATTGTCATTTGTCCATTCGGGTGCACTCCAATGATCATTACTGCGGCATTTTGGACATCGTTGTTGGAAAAGAAGAATTTAAGCACTACCGCCATAAGTACGCATCGGTACGAAATGCACTTTGTGTGTGAAGTTTTGTTTTCAGCAGGGAGCTATTTCGCATGGATATGGTTCACAAACTTGCCTGAAACTGCAGTTGATGTGCATTTACTGCGCCCTGGATGGTCGCCAAGTGTGTGGCGCCAGGCAGGATGGTAAATTTTGAATCACTAAAAAAAAAGGAACAATAAAAAAAGTGGAGCAACCCATTAAGAGGAGGAATTGTTGTGAAGTATAAAAAAACAAAAAGTCCTCAATTGAAATCATTGTTTAGTAATGTTTGTAATTTTAGTTAAAAATAAAATTTAGGCATTATGTATGTTATATACTTTACTTTACTTTTAAAACAACTTTAAATTTTTTTTTTGAAGTTTTTTTCTTTGCTTTTAGGAGGAAGCAATTTCAACGTATTTTTTCTCCCGAAACCAAGTCCAGCTAGCGACTGGTTTGTTTCATAAATTCATCCAACATGAATGATGACGTTCGGGGTAAGATGCCATGATGGTTGCAACGTGTCCGTAAAGAACCGCATACGAAACCGAACATACTGCAACGCGTCCGCAGCCAAAACGGGGTGGGCAAGGATTCGTTTCTCTTTCCTTCTCTCAACAGCAAATATGTGTCGGTAAGCTTTCGTTGGTGCTTATTGCTTCTGTTTTATATGCGATATATTTTTTCCCCCTTTTTCCCACTTTTATGTACATTTTCCCATTTCCTAGGGCATCGTCATTTTTTGGCATCATAAAAATGGTTCCCTTGTGTGTTTCTGTGCTAGTTCTCTCTCTCTTTTCCGGTACCAAGTTTTGACGGTCGTTCAGTATCATTGTTTGGTGGTGTTACCATTAAGAAGATACATTTACACTTCCGTAGGCACTTCGCACTGAGATTATTTGTTTCTACTTGTGCAGCTTCACGGCTTCACGGTAGTGTCTGTTCTGTAGCCACTAAGGGGGGATTGTTTTTTTTTATTTGTTCAGTGAAAACTGTGCTGCATTTGCTTTTCTTATGCATGATTGTTTAGTGCTTTAGTGTACGGGATGCAAGTTAAATGTCTATTTGTTAGTAAAATAACCACTGCTTGGCGAAGCATGAAGCGCATGCAGTATGAAATTTGAATAAAGAACTTAAACGATTCGTTTGCAATGGTTTGTTAGTGAGTATTGAAATAAATTTAATTTATTTAAAGAATATACCAATTTATTTAATTTCTAGAGCATTTCTTTGAGCGAGTTACGGATTATCCTAGCTATTTCGCAATTACGCCTTAAGGTATGCAAATTGCAATGCTTATCAATATTTCTAGTAAAAGTTGTTGTGTATTATTTGTACATTGTTTGACAACTCCTTCAAAATCAAGAAATTAAATATGTTGCAGTATCTCGTAAAAACCTGTCATTTTAATAAAAATAAAATAACCTAAGCTCATTAATTTATTCCACGAATCTAACACAGTCATCGGGGCTTTGGTGTAACAAATTATCCAACGATTAAGTTAATTGATCTTTAAGAACTTAATCAAACACCAGCCTGCTAAACAAACGGCACATTGCTTTTCCGAGAGATGAAGCGATACATCCTGTGGTTCTTGCAAGTTCGTTCCTCGGCAGCTTCTGTTACGGTGCAGAAAGCTCATACGAACGAAAACTCTCATCTTCAATTAAATGACTCGAAAACGTGCTTGTGAAAACCTCACCAAACTGAGAAAAGTTTGTGTGGCATTAGCTTATCGTAGTTTGCCTGTGGTTATGGTTGATATGATCCATAGGTGATCATCTATAGGTAAGTGTGCAAATGCCACAGTAAGTATTGAGATTTTCTGATTTTAATTCAATTGAACGAATTTAGAGGAGGGAGAGGGAGAGAAATCTGTAAACTTTTTAAAAAATTTATGAATTCTTAAATTTATAAGAATTTATAAATAATTAAACGAATTTATTAACAGCCTTAAATTTAGAAAAAATAAATGTAAAAGTGGTGAGTATGTTTACAATGTGGTGAAAATATTACGAAGCGCCTGATGGTATGCAATGCAGCATTACACGGAGAAGGAAATCGCATCCTCTTCGCAGCATCAAATCTTCTATATTGAAAAGTGACACAAAAGTGGATTTTTATTCACGGTTTTGTCTTGTCCCGCGTGCCATTATATCGTCAACATTCACCACAGCTCAAACATATTCGGTCACGAAATACCAATAGAAGCATCTTGCCGATCCGGACCAACCAGTCAGTCCACCGCAGGTTCTTATGATAGCGCACATTGATACTTTCACTTGTGGTTTTTCGGGGGTTGAACTTTTCGAACGTGTAACCAAAGAAACTCCACCAGAGTCAATAGCGCGGGTAGTGCCACCGGCATACCGACCACCGGTTCGACTAGTTTGGGGGCAAAACTTTTTCCCCACCCCCCAATACAGGACAGCAGCACACATCCCTTCGGGGGTCGATGTGAAAACGAGCCAAAAGCGAAGACGTGCCCGAGCTGGGATGATGTTATTTTTTTTGTTCGTGGCCATACCGTGCTTGGTGACCATCGTCTACGGTTGGCACACAGTATTCTTCCCCCCGGTGGGTGTTTCGGTCGATACTTTCTGATACTTTTGCTGTCGGGTGGAATGTGGCCAGCCAGGCCAGCAGGTGCCTGGTGCAGATTGAATTATTTTACACACGTTTACACTTTGATTGAGTTTTATTGACTTCTAATGTTTTTCAGTTTGACTCCTGTGCGCATCGATGCGATGATGTGCTTTGGAAAACTCACGTGAACTTTGGCAAGTTTCAGTGTTTTGCACCGTACCATCACGAAGGTGTATAATTAAATGCAATCAGGCTAGTAAGGGGGGATGGCGTGATTTGCCGTTTTGGTCTGAAAATGTGTTGGTTTTGTTTTATTCGTTTGTTGTCAGAATAAATTAGTAAAATTGGAAAAAAGGTGAGTGTAAATAGTTCAAAATTTGAAAAAACTCCTTTCTTCAACAAGCGTGTATGATCGAATCGTCTCCGAAACTCGTTGTTCTAAGGGACACAGTCTGCAAATCGTGTGTTACGGTTGTAAACATATATAAACAAGTCGCGTCTCGTAACTTTTCCTGTTTTTGCTGTTTTTTCCGCCTGTCTGGATATTTTATAAAGCAGGATAAATTTATTGAAAGACCAATGCTGCTGGGCTAAAGGAACGGCAAAACTTTCCC
>CM028126.1:33613005-33637978 GCA_016254315.1 Anopheles parensis | reverse complement strand
AACATGGTAAAAAAAGAAAAGATCCCTAAAACCATAAATGATACATTGTATCGAGTGGGACATGTTTGAAATCAAATTTAGCCAAAGTTGCTCTATCGGTTGCACTAACCGGAGTCGTCAATTTCTTAAAGAATATCGTGAAAGAACGGTACAAAAACCCGAAGACAGGAGTCGTACAGTTTGGGGCAAAAGTTCGCGATCGGAAAATCAAACCTTTGCTAACACATCGGTTCTTGGCAATCGGAGACGTATCTGGGGTGATGGAGACATGGTACCACGAAAGGCAAGAAACACGTCACCAAAGTCGGCTGTCCGGACAATAGCCGGCTAAATGAGCGATGGGCAAAAGTTTAGAGTATTGGCAATTTTACGCTTCATCGGGTGAAAGTTGACGATTTATGGGCAATTTCGGAGGCTTGCCGTTCGAACGGGAAACCGGTGATGGTCGTTCTTTCGATTTGTGAAATGATTCGTAGTAAAAGATGTGATTGTTACTGATGGCCATCTGGGTGTGTGGATGTACTGATTGGAGTGAGTTTTTTTGTGGTTGGTGTTTGTAGTTTAAATTACCTCAAATTATCAGGAATCAGGAGTATTTTATTGTTAATCGATTTTTAGATTGACCGCAAAATGGTTAGTGAGGGAAATAAAATAATAATTTGTTCCATTTTAAGATATTTTGTTTCTACAAGTTGCAATCATTTAAAATTGGGTTTTCAAACGAGGTACTTGGAACTGAAAATAATTCTCCGGAGTCCTTTTAGGTCCTTACAAGAAATAAGTTATCCTAGTCCAGGATCTCCACTGAATGGTAATTAAATTTTGATTAAGGTTTTTTTCTCGCACAAAATTGATTATTCCTGAAAAGATATTTCAAAATCCCAATTCCTCTATTAATGCGTTCTGGCACATTTCAATTATCATTTCATTACCCAGAAAAAAACGAATCTACTGCATATCTGTGTGTATGTGTGTCTTAATGTGTTAAATGATTTTTTTATCCAAAATTTTTCATAATGGTGATCGGAAAAATTTTATTATCCGTCACCGCAACTCTTATTTGATGGATTGATGGATGTGGAACGAATCCTGCGAAGAGATGCCATATTAGCTTGATGGCATCCCAAACCCAATAGCCAGCCGAGAAGAGTCCCAAGTGTTTGCGTAAGCTTTTCCATCCTTCGAAGTCATTATCGTTAGTGGAAGAAAAAGGACTCCTGAAAAATAAAAAAACTCCCTTTACCTAATATCCGCTAATGGTGACGGACGCTCCGAATCACATCGTCACAAAAGGCTGACCTTAATTTTTATGCAAATTCACGATCAATTTTTATTTCTTTTTTTTTGTTCAATCTCCTCTTCTATGAGTGATGTGACGATTGAAAATTAATTTATGGGCTCCGGACGTTTCTGAACAAACCGATCAACTCATCATTCATGTGTTTTCTTCCTTTTTTTATGCTTTAGCTCTCCGCAATATTTCGCATTTGTGTGCCTTCGGGTTTTCTCACGCTTATTTCACTTGCTTTCCGGTATTTTTTTAGCTTAAGTATTTTTATCCGCGTTCTGCTGCCTTTTCGGTTTGATGGCTTTTTTTTATTCCATCGATTGGACCGGGCATTATGGTGCAGGAAATTTATCGAACAATTTTTACCCCCAAAAAGCACCGATGATTGGCTACAGATTTATCTTGGAAGAGAAGTTTTTGAGTGTAATATTGTTTTTTTTTCTCTCTCTATTGTCGGTAAAGTATGAAATTGATATGGAAATGGGGAAAAAATTGGCTTGAATTCGGGAAGGAAACCATATCCGTCTGCAATTTTTCACAATCAATCTTTGTTTTTTTTTCTTTCGGGGAAATGATTTGAGTGATTGGGAAAGATGGAAAGTTTTTGGTTGAGATAAAAGCGCTTATAAAAATAAATTATTGATTAAGCTGCATCAGTGTATGTTTAGGTAGATTGATTATGTTTTCGTTTTTGTTTTAGTTTCAATAATTTTTATCTTCGAATTGTTTAAGATCAATTCAAATGGAAATATAAAATTGGATGTCCTACAGATGTCCAGGAAGTCTCAGGAGGTATGGGTAATCTTGGGGATGTCGAGAATGTAGATAAATTGTTGAATAACCTTTGGAGCTCAGAAAATTACTTAAATCAGTATATTTTTTTGGGGCTTTCAACTTGTGGTCATCTATTGTCACATGCCTGTTGACATTGCCGTTTAAAATCGCTCTGGAAGGTGTCACGCGAAGCGCGAAAGTTTCAAATGAAAATAATTAATATTATTTCTTTTCCTAAATTTAGTATCCCAAAAGCCAAAAATAGAGTAAATCACATGAATTCTGTAATAATAGCCGTAAATAGTTTGTGCTAGATAATTGTTTGATGTTATCCACAAAGCAACTGTTCATGTAAAACTGGAAATGGATGGTTAGTTGGCACGTAAAGCAATGGTTGAGCAGTGAATCGGCAAAAAAACGGTGGTTTTTGCCATTGCGATTCGGGCAGAACATGCAGAACAAAAAAAAGGTTCGAAAGATTCGTTACATGAAAACACAAATTTCGCTTGTTGCTTTCCCCTCCGTTGCAGGGGTGGGGCAAAGTCGTTCGTAAATTTGAAGCAATTTGCCATTGCTCTGGATTACACGGTGCACGGTACGGTGTTTGACCGTATTTGTTCGCCTTCGCTACAGTTATATTGCTTTGCTGATTAATTGCAACGAAAACCGATACGTTCGGTGAATATCGGTCAGTGGAAACTCCGGTGGCGGTGCGGTATGGTCAGTTGTATCCGGTACGAATAATTTAGGACAGTTTGAAGAACGAAACCGTAACATGCTATACGGTTATGAATGTGGTTCATGGTCACTCTTTGGACTTGGAGGATTTCACTTAAAGTGAAGTATTAGTAGAAGCTTTTTAAGGAAAAGCTCTTTAGGGAAATTAATTTTAGTCACATAATATTTTTTTTTAGCCAGCACCAACATACACCTTGTGTGTTTTTAGAATATAATTTTCCAAATTACCTATTTAGTATAAGTGTTCATATTTTTAAAACTGTACAGAGTAAATCAGTATGAATTTTTAATGCGTTATTTATATATACTGTTGCTAAATTAAATGGAACCTTTTTGGTTAATACAAACAAATATATATTTAGCAATACGGCCAGGCCGTTCCTTCATGAAATAATAATAAAAAAAAAACAAAAATATATTGCAAAGCTCCTCTAACGTATGGTTGGCTATGTAAGCGAATTGTGAGCTAGAACATACAGTTTCACCCTGCACGGCACGTTCAAGTGAGATGATCTGAATGCCGACATCACTCACTCATCTGGCCCGAGGCATAGTGGCAATGGTGGGCCATTTTTCTTTATTCGAGCACCGAGTGTAGTTGGATAAATTATTCCGTTAATTTATATCCTGTTTTGTTTTCTCGGTTAACCAGTACACGTAATCGGCACACACTGCCGGTTAGAGTTTAGGTCTTTGGCTCAGTGTCTGTTCGGTTCGACTGTGCGTGTGGTACAAGTGAGTGACCATTTCAAACGAACGCTGGCAGTATCCTACGCTCGTAAACCGGAAATAGCTATAGCAAATTAAATTTATTGACTCCAATAAAGATAGAGTCTAACCGACGGGACCGACCATCATAGCCAGGCGAAGCGAAAGTAAAAGTTAATCATGATCCTGCAGCAGCAGTAGCAGCAGCAGTAGGCGCTACCGGTAGCCGCTCCCCATAGCGGTTTGGGTGAACATTTGGCGCCAGTCCTTACCAAGCGCCGAACCGTTTAATGTTCTCCTTTACCGCCTTTACCGGTAAGGCCGAACACCAGTTTTCCGGCCCGTTAAGAGACATCATCAGACATTTTTGGCCCGTAAAAAAATACGTCCCCAAAGTAGCCAGTGACGGTATTCGCAGAAATCGTTCGGCAAGTAATCTTACGCTCGACCAGGCCACGGTTCGAAGAAGTCTTCTCGAAATTCTTGATTGGTCATCGTGCAAGTTCGCTTCAGCGATGCATTTCCTTTCGGAGTCTTACGTTTTGGGTGACACTTTAGGGCAAAAGATTTAGGAAATTGGTTGATGACAGTCAGGACGTGAAATGATTCCGTAATTGGGAAGGATACGATAACTGCTTCGGGTTTTTGGGGTATGATGGGTGTGCTGGACGAAGATTTTTATCAGTCACATTAGGATGGCGAATTTATGATCCATTTAATCGAGAGTGGTAAATGAAATCGAATGCGAATATGAAAGAAAATATTACATACTTTCGTCTTTGTAGCGGTAGAGCATTCGTGTAAGTTGGGAAGTGAAGATTTTGGTAAGGACAACTTGCGGGATCCAATGTTTAGACATAAATTATGGCAAATGTGGTTATTTATCCAATAAAATATATTAATACGAAACGAGTTGACCACTGATTTACATCTAAAAATGCGCAACGATAAAGAAATATATTTCTCAAAACTTCTGTTCTTGCAGCTGGAAGCGATTTCATCTTTGTCAATGGCCACCCTTCATTTGGATCGGTAAGTGATTGTATGCTGTCGGCAAATCCTTCAACCCAAAAAACCATTCACACTACATGACCATTAAAACTTTCCTTCCAACCGCCGCCGCCGGGGGCCAATCGTCACACGGCGATGTGGGTATGTTTAACTGTGCCGTACCGCAGCCTTGGCACCCATCTTTCGCACATGGCACTGACAACGGCGGCAGCCGGGAAAACTTTACTTCACTGCAAAACGGCTCAAGCGACATGCTTGCCAAATATTGTGCATCCATGAAACTTTTCATGAAACCTGCAGCAAGCTCCGGTGCCGGTGGAAGCACTGCACTGATGCTTGGCAAACTGCTTGGAAGGATAAGGACATCCATGACACGAACAGTGATGCAGTCAGTGATGCTCAGAAGTGAATATGTTTGTACGTATGCGAGGGTACGTGGGTACTATATCAGTTGCAATTGCGTACATTTTCTTGTCGTATGTGGGAAAGCATAAGTTTATCAAAAAAAAAACACATCGCATAGGACACGATGACGAAGATGATGCTGTTGGCCAATTTTGACGCTTGTTGGAAAGGCGAGTAAACGCCGTAAAGGGAAGCTGGCGATGCAAACGTACACAAATAAAATTGTCTAATAGTCACGTTCGTCAAATAAGTTCACAAAGAAACTAGAGTTCGTTGCGTTCTTTTGAGGATCATTTGCACGAAATCCCCGTTTTAAGAAGCGAAAGATACCGCTTTACGGTACGGGAGGTTTGCCGGCACCTCCATGCAAGCCATTCCGGTAAAGCATCTGGCGGATAGGGGGGTTTTTGTGGGGGGATTTAGGGCTTGCTGTCACGAAAACATTGCTCCCATACAGACACACCGAAGACACGGGCAAAGTGTCGAAAGTTTTAGGGTGACTATATGTTTGGCAAGCAGTATATCACGTGTTCGCGGTATTCGCCGTTGAATTGCCCAGGAGAGGAAGCAATTGGGGGAAGCGCGTTACAGGAACGAAGCACTACATCGGAACGGATTGTCGA
Source organism: Anopheles parensis (assembly GCA_016254315.1). Lineage (NCBI taxonomy): Eukaryota > Metazoa > Arthropoda > Insecta > Diptera > Culicidae > Anopheles > Anopheles parensis. Next base: position 33,632,431 of record CM028126.1, on the reverse strand, counting down.
CGTGGAGTATGGGTAAACATTTGCACCGACTGCGACCAACGATGGTTCGACCGGAGGTTAGCTCTGATTGGCACTCTCGGTGTTGCGCCAATTTTTGGTTTGGATTGGTGTTTAATGCCAGCTGTATGCTCACGTGCCGAAATGTATGAACTTTGACGATGGCTGTACGATGCTTTTGCGTTTTGTGATGGAGTCACATCAATGTGGAGGGGGACAATTCATCGGAATAATTTTTGCTTTGTGGCATACAGTAAAAAAGGTGTTTTTTTGTTGTTGAAGATATTGAATAAACGAGAGAATTTTGAGAAAATATTTTCAGCTCGCATTAACAAGTTTTGGTACGTGAACATGATGTTTTCCGGAATGGCATTTGTTTACTATTTTTAAATGATAAATATCCTTGTATTTATGATATTTTCTTTTTGTAATTTCAGAATTCCTGCATAACTTAAAAATATAGTTCATGAAAACTTTGAGAATCTTGACCTTTTTTCTACCTAATATTTCCAAGGTACATTGAATCGTTTTTTCTTGTTTGTTCCTTTATTTCTCAAACATTTGTCGAGAGTTTTTGTTTCTTTATTATTTTGTTATGCAATTTTTCAAAGTTTCTTCAATTTTTCTCACATTTAAAGTTGTCGTTCCAAATTCATTGACTGCTGTTTGCTGGTGTATTTTACCTTGTTTTGTTTTTACTTCTTTTTTTACATTTAAATCTATAAAGTTTTATTTTAATATCGTACAAACGAAGTCCAGTAATTTTTTTTGTGCTATAGTTTTTAGTTGTCCATGTATGCATTTGTTCCTTATTTTGTCTTTATTTTCCTAATCCAAGAATTTATTTTCTTGTCATTTGTTGGTAAATGTTTAGATTTTTCTAATAGATTTTTCTAGATTTTTGTAGAATTTTCTAATCTTCTATATTTTAGAACTCTTCATTGCAGTTTGATGAGTTCATGCACAGGAGTGTTGTTCTTTGGTATGGTCTCCCTTGGCTTGGATTTACACTGATCGCAGAGATCCTTTGTGCTGTATTCTCTCCACTTCCTTGAGAATAGGTGTCGATTGCTTGGGTTACAATCCCTAGAAACAAGTTGTGCAGCTCTACCTCTCATCTATCCTCACTCGTTCCTCCCGTACACGTTCCCCGTTACTTATTCCTAAACGTCACGTCAGAGGTAAAAACCCTCTGATGGGTTCAATTCGGGAATTTAATTCTTCGTCCCATATTTTCCAATTTCATTTCTTCTTATCCACCTTTCATTCCCACCAATTGTCCATCTTCTATTGATCTTTATCGTAATCCTATGCTCTTATAAAGATGTCCTAGTTGCCATTAGAATCTGTTTATTTCGTGTGAATTAATGATGATAGTTTTAGGTTTAATAACGTTAGATTTTTTGGTTCTGTTATGCCTCTCGTCAGACAATATTAATTAAGTAAATGCTGAGAAAGTGCTTTAATTTTTTTTTGTTATCAGATGTGTTTTTTTAAGTTCAGTGCTCTATTATTGGGGCACTGCTCGTAAAGCTTTGTTCTCGTATTAAAATTGTATCTCCCTGTTAAGTGTACTCCATTGACCCATGCTGATTTTTAAAAGTATTTTTTGCGATCAAAAAAACGTTGATCTATTTTTTGAAGTGAAGTTTATCGGCTTTGACTAAGAGGATGAAAAAATATATCAAAGTTAAAGTAAAAAAGCCTTCACCGTCTGCGAAAACCTGTCGCGAGTGTCTTTGCACGATTTTAGAGGACAATTTTTCAAGCCCCACTCAAATATCGAAGGGTTTGCTCATAATTTATCCATATTGATGTGATTTATGTGCGCACCCGGGCCGGTTTATTCAAGATTCATGGGGGGGGGGACACGGGACAGAAATGGTACTAGAAAGAAAAAAGAAACAAATGCAAACGGTAAACTAAGGAGGAGAAACTTGAAAAAGAAAACATTTTCCACCCAAAAACGGTGTCTACATGATGGACTGAAAACCGAAAGGTTGCAAAAAACGAAGGCAAATCGGAAGTCCTCACTATTTATCCCACTCTACTCTCCTCCGTACCATCTCCTTGGAACGCCACCCTTGTTTTTTTTTCACCATGCAATGGAGGGATTGGAGATTGTCGTTCATGTTGCCATCGTTGGCAAACAATTTGTCCTCCAACTTCGAGCAATGATCTATGGATTGAGCGGTTGAGCAACGAACTGTACCCCATTCGATAGACTTCGATACGGTGCGGCCTGGGTTGTTGTTTTTTTTTTTACTTGTATGTTGGGGCTGGGCTTTGTTGGACTTAACCCTCTGGCCGGAAACTTTGAAGTAGCAGGAAATGGTTGTTGACTTGTGTTCGCACCCAAAATAAAGAAGAGCAAAAAAAACCACTCACATACAGTGCCAACTGCTGCCGGGGTTAGTGGTTACTGTGTGTGGCGTATCAGCAACACGGCAGGCAAAGGATACGACACTCGTTAAAGCTAAACGCATCGCATCATGTAAGCGAACTGATATCGGGCCCATACTTCTTTATGCTTCCGGTGCAGGTCGTCCGGGTACAAAGATGATATATTTTTGGGTTTGCTTCATGGTAAAGAAAACAAAATTCGGGATGAAAGCTTTGCTTTATGGAAGGTGTTGGAAGGAAATATTTTTTACATGTAGTGATGAGATGTCTTTTCCTTTTGAATCTGTGGTGAATTTTGTTTACTTACTGATATTTAAGAGAAAAATAATTGTTATAGTGAATTATAGCGTGAGAAGATTTTTTTATATCAATATTATTAGTATATTTTATAGCATTTTCTATAATTCAAATAGCCGTATTCAAATCACGCAATTACTCTTCTCATTGCTCCAATAAAGCTTTCCATGACCTTTTCTGCCGGAGGAGTTATTATTGCGCCATTATCTGGGCGAATTGTTTGCAAACAGTTCTGGAAAGAAATATTTCCTAGCAAATATAACCCAATAAACCAGGCCGGGTAGAATTTTATGGAATCAATTTATTTCCGATGCGATCCAATGAACGTTGTAATTAAAACCAAACGGCCCTGAATTTGGAACGGTTGATTGAGTTGTGATTTGCGCTCGTTTTCTAATGCTTCCGCAACGAAACGCTTTTGCCTGCGTTGTTATTTTAACGTTCGGAAAACTAACTTTCCCTTCCCGGATTCGCTCCCGGTGCATCTTTTGTGAAGTTTATTTTTATTGTGCCGCATTGTACCGGAGTCGAGCGGTTGGAAAATTAAACTTTCTTGTTGTGTCGTTCTTGATGATTTACTGCTCGATCGAGCGGTTATCGTTCGTGAGCTGTTTTTATGAACTTCGCTCACTGATTATTCGGGTCGGGTTCATTTGATGGTTTGGAAACTTTGCCATTCCAAAAATGGATGGCCAATTCGGGGTGGCTCGGTAGCCATGTCCATTAACCGGCCGATAGCCAACTGCCCCAGCTGACCCTTCCCAAGCTGCCAAAGCGATTCCGAACAATTAATCATAAATAATCGAAACAGCACAAGAGCTTGTTGTTGAGAGGGTTTTGGTTCCCTTTTCCGGTACTGGTCCCATCCCATCCTCTTTCTAGTGTCTTGTCGCCGACAGAATCATAATGTTATTCATAAACATAAATTGTCTGACACATTTGCATAACTCTTCTGCCGGGTCCGAAGATGCTTTAGCCGCATCTCTGGCCCGGTAGAACTCAAAGTCCACAAGAAGAAGTTGTTCCAAAATGCATTCGGGTATCGCCTGGGAAATGGGATCCGGGAAAGGCTGCCGGAACTGGTTGCCGAAGTAACCAAAAGGGACTAACTTCTGCTCCAGTTTCAACGGGGGCCAACAGTTTGGCCAAGTAACGTGCCTTCGGGGCGCATACTGTCTTCTTCTGCATGGTTGAGGTTTTCGCTCGAAAACGCCGGCACACGTCCAAACCATTGCTGGACACTCGCTATTCGGGCGCAAAACTTTAAATGACGAACATTCCGACGGCCTGGCGTCCGGGGGTCACTCGTTTAATGGGAATAATGTTTTTCGGCTGGGGTTTACTTATTTTTTTTGTGTGAGACTCGGTACACAAATCCCCCATACCATGTGTTGGCGAAGGTAAGCGGAGGTAGGGCGACAGCCCTCATTCCCGGGAGAAATTAGTCGAAATGAGTTTTTTGAGCTGTTGCAAAAGCCTGAAGCAATACACGGACGAGATACATTCTTCGGCAGAGTTTGGGGTCGGTTGTTGTGTGTGTTCCTGTTCGGTGTTTAACTGGTTGTACGGATGAGTACGGGTCGTCGGGTTAGCTTACCCGGTACATTTGAAAATGTGTACAGTTTCGGAAACCGTTCGAGTTCCTACTCCCTCGTAGCTTCCTTCCCAAGGGAATCCGGCTGGATGGGAAAGCAAATGGAACTACGTATTCGTGTGGAACGCATTTCTGGTTTATGCTAACTGAAACAGTAAGTATATGCTTCCCGATGCTGGTAGAATATAGGTAGAAATATATACATATAAAAAAGGAATGTTTTACTTCAGCATGCAGAAACTCAGGTGCATTTGTAATCGAGAAAAGAGTGAGAAAGAGGAAGAAAAAGAGAGAGAGAGAGAGAGCGAAACAGAAAGGAAGCAAATATGGATTAACAAACAAAAAAAAAAACGAGGATGAGATCAGAGAATAATTTTCAATTACTTCGGGTAGCCCGCCGGCCAGGATGAGATGCATATCGCACAAATATTGATAAAATGCTGATTTTATTTATGACGCTCCGGTCGGAAATGGACCAGATGGACTGTGAAAGCGCGTGGTACGGTGTATTTATGGGCTTAAGTACAGCACGTTTTTCGACAAACGCATTTTAGCACGGTGGGAACGCATATGGCCAACTATTGCTTTTTGGGGATATTGTTTATAAATTTAGAATAAAAATTAAGGAATTGTTAAATTGTTTCTGAAACAACTTATTAGCTTTTTAGCAACTGAAAGTTTATCTACCTGCAATTATTGTTTCATGAAAATGAACTTTTTTATGGTAATAAACAAATAATTAAAAAAACAGAAGCAAATGCAAGTTCTTAATAATAAAATGGAACAATAAAGAGAACTGATATGAGAGAGGAATTAAAATGAAATTTAATTTAAAATTTCTCTGTAACTTCCAATATTGTATAAAGCAATAGTAACGTGAGTGCAATAGTGAGTGCGATATTCTTTACAACAAAATTTCCCTCCCGAACAATCGCTTGTCCCACCGTGCACTGTGCACAGGAGTCTATTAAAAGCCATCGTTGGCAGCTGCCAGGCAACGGCAAATCTCGTTTGATCATCCATCCGGTTTGGTAAAAAAACCGGGGGCGGCAAAGAGGGATGGCGTTCAGTTCGCCTTTCAGCTGCAAAACCATTGAATTTCAATATTTAATGAAAAGAAGCAATCTCTTTTCGCATCTTTCAGCATTTCATCCATCACTGGGCTGCATCGGAACTAGCTTTGCTTCCTAGCACGAGCTAGCAGGGAAAGCTCACCCGACGGTTGTATCCTGAGAGCAGGGAAAACTAAACCAACCTCCACACCCAGGAAACCCTTTCACCTTCCAATTTTACCGTCATAAATATGCATATCGTGCCGGGTGAAAAACTTAATGTACCGGGAGCTAACGTTCCTTCGGGGGGTTTGGGAGGGAAACTTACTATCGGATGGGAAATGGAAAGCTTCATAAGAAATGATGTACGTCGCTCACTTCGCTTCACTAGCGCAGCATAATGTAGGAATGACAGGAATGCGAGGCTGGTTTTTATCCCTTACCGAAAGCGTACTAAAACTTAATGGCTATACATTTAATTTAAGTTATTATATCGATCAACCAAAAAAAAAGAAAACCTCCACANAAAAAAACCGGGGGCGGCAAAGAGGGATGGCGTTCAGTTCGCCTTTCAGCTGCAAAACCATTGAATTTCAATATTTAATGAAAAGAAGCAATCTCTTTTCGCATCTTTCAGCATTTCATCCATCACTGGGCTGCATCGGAACTAGCTTTGCTTCCTAGCACGAGCTAGCAGGGAAAGCTCACCCGACGGTTGTACCCTGAGAGCAGGGAAAACTAAACCAACCTCCACACCCAGGAAACCCTTTCACCTTCCAATTTTACCGTCATAAATATGCATATCGTGCCGGGCGAAAAACTTAATGTACCGGGAGCTAACGTTCCTTCGGGGGGTTTGGGAGGGAAACTTACTATCGGATGGGAAATGGAAAGCTTCATAAGAAATGATGTACGTCGCTCACTTCGCTTCACTAGCGCAGCATAATGTAGGAATGACAGGAATGCGAGGCTGGTTTTTATCCCTTACCGAAAGCGTACTAAAACTTAATGGCTATACATTTAATTTAAGTTATTATATCGATCAACCAAAAAAAAAAAAGAAAACCTCCACAAAAAGGGGTTGAGTAACTAATTCAGACATTCATGGGAGGCTTTTCTTTGAGATCCTTAATCTCATTCTATATGGCTCGTAAGGAGCCTTTTAGAGAACCCTTAAAGAATGGAGGAAGGTACTCGTTAGATGGGGCTTTGAGTTGGCATACCATTTTATGCCCTTCTTTTCGATTCATACACCCATCGCCCATAATCACCGTTTTCCTCCAGGTTGCTCGTCCTTCGAGCTGTTACTAATTATTTGCCCTCCATCTAAATGAATCATATCTCATATCTGAGTGTGTGTGTGTGTGTGTGGGATAACCTCAAACCCATCAGCACTCGTACTCGTGAAGAAAACTCGACCGGCATGGCAGCGATCTCTTATCCGGGGGTGCTCGGTTTTAAGTGCTTTTGACAATTTCATATTTTATGCCGTTAATAAGTTATGATATTTGAGCATATAGCCAGTCACAGTCACAAACACCACGTATGTGTATGCAATTTTGGGTTGGAAAATCGTTCAGCAACACCTGCTCGAGTGACGATGGAAATGTAACATTAGGCGGAAGGCACAACATTTTATGCAAAGTTAGCTTCTCTCAAAAGGGCGAACGATCGTTTGCAGCCGGAATGGAACATTTCATTCGAGAGTGTGGCTGCAAATGGAAGTACCACTTCCCCAGGGGGCTCAGGGATGCAGCTCACACACACGGTGCAGTGCGTTGGGGGATGGAGACGGCTCGGGAAATTCAAAAGGAAAACTATCCGATTGTATGATGATGACAGTGTAAACTTGACGGTTCCTTTATCGAGGGAGACACCAGTTGACTTTAGCTGTATGTATGTTTGCATGCAGCTGGGCACCACGAGATTCCTCTACGACTGAATTTTCAGTGACAAAAATGGGTCCCAACTTAGGGATGGTTTAATTAAACTTTGGCACAGCAGCTGCTTTTTTACAACGCCAGAGACATAAAGTTATGCCGTGATGGCACATGCGAGTGAGTGCATTTATATGGTACCGGTGAGGTTTTGTTCGTCTCATGCTGAAGCAATGGAAAGCGATGGTTTATCTGTCTCCGTTTGGTAAACCGCGTACCATCACCAATGGTTACTAGCCTCCAACCCCCAAATACACCAGTACCTGCTGCTGGTGATGCAAAGGGGGGAAAACCAGTTGATAATTTGTTTTTGTGGTTTCTCAGGGCCACGAGAAATATGTGTGTATGGGAGAAAGAAATATCTCGTTACCAATGTCTTGAAGTCAAGTTTATTGTCAAGTGGAGCGTAAAGTTTATTGCAATATCACAAGAAGGATGCAATTTCTTTAAGCTAAAGTTTAAAGCTATGGCATTGTTCGGTTTACGTTTAGTGTTTTTTTTCTCACAAACACAAAGCTAATTGATTGAATGAATTGTAAAAGAATTGGATGAGTTTTTCTTATCATAAATACTTGGTAAGGCAGTGAGTCCTACTTCAGATATCCATTGCTGAAGAAGTTATTTTGTAGTGATACTTTGAATAGGCCTTCATTATACTGTTTTTTGTTCTTACAACAATGTAAATTATGTCGCTGTTCTATACAATTTCAATAGAACATAATGAACCAGCTAAAAAAGTCTCTTTTCTGTTGCAGACAGTGCATATGGGAGATGTACTGGTATTACACAATACAGAACTGACATCAAATTCCATTAGGACAGCTCTGGACATAAAGTCATGTAGTATTTGAGATATACGGTCTATTGCCTTAACCTTTTTCGGAAACATTTGTTTTAATGAGAATTTGTTGAAATAAGTTTCTTTTCACTCAAGTAATGCTTTAAATTAAAAACATATTTTATGAATTGATTTATTTTAAGGCGAATTGGTTAAAATTAGTTTCTTTTCACTCAAATAATGCTTTCAATAAAGAAAAGAATAAAAAATAATAAAAAAATTAAAAAATTCTAAAAAATTGAAAATTTCTCAAGGCTATAGCCTAAGGTTTTTTTTCGGAAAATTTAGCAAAATTTTAAAAGTTGATTTATTTTAATGTCAATTGGTTGAAATAAGTTTCTTTTCACTCAAATAATGCTTTAAATGAAAAACGAACAAAACATAATAAAAAAATTAAAAAAATTCTAAAAACTTGAAAATTTCCTAAGGCTATAGCCTTACGTTTTTTTTTGGGAAATTTAGCAAAAATTTTTAAATTGACTTATTTTAATGCCAATTGGTCGAAATAAGTTGCTTTTCACTCAAATAGTGCTTTAAATAAAAAAAAAGAATCAAAACTAATAAACATATTAAAAATAATCCAAAAGCTTGAAAATTTTCTAAGGCTATAGTCTTAGCTTTTGTATGAGTAATTTTGCAAAATTTTATAAATTGATATAACACTCATAGTAGACGATATAATGTTAGTTCCATCAACAGGACTAAATTTTTTAATGTTCCAAATAAAGGTCCTATTTTTTAGAGTATTTTTTTGCTTCTTCGAGAGCATCATGATTTTAAATGCTGTTCGGTTGTGAAAATCGTTAGTTGAGCTAATATTTAGGCATCATGCCACTATACCAATGTACCACCCTCATTTCTACGCACGTTTTCGTTCGATTGAACATTTATCATGTCTTTCGCCAAATAAAAGAAAGAGAGAAAAAAAACGAGGCTATCAAACTCTAGGCCCCGATCTTCAAGCAGGATGGTTGATGTCTCAATATCATAAGTAAACATGCAAATATTACGTGCCACTGCTGGGTTGCGTTTTTCAGACAATTTCAGTTTAAACGCTGCTTACCGTGTTCCGAAACGAGAAAAAGAAACCATCCGATTGGCTACAGAATTGGTTCCCGGAAGTGGCACTTGGGTTTTCCTTTTTTTGGGCTTGCTACCCTTGCCGGTGTTGTCATTCGGTCTGCATGAGGTAAGAGGTGCCCCCATTTGCTTGGTGGATTCATGGCAAACGTGGCAAATAAAAGGAAAAAAAACCCGAATCCTTGATCCGTGCAACGAAAACGAGGCAATCAAATCAGACCTTAATCTGGAACGGTTCACTTTCTGATTTGTGTGGTACGCTGGGTGAGGGGGAATCGGGGAATGGGGCATCGGTGAACTGCCAGGATAACACTCCATAAAACATCCGGTGGCGAGGTCCGTAACGGTTTATGAACATTTACGTAAAATGTTTACCGTTTATTTTTGGTGCCATTTCTCCGTTCTGTCGAAGATTCGCGCCCGCCCTGGTGTGTGCGTATTTGGTGTGTATTTATTTATTTTTATTTTCTCGTTACAATTCACCGCACCGCCGGAAAGCGCAACGACCGTTTGCTTACGTCTGCTGTGTAGGTTTGGTTTTTAGGGATGGATGAAATTCGGGAACGGAGGACCGACACATCCCAATGCACAGGAGCGGCACAAAATGCCTAACCTCATGGTTTTTGCTGCTGTGGATGGTACCTTTTTTGTACTGGAAATCGAGCTTAAAGAATTCTGACGATTGTACAACGCCCCGCACCAGCTTTTTTTTCTACCGTGGGTGGAGATCGTTTAATCCTAAGGACGACCGGCACCGAAAAAGGCACCGTTCCACATCCAGACTAAAGCAGATGGTTTTGATTACGCTGCTCCATCGCAAATTGTACGCTTGCTGATACAGAAATGAATGTTCTTTCGATGAGGAGAGAGAGAGAGAAAGCGGCAAGGAAAGTTGAAGGAGGGATTGGAAAAATGCAAATCATATTAAATCTCGCATAAAAATGACAAAATATTATTTGCATAACAAATACAACGATGCGACTCGGAGCTGACATTTTGGACGTTTTTACATTCTGCTTGGATTTCCTAATGCGCTCATTCGTGTACTGTAAGATGACTTTACGTCGCTTGCTTTTATCCATGGACTTGGACATCTACCCGATTAGCTTTGTTCCTCGTTTAATGCTGGTAAAACCGACTGGTGGAAAAAGAATCAAACCTCAAGCAAACTTTTGCATTTTTTTCTTCTAATAGATTATTTAATATTGAGGGTGGAATAAATGATATCGATAAGCCAGTGCCAGATGGACAAGCAGACTCACACACATCAACAAAACCGGAATACTAACCGCAAAACATGGCTGCGTCAAATATGGTGGGGGAAGTTTTTTTTCTCCTATTCGTGCACTTAAGTTGAAATGACTGAAAGTCGAGAAAAAAAAGCTGGTGCAAAACTTATTCTCCCCATTGAACATTTGAGTAAACGAAGGAACGAAAAAAAAACGGAAATCAAAAGTATAATTTTCCACTTCAATGAGCCCCAATGGTCTGCGGGGGCAGTTTCAATGCGGTGATATGACCGAAAGCCTGGACTTTCGGGTTTTAGCTTTTATCATTCGTTTTTTTTTCTGTTGCTGTCGTATTAAGCAAACAATATTATAACGCAAAATAAAGGCAAAAATGGGGCAAAAAAGTGACCCCAAAATGTGATGAAGTATTAAAGCGTGGTAGAGAATAAAAATTACTACTTTGGGGAGGCGGAAAGTAATGAAATGAAATTTCCCTAATGAAAATATTTCTTCCAAGGAGGTAAGCATTATTTCATTACTTTAAGAGTTATTTCCCAAATAAGACACTCAGACAGGAAATAAAGCTACCATTCCGGACGCATCGTTGGAGCGTATAAAAGTTTAAAGGTATTCACTTGGTTAAGAATAAAGTGACAAGAATTGGATGTGAAAAGAGGAAAGTGCTTGTTGCGTTTGTTCTGAATGTAAGAATATCTCGAAAACAAAACCACATACAGCTCGGATTTTCGTTTCATTTCCCATCTTTGTTGTAGGAAATTTCCCCGCATTTGTGTTTGTTTGTCGGTTCGGGAGCAATGGGCAAATCTGTCTGGACCCATATCATTTCGTCCTGATATGGTACCCCGCTTCAGCACGCTCGTTTCGATCACCGTACGCGGCGATTAAAGTGTCACTCTAGCGTAAAGGATTTACGAACGTAATCGCTAACGAATGGGAGAATGGGAATAGAATGAATGCGCCATATTAGAACGCCTTTCCATCATCCCCATTCCCGGGTGTTCGCTTATCATGAGATGCGTATCCTTTTGCGTTGGAAGGATGCTGTGTATTAGCTGTGTATTCATGTTGGTTGATGTTTGTCTGTATTTTTTTCCGTTTGTTTTGCTTTCGTTACGCGCGTTGTTGCTACTGTTTACGTCTCTCCAGGCGAAACCAAAAGGTTGACGTTCAAATTCCTAGGTATTACGAAGGGATGACGTTTTGTTTTGGGGTTTTCTGCACAAAGGTGTCCAAATCACATCACAAATGGTACGGCAGGAAAAGGATCCCGTTTAATGCGTCCGTTTCGTAGCGTGTTTTATTAGCTGAGATGATTCATCAACTGGACGATCGCAGGACGAATGATTACTTGGCTAAAGCGGAAACATAAAATGTTCCATTTGCTTGTAAACGGTAATGCAAAAAGGATAAAGGTCTCTTTGACGGGGTTTGTTTTGGATGGATTATCTAGCGACAGGATAACGTTGCTTCGAATTTTTGCTGGTGGTGCATTAAAATTACTGTTGAGTTGAGCAGTGATATTGTAGTTATTTCTTTCATTTCGTTAATTTAACTTTTTTTTCTTCGTTTTCATCTTAGGTAATGAAAAATATTTATATTCTTTAATTCTTATATTTTCCCAATATCATCCTCGGTCTGCCTCCCTTTTGAGGCTCTGATGTCACTCTCCAAGGCGACTGTTTCCTCAACGGCTTGGCTATCGCACTACAAAAACATATCTAGATGAATATAACACAACGGATAACAACAGATGGAGAAGGAACTCAACTCAACTGCGCTTATCAAGCAGGGTCTCGCGGTTTCAAATTCTACGCAGGACCACAGAAGGTGATCCACATTGTGGAATACAATGCCGTAGTCACGGATTTTCGCCTGATCAATATGTTGCAGATGTGCATCCAGAGCTAAATGAATCGACATGAGGCGAGACATCATCCGTATGAATGCACGAACTACAGAGAGCCCACCAAACGAAGGACGCAGAGATACTATAATTATTGCTATAATAAGTTAAGTATTCTGTTTGAAGACGATTTGCTTGTTTTCAAGAATGATTCTTATAGCTTTGTGTTGCATTCTCTGTAGCAGAACAATTTGTGTCCAATTTGTCAGTGGAGACCAGCCTTGTTTCTGGTTTGCGCAGAACAAGAATTTTTTATGTCGTATCCTTCATTTATACCAACTTAAACTTAACGAAACCGATCGAGCGTCGATTTATTGTAATCTCTTCATTGTTTGTATAATAAGTCTGGTATAAGATCGTTGCACTAAAATTCAATATTGGTGGTGATCACATAATAATGCCTAGTTTTCGCAGCATATTCTTATATATTCCTTAATGTTTCCATCACTCCACACTTTCTGGGAACCTTCTCGAGCATTGTGGATGTTAAATTCATTTTCTCTTGATGCCATAATGCCATAATTCTTGAGTAAAAGTCTCGTTTATCGAAGGAATTTTGCATACTTTGAACATTAAACTAAAAGTAAAATTCTACGCTTCTAGGTATCACTACTCAACTCTCCACTAGCTCTTTGATTTTGCATAGAGTGCAACTTTAACAGGCCGATTAAAGTGTATCATTCTGGTAAAATTAAACCACCCGAAAACTTCCCGTCCAAGCATCCTCATGAGGATGTCTGGTTCGGCTTCGTGGTTTTAAATTCAATTTCATACTACCGAAAGCACCGAAACATGCCTTTTACCCCGGAATGGAAACCAGCCTTAAAACCGGAAAAAGCATCTATGTTCGTGGTGAAATATTTTCAACAAACGGATTATACAAACATGCACAAACCTTCGCCTTCGAAATGGTTTGAAGTGAATCCTCCAGGACCAGGAAGGCATCGCTTCGGTACGGATTGTTTCGATAGGGAATGGTGTCCATTTCTGGAGGATCGTTGTCGCCGGGACGGCGTAACGTTGGTGGCCGTTGTGGTGGATTGAATGAAAACTATAACTGCATGTCCTGTCGGGGCATGTGCTCGTTCCCTAGCCCGGAGGAGGAAAACATTTGAAACATTTATGTCCGAACGTGGGTGATGTGGGGTGAAGCACAAATGCAAATGCAAACGATATAACCATATTTTTTGTCGGCTGTTCCGTGACACTGTTTGGCAGAGGAGAAGTGTGGTTTTGCTTTTTGTACGGTTGTGCCTTATGCTTGAGAATGTTCCCGAATGGCTTAAGCGTACCTAGTGGTTTCGATACGTAATTTCCCTTTTTCTCACCCGAAACCAATTGTCCGATTATTTTGTCCGGTGGTTTTGTTGCTGAGGTGAGTCGTCATTTCCTTTTGGGACGAATAAAATTGTCAATTCAGTTCGAATGTGTTCGTGTTTTTTGGGGATGTTTTGTGAGTGAATCATTCCGTTCAACTTCTTCGTTGGGTGACATTTCAATGATTGAGTACAGAGGTGTTGATATATTGTTTATATATGAACGTAAAATTTATTGGAACAGTGTGAAAAATATAAATAAATTAAGTAGAGTTTTTTCTTTAACACAACATTGAAATAGAAGCATTATACTTTAAATTGTTGATTTTGTTTCCCGTTGGACGACCAGATAAACGAAACTAAATTAAAAATATATTTTTAGCTATGAAAATTTAGTTTACTATAATTACTCAAGCGAAATGATTAAGTAATGTTCGAACAAAAAGAAACAGTTCTATAAAAAGTTTATTAAACATAAAAGTTAAATTTACTATAATTATTTATTCGAATTGGCTTAGTAGTGTTCCAACAAAAGAATAGTTCTATAAAATTGTAAATAAACTCAATATATAAGTTGCTTATGGCAAACAAAAAATCATATCCTTGTTAGTTTTATCATGCCATAAGGGGTATATTTTTATGGTTCGTAAAAGTATTTGTATGTAAAAAAAGCCAATTTTTTTCTTAAATCCGCGTCATGTAACATGTGGTGCACGAAAACATAACCCTCCAGTTAAAACATCTCGCTCGTACACGCTTCTACACATACTCGTTCGGTTAAAGGATGAGCCACGAGTAAACTACATCGACAAATGGCGACATTTGACGCGTCGGTCCTTATATCCTGTCGCAGAAGTATCACTCCAGTCGTCTGGCTTCTTAGTTTATAACATCTCGGGAACCCCTTTTTCGAGAGTGGCTAGCCGTTCCTTCACGTGTGTCTGTCGCACAGCGGGGTTGGAAAGGCGCATCGGAGTTTTGTTCATGCTAGAGCAAACAGCATAAACAAATTCATTTAATGATCTGGAAAACAAGGCGCCAAAATCCACTTACGCTGATGCTTACAAGGGGTTTTTGATCACGGATCGGTGAAATCGTACACGGTGTCCTTGTTGCATAGGGTGGGTTACTTTATGGTTACTTTGCTCGGCGAGACTTACACCGAGGGTTGAAATTGAGTATTTGTTTGAAATGTTGTTTTTTGGAATAGTTTTAGTTTTTAATATAAAAAAGGACCAGACATTCACTCAGAAACTGATTTTTGCGTCGAAAGAATGTAAGGGTTAAATAAGAAAATGAGAAAAGTCATTATGTTTCCTCCATTTGTAGCACCACATTGGACAACTATAATTTATCACTCATACCGAAAAAAATATATATTCACACTGACGATATAAAAATGAACAATACAGAAAAAAAACCAATTGTGCGAAATGGAAAAACATTTTGCGCTAATAAAACATGTACGGTTGTACATTTGTCGCTATCATAAATTCAAATTTTTCACTCTGTCTCAGATGGGCGTGATGATCGGGAGATGTTTTTTGTTGTTGTTGGTTTCTCTCTCCTGCGGCTGCAAACGACCCGATAAAGACCGTAAAGTGAAATCCTTGTCGAAGGTAAAAAGCAATCAAATGGCGCAGCACCGTGCGCGAGCGTGCGCATTTAATCGAGCGGAAACGACACTACCGAATGCGTGTGTGTGTGTGTGGGATTTGTCTGTCGCCGGAAGGCGCCATACCGAGGCGTGTCCGATCGGTAAAACGGATGGTATAAACGCACCCGAGGATGCTGCATGCTGCATTCTGTCAAAGGCGTGAAAAACAAATTGAACCGATAAATCAAGCATGTGTTCTATGCCGTCGGCCGTCCGGTGTATCGAGGCGGCGATCAAGTGCTTCGAAAGGACGCACCAACGCACTGTTGATGTCGGTTAAGGAGGGTTTCAGGTACAGTGTTGGTAGCTGTTGACAGGCGCATCGATCATTGGGGATTGTATTGTCTCTGGAAGGAAATTAAAATTGCATTCAAATTGCTCAAGGTTTTTGCCAACGTTTAATAATGGATTATCATTTTGTGTGGCACTTAATCGAAAATATCTTATCACTTATGGAAAATGTTTAAAAATCTTCCAAATTTGATGTATTTTATTCATGCTATAATTTGTTTGATAAACCATAAGAAAGAAGCTTGATTAAATGTTATTATACTGATCAAGGAATGATATTTTAATTTGTGATAATTTGATCGCTTGTAAAATTTGATATAGTAGCTTAATTTTCTTTTTGCAACAATTATTTTTCTTTGCTTTGTAATCTGGTATAGAGCATTCTGAGTTTATTTGCTATAATCCATATCTATGTAAAGAAGTTATCGGAAGTATACTAGTATAGTACAGGTAGTCCGCGTTTGTCGATTCGTGCTATAATTTAATTTATAGTAGAAAGTTATATCTTCAAATGCTTTTTTAACTACTTATGTTTTTAGTATTTCAGGCGACTTTTTGAAGGAAGGGTATAACACAACTTATATATAGTTCAAGGTTTAAATTCTTAGGCAATATCAACTAAATTTTCACTTAATTGCTTGTATTTTGTGCTATAAAATCACTGAGCTGTAAAACTTCAAAATTCTCTGTTTCTCCAAACTCGCTTATGTATATCGGGTACAATGTATCCTAAAAGACTATTTGAAGCATGTTGGCAAGTTTTGCGATACGCTAAGTTTGCTCAGGATCGATCATTTGATAAGTTTCAGAGACTTATTAATTAAAAACAATTAGAAACACAAAATCTCTCATCGCGAGTCCAAAAATTACCGAAGGGTAAATATCTTCAAGTGTCTATACAAATCATATTCCAAATTTCGCGATATTATATCCAAATAAAATAACAAGTAATTACTCAAAATTTAATTCCTCCTAAATCCAACACCAATAATATAAAGAAAAGCATATTTTGAAGCAGTTTTGTTCCGTAATTAATCCTAAGTATATTGTCCCCGTAGTCTGCAATGTAGTGGATGAAATTAGTCCGATTGACGAACCGAAACTGCAAACAACATAAATTAAAAACCTAAGCCAAGTTATTTATTATTCCGATGGCCATTAAAAAAAAACAGGGAGGTTCACATTTTAGCACACCCCCGAAAAACCAACTCACCATTTATTCACCGAAAAACTTCAACTGAAACATCATTTTTAAGCGTCATTCGTCTTTTGCAAAATGTTCAAAAGTCAAACCACCGGTTTAACTGCCAAACTAAACGGCGCATCTGTACATAATTACAACTCACGCGGAGGGATCACACTACCAGCTTGGAAGCTTTTTATGTTGGACCGTTTGAAAATGCTCCGACTCCGATGGGCAACGTGTGTCATCTTTGTTTTCCACCCCGGCTGCCTGGGAGAGTGGGGAGGTGTTCCCCCCGGGGGGGTAAAGTTCACACGCAAAATGACATCGCCTCGAAATGGGGCGTTCCGTCTGCTTGGGTGGATGTTGTTTTATTGCGTAAAGTTCTGTCGTCGGGTTTTACCTACAAATCCTCCCAGTGCGCAACTTTCCACCCCGCATACCTCCGTAACGCTACGCTAATTTGACGACGGGATAAAACCGATGCGTTTACGCTTGGATGCAAACGGCAGATTACTGGCAACCGAAAAGCAAACGGAAAACTAACCCGTTCACCCGGTGTGGCTGGTGTGGATGGTGCTAAAAGTTAAATGAAGCGCTGCCTGCAGTCCCATTACGCTCGTCGGCGTTAACCATACCGTGTTTGGTTTTTTGGAATGGAAGTGGGCGTTCGGTTAAGTCGAAAGTTTAGTTCAGTAAAACAACACCAGTTCTGTCCCCAAACAAACGGGGCCAAATGGAAGCGAAGGTTCTGGTGTACTTGCACGTCGCAATGGAAATGGGCCATATTCACAAAAATAAAAAAGGGACAAATGTGTGCTCGGCAAAGGGTGTGTATGAACAAAAACCCCACCGAGAACGTGAGAAGTTCTTCCCGGCATTATCTAAATAGCAATATTTTCTCGAAATGGTTCTTCTTGATAGCTTTCGTTTAAAAGTTTCATTAAGAATTTAAATAGAATCTGTTGCTGGTAATTACTAATTACGAAAGCATGTGCACATTCGCACACTCGCACACTCGTCGGAAGGAAGCACAAAGGAAGTTTCTTCGGGTTTCGGGAGGAAAGGATAAAGTCAACCCATTTTGCTTCGTAGTCGTAGACCAACAGTCGGTGATTATCCGCCCGCTCCAGTACAGGAGCGTAACCGTTTCCAAACCATGGCGAAGCGTTCCAGGCGGATGTTTTCCCGATTGCATCCGTACGGTTTGTCTTGCTGGCAGTTAATTTAACCTCTATCGGGGTTTACTGACTGCGAATGTTCCGGCACACGGTAAGGGACCGTTTTCCCCCACACACATACACACAGCGAATTGCGGAAGCTGCTGCTAGCGGACATCCTTTCCAGCATAGGAAGTTAATGTGACCTCATTGCGAGATAAATCATCATTCTGCGGGAACGTTGCTCTGTTCAAGCGTTTGCGACTTCAAACGTTCGTCACATTGCGATATTCGCGCAGTACCACAAGATTGTCAGGGATTTTGTTTTTCTGATTTGCATTTGAAGTGCACACTGAGTTGCATTGCTCTGCAGGTGAGATAGAATCTTGGGCGCCTCCGGCTGGTTTGGTGAGCTGCCGTTGTCTTTGGCCGGATTTCGGAAAACCCGCTTTTGATCAAAACTTGTGGTTGCAGTATATCGCCAACATCGTACCCCCGGCCCGAAGCGCTTGCTAAACTTACAAGTGAGCAGTCCTTTTCATCTTGACAGTTAAGCTGCTTGGCATCTTTCGATAGCGTGAAGACAGATTTCTCAGCTCTATTTGCTAATGCACCCTCTGGTCGGAATTCAGACGTCGAAGGAATGTGTGTACATGTCTGTGATCAGCGAAAAGGTAGAAGCGGTGAATTTAATTCATTAGACTTATCTGTTTTGGGTTGCCGCCGGTTGACGAGAAAATGTTTCGGGTGAGAAAATTAAATTTTAATCTCCACACCGGGGGACCCCATTTCTGATGAAAAGCGGTTATTTTAATGAAGTGGTGAAACGAAATTTTCATATGTATTATATGTGTGTTTGGTGTAAATGTCGCGCTTGAATAACGAAACGATTTGATTATGATCAATGCTGAAGGTGAAACGATATTAAAACGAATCTGAGAGGTAGACAAATTGGTTATTTCATTTTAACAAATTCGCTTCGATTCATAACGAAACTATAATCAATTTTACTGATCCTGAAAGTAGCAGTTCATTCATTATGCATTTGCTATAATGCTGGGTACAGTCATGCAGTGTTCAATTTATAGCATCTACTTAACGTTATTCATTACACGTTTCTAGTTAAACGACGACTGTCTTGAAGGCGGCGTTTGAAAATGTATGAGTATCTCAAAGTATTCGGTTCAGTTCCATTCTTGTAAATTGATCATATGTTTCAAGTTCACCAACTGGTGATTAGAATGATTAAATGAGTACCACTGGATATCCTGAATAAGGCTATACAAGAACTCTTATTTTTTATTATGTTTTTACGATGTTTATTTAGTGACATCCTACGAAAGATTTATGCTACGTACGAAAGATATGTTTGACTTGTTTGTTTATTGGTTTGTCCCACATCTCACAATCAGTGTTAGTCAGAAAGATCGGAAATTTACCCCAAAAAGTCAAAATAGTATTTTGTTGA
>CM028126.1:33576547-33605083 GCA_016254315.1 Anopheles parensis | reverse complement strand
GGTGGAGCATGGGTGGAAAGTTTAAAATGATTGCGGACAATCTTGTCGGTTGATTTATGGGCACCGTTGGTGTATCGTTGGTTCGGGCGCGGTAATGGGCCGGCAAGACGTTCCGGGTTGCCAGGCTGCAGTTTTCGGTGGTTCGGTGTTGAAAGCAGATAAACATTTAATTAAGACAGAAGGCCAACGGCACGATGCTATCGATGCTATCACGCGCGTGACAGAATGGTTATGATGAATGATTCATGTAACCAGCATCTGGAGGTAAGGTTGCCTCAGGTAACGAAGCGTGTAGGATAATTGAAGGCCATATTTGTTGAAAGTACCCAATGGTGTACTTCGCAAAAAAGCTTATGTTCTATATGTTTATGCGATTCTTCTTTCAGGTAAAGGAGGTAAAGGTATTGAAGTCGTAGTATTTTAGTTTTGTGTATTTAATATTTTCTTGCAGTACTCACCATGACGAAGTGATCCTTGGACATTTATGTTCCAATATCTTATTCAGTACACAGTAGGGCAATTTTTGGCAATCTTTGCATTTTAAATATACAGTTATGTATATTTTGTTTTTTTTATTCGCATGCAAAAATAGGAAGGATCTTTCAGAATTTGACGATCCGCAAAAGTTATTTTCATCAAGGTTTTTAAGGTGTTTTCAGAGATATCTTGGAATCTGGTAAAGACTTAGTCCCTGAAGCTATCTGAGACATTGTCATTGATGAAATTACTGAGTAAAAATAGGAATTTTGGAGAGTTTGATATTCTGGAGGTAGATCTAATTAACCAGTTCCACCGCAAAGTAGGTTGCCGATCAGTGTTATGTCCTTGGTGACAAAAATGGTCCAAGTGCCGTACATCCACGGAATGTACCAAACCTTCAGCAGTAGCAATGAGTTGTGAATGGCAATCCTACATCCTTATAACTCAACGAATATCTTTTTGACACAGAATTACTAGCAGACAGAAACGCTCTTCGGTACAAAACCGTGATAATTGTATCTACTTTATTGATGTTCTAAT
The DNA here is from genome assembly GCA_016254315.1 of Anopheles parensis. NCBI lineage: Eukaryota > Metazoa > Arthropoda > Insecta > Diptera > Culicidae > Anopheles > Anopheles parensis. The sequence continues at coordinate 33,604,063 of CM028126.1, read as the reverse complement.
TTTCTAAATCCTGGATAATGGAACGTTGATCACTAAGATCGTATAATTCAATCATACCTCCTTGTTCGTTGAAGATACATTTGAGCGCAAATTTCAGGAGACTATATAGGTATAAGATAAGGATAAGAAGATGCATTGGAAAAGGATGGTTTTGTCCTATGGAAAGTAGTGAAAAGAAGATTCCCAAGCAAATAGTCAGAATATGTAAAGACCTGTTTCGAAGTAATTGAAGGAGTTTAATCAATCCTAGAGATCAATTAAGTTATTATAGTTCTCCTGACTATTATCATGACTATAAATCCTGACAACACGAATGATAAGGAGTAATGACCATGTTAAATAACAATTCTGCAGCAATTTTTATTTCTGCAATTTATGATTTAATTTTTTTCAAGATACATAAAGCATTATCTTAACTTACAAAATCGTTTTGAAATGTTGTTTGCTATACATCAAATCCTTTTTATAAATTTTAGACCATTCGGCCGAATCGCTGTGGAGTAAGTTGCTGTAACAATTGCTATTTTATTACAAGAATTACAATGAAGCGTGAAAAATGGGAATAAAAACAACTAAACTCATAAACACTCCCCGCGATGGAATGCGGAAAACCAACTATACCTTCATTATGTTTACCCTAATCCTGACGCTCGCCTGTCCTGTCGCTTGACGGTAAGATTAACGATTCCTGCAGGGAAAAAGTTTACACTGCCACGAGGTGCTGCTTTGCCACACTGCAGCAACTACAGCCATTAAAAGCCAAGTTCCCTTACTTCAATGAGAATGTAAGCGCGAAGGTACCGGGTGAGGAGGTGTAAGTAATTTCCCTACTAAAATATACCCCATTAGATTGGTAATTGGAACGTAGGGCGTAAAAGCAAAAAAAGTCATACCGCAACCACCGCAAGCGGTCATGAAGTTGCGTTTTTCCCGCGTGTGTTTTCATCAGCCGTAGCATGACTTCGCGTGGTATGGCTTTAAGGTATGGTGTGACCGAGAAAAATTGCCCTTCCTCATCGATAATTATATTCACTTTCAATATTTGTACGTCCGGCACAAGGGGCCCATATTCGCGAACTGAAACCATCGCGAGACCGTTTTTTTGTTTGGGCTGAGGACGAAACTCTACCGAGAGGCATATCGTGATAATTAATGACTTTCTTGGGGGATAGCTTGGCGGCATGGCGTGCTGGATGTACTTGCCTGTTCGATTTGCCCGACGAAAAAAGCCACTCGTTTCGAGTTCTACCTTTTTGGGGACTAAAGCTTCAGATGTGGTGGTCCGCTTTTTTTCGAAACACGTAGCCCACAAAACCACAAAACAGTTCATCTCTAGGGGGAACTCACGGTACTGTGTCAACATTGGTAAATTAAAAAGTAGATTTGCTTCTCGGTTTTCGGTTCGGGACATTAGGCGCTAGTGCAGCATTTTCCCCCTTTTTTGTATTCTGGTAGCACTTTATCACACTTTCTAATCTTGCATGTTTTACAATATCACCCAAAAGATTGGACGTACCATTTCCTACACCGGTTGGCGCTAAAACCAACCACCGAAATTGTGTGATAAGCATTCTCAACTGACCTCCCAGGTTTTGTACCAACCTTTAGGGGATAGGTTGACACTCCCGCCTAGTGGAGAAAACAGAAGGCAGCGGGAAGTGTATTTTGAAATCAACGTAACGTAAATGGGGAAACATTTTAGTGACGGTCATTGTACTCTTTAATTTCTTCCGGTACGCTCGCTGGCGTGTGCGTGTCGGAATGTTTTGATTGGACTTTCGCTTGGTCAATGCTGCTTCCGGGCTCCGAGTGTCATAAAATCTTGGGTAACGAGCAATGATAAGCTTGCCCACTTTCTTATCGGAACTAAAATGATGAACGGTACAGATTTATATTTACAAAAATCTTGCCAATACGGGACTTCTAGTTGGAGGGTTCCTTTTTTTGACTTTAATGACTTTTGGAGCTTTAATTTATAACAGGAGAAATGATTTGTAGATATGCGCGTGTTTACTACTTGTATTTCATTAGTAAAAGATACTGTAAAAAGAGTCCTTTGTAAGGAATTTTATTTGCTAAATTGTGTCTATATGTAAAGCAAATAAATTAATTTTAAAAAATAAAACAATAAGAACATGTATCATAACAATAGAATAGAAAAACAAATGAAAAAAAGAAAACAAGAAAACATTAAACTTAAGATAATAAAAGTTTGTAAGCTAAAGTGTACGTAAAGTGAAAGAAAATTAAGAATGATAATGAAAAAACAAATAAATATATGTACATAATAATAACAACATCTTAAGTAGTTAAAATGAGCTTTGATAAACCAAGTGAGCAACAATTGAAACAAAAACAAGAGGAAACTATTGACAATAAAGAATTCAACTAACAATTCTACTTAAGAACAGCTAAGGCTTCTGATAAGATGCAAAAGAACATAAGAGTAAAAAAATCTGGTATTAGAAAACGAAGAAATAGAAGAAGAAAGAAGCAAACGAAGATTATAAATTTGATGTATCTTTCAAAACGTATTTTTTAAATGAAAAAATTGAAAACTAAACAGAAACGTATTTTTACTTGTATTTAACACAATTTGTCCCAATTGCTTTGGTAATAGCTATCAATATCAGTTACTCAAAATGGAATTATAATTTGATCGCTTTCGTAACGCTGTGCCAGCAGGGGCGAACATAACCGTCAGATAATTTGTGCATCAAGTGTCATGTGCATCGTCTGCATCGTGTGAAGCAGAGAACCGATTATATCATCACCTAAAAACCCAATTACCACCGCTTAGCAGATCGAAACGTCAAATCAAGCAAGAAATTATGGTAAAGTATACCCCCAGCCAAGGCGCTCGGCAGCCGGCTTTTGATGCGTACGGTGGTTTGTGGTGTTGTGGTTTATTTTTTTTTGGTTCGCTTTTCCAATTTCCATATCGGTGTGAATTCGGTTTTGCTAAGGAGTTTTACTTACGTACGTGTGGCAATGCAACGCAATCAGGTCGAGCGCTAAGGATGTTGCTCGCTGTTGCCTGTGTGTTGTCTGCACCTTCACTTATCGGTAAGTTTATCTTCTAACAAACCACCTTCGCTTTTCGGGGTTTGCTTTACCTAGACACACGGTGCCCTTTTGGTGACAACCTCTCCTGTGGTGTTGTGACCTGAGTAAAATTCTATTCCCATGGGAAATGATGCTCGAAAAGGGAACGGGCGGGACATGTACACAGGGTATTAAAAATCAATAAACACGGATGCTTAACACATGTTTTGCTATACGGTTCTATGCTTTTTTTTATTTTTTTTCTCTTTCGTTTCCTTTATTCCCAAAAGGAAAACTCATCCTTTTTCCTCCCCCATTTCGTGACTCTACATTTAAAGGTATTCCTATCCATAGCTCATTTACATATTTTCTTTTCATTCTGCCAACCCTCACCAACACACGTTGGATGTTTGGGTATGTGTGTGTTTTTTTTGCTCAGTAAATTCTACAACCATTTTACCTTCTTACCCTACGATTCGAATTGCTTCCGAGATTCGTATACATCACTGACGTGCGAGTCAGGTTTCGGCCCGCAAGGATGTGCCAGACATGGTTGTGGACATGGTGCGGTCGGTAAAAATGGAATCTCATTTACACATCAACCACCATCCGGAGTCAGATTTCAATCCAAAGGGATCCTTCGCTATTTTTCCCCCTTCTTGCGCTGTCGTTGTAGTGAGATGCACAAAATGACAAATAAAAATAGAACGTAAAGTGCTGGATGGTGGTGGTGGTGGTGGACCTGTTCACAAATCGTTGAGGAGGTGTAAAAGTAGCTGTTTCTCTTGGCTTTTTTTTGCGTCTTCAGTAGCCCAACAGTACCAAACATACGCATTAGTCCTTCGGTATCCTCCGGGTGTGATACAACCGCACCGGGCTTGACTTGCTCGTATTTCAAACAAAATGCACGCCCGAAGCATGATGTGTGAATGGTGTCCCTGATACATCGCCCCGTGTGCACGTTCCTGCCTGCATTCTTCCACTGTTGTTGTTCGGCTGACGATTTCCCGGGGGCAAGATGGTGTAAGTGATTCCTAACAGAGCGGCAAATGAACATTGTTTAGCCTGCGGGGTGCTCGTGTGATCACAAAGCGGGAAGGTGAGAAGATGCTATCGATCGTACCAATATCGATGAGTGTGTTGTATGCTGGCTACTAATCTAATATCGATTGATTGTAAGCAAAGGAAGAGTCAATCAAAACGATTCGGATATGACAAGGGTGTTTACATTGATTGCTACCTAGTGATCGTATATGCTGACGAGAAATTGAAATATTATACTCCTGTACTAAAGTGTTAGATTGTTCAATTAAATTATATCTCAATCATAATTCTTTTTTTTAATATTGTAAATAATAATAAGTAATACAAAAAAACTTCATTTTTTCTTTTATTGTTGTAAACGTCAACGTCCTTGGTAAATAAATGTATATATGCAACGAATTCATACTATGCCAACGATACACTAATGGTTTCCTGACTTCTTCCACACGCTCGGTCCCATGTTTATTTCCCAACAGCAGCCCAAAACATACAAACAAATTTTGCACCCTCTTTTCTCTTCGTAATGGCCAGTGTGCCAGTGTCCAGGATAGCTATCCGTTTTCCCGAAGGGTGACCGTTGTAAACGAGCATGAGATCTAGCTTGTTTTGCTGTGCTGTACGACCCCGGGGTAGGAAATGGAAAAACGGTTACCATCATCATCCCTCGGTCAAAAGGTGTGAGATTTGAAAGGGAAACAAATTTTGCATTTCCTTTTCATCCACTGCCCCCACATGCGCCCGGGAGGACTTTCGGTTACCACAACAAAGAGGATGGAAGGATGCTGCGGGATTCACTTTGACACCCACGAAGTGGTTATGGCATTTTGAATTCGTTGATGACAGTGCATGGCCATGTGCGCGTGAAGTGCCATTACGGAGGATGGAAAATCAATATGTAGCCAGGCAGCCGTTGCCCTCAAACGTTGTAAGGAATGTTTTTGCTACAGGCTATTGAAATGTGAAAATGGGCTATATTTAAAGTTTGTGCGTTTTGAGTGCGTTTCATAGCATTAGCATTTGTTTATGTTTTGGGAGTTGTTTGTGAATGGAATTGAATTGAATGGTTTTGGGATAACATTCAATAGAAAGACTAAGGAGAAATGAAAACATCAAGTTCGTCGCTCGAATTTCAGTTTAATATTTCGTAGAATTTGAATCACATCTCTGCTCCCATCAGCAATCCGGATACGTAAACTAAGTAATTCTAGTAGACCATTTTGCACCTATCAAGCAGGTACTGTTTAGTCTAGTTTATTGAACTAGAATTCTATTTCGTTTGGCCGAAATTCCCGCAGCAGGACTCGTTCAGAATGGAAGACCTAACATGAGTTGTCGATAACGGCACACATCTTGGCTTCAGGTCTGGAGATTAACTCACTGACTCGAAGAGTGGACGAACTCTCCCGTCTACCTGTGGATACACCAGAGGCATTGTAAAAAATGTCGGAAAATAGAAGATGAAAGCTGATTTTACGGAAAAGAATGATTTCAAAATATCTAACTTTGATAGCGGAGTATCAATAGATTCTCTGATATATTACAGTATTAGAATAAAGGATGATTTTATACAAAAAAAACGACATCGACCTGAAATTATCGACAAAAAATAAGAGACTATATTTCGGAAGGAAACGCTTCGGATATAGATAAATAGCTTTAGGTCAAGGACTACCGAGCCATCCCAGTCCTGAATGCTGCCTATAAGATCCTACTCCGAATATTCTTCTGCAGACTTACGCCCCTTGCCACAGATTTCGTCGGAAGCAACCAAGCTGGATTTGTTGGAGACAAATCGACCACCGACCAAATCTTTACTCTAGGGCAGATCCTTTAGAAGTGCCGAGAACACCAGAACCCTACGCACCACCTGTTCATTTTAATCGTCGGAATCGTTTGAATCTCACCGAGGTCCGAGGGAAGAGGAGGGTTTGCTGTTTAATCGCTCTGGACATCCGGGGCACGATTCTCATCCGTTCTCTCTAATTTCTCGGCTACGCATATGACATTGACATCATCGAACGGACATCTGCGACGGTGTGTGACATGTACACCCGACTGAAACGCGAGGCCAACAGAATTGGATTGAGGATCAATGCGACGAAGACAAAGTACCTGCTTGCCGGAGGCTTTGACCGTGATAGAGCCCGACTCGAAAGCAGAGTATCAGTTGACGGCGACGATCTCGAGGTGGTAGAGGAGTTCTGCTACCTTGGTATGATCGTAACTTCGGACAACAACATTAGCAGCGAAATCCGAAGGTGCATTGTTCAGGGAAGTTGTGCCTTGTACGGACTCCACAAACTCCTGCGATCCGGAAGGCCCACGAAACACACGAAATGCACGATCGATCGCACACCGATACGTCCGCTAGCTCTCTACGGGTACGAGTCCTGGACTATGCTAACGGAGGACGCCCATGCACTCGCCATTTTCTAACGGCGTGTGCTAAGGACTATATTTGGCGATGCGTGCATACGTGAAGAGGATAACGGACCCTTGCCCCACCAGGAAGGTGCTCGTCAGCGATCCGTTCGGCACGAAACGTATGGGAGCACAGCGAGCTCGGCTGGATCAGGTGGAGTCAAACCTGTCGGAGATCGAATGCAGCCGTGGATGGAGGACTACATCCTTAGACCGAGTTTCCTGGAAACAGATTGACGACCTGGCCATGTCTTCGCGACGTGCACGACCATAAGCAGGCCAAGAAAGAAGAAGCATTAGGTCATCGATGGGGGTATAGTGGGTATAGGGTATAGGGGTATAGGGTAAGTAGGGTATAGTGGAGTTATATCCTTATAACTTTATAAGGAGGAGTTTTATGGTTTATTTTATTCAACTTTTACAAATAAATAATATTCGAATATTCGAATAGACATTCGAGAAAGTAAAAGAATATCGTTAAAAACCTATTCCTAAAACATGGATGACACATGCTTGAATAAAATGGAATAATTCAACTGTTTTAAATTCATTAAGCATTTGTTTACACTACAATCACGATATAGATCAGAATATTGTAAATGTAAATAAATAAATAAAACGCGTACAAACACCCGGACAACAAACAAATGAATAAGCATTTACCATTTCATTACCATTCAGCTGTGTCAAAGGGAATCCACTTTTATTCCTATCGCCCGTAACTTAATATGCATTATATTATTATGCAGCGATCAATGAAACCCGGTGCAACAATTGCTTTTTCCGATAGAACTTATTAGTAGGCAATTTTAATTAAATACAGCCCTGTGCAGCCAGCGTTGAAGGAGCAGCTTTTAACAATGTTAATTACAACATTTCCGCTACATAAATGTGTCAGATTGGTACACCAGGTGCATTGGTGAGGCATGCGTGAGGCATGTTTGACTGGCGTTACTTTCTTACACCCGACTGCATCACATTGCATTCCATTTGCAGTGATGCGCAACGTTATCCGTGATTGTTATTGGTGTTTTAATATCACTAGCGAATGGTACAACTTTTTTGTTGTATTTTTTAAACACTCAACATGGAAAACAAGTGGTAGATTTTTCAAAAAAAATAGTATTTCGTTTTTTCCCATTGGAGTTTTATAACCATGGTGGAACAAGAAAAAAAAATCCCACAATGGTTGAAGTACCCTACACATTGCCATGATTTGCGAAGCATTAAAACGCTTCCGGACGTACACTTGCCATGTTTATGGTGTAGAGATTGTGATTTGTAAATGTGCGATCTTTGATATGGCTGTTTTTTACTGTTCTGGTAATTTGGTTTCCATTTGACATCCTTCATAAACCCTCCACTACCATGGAAAATATTTTTTGTTGTGTATGTTTTTTGTACACATGAGAATGAACACTTTTCACAGAATGTACCATAAAAAAACGAAGGAAAAAAAGGTTCAAAGCTTATCCACACGTAAATGGTAAATGTGCATGATTTGCTCCGTTTCACCCTGGACGGGCATATTCGCAGCACGCTCTAAACTATTTGCCCCGCGAGAACAGTTTGACAAATTTGTGCACTGCATCGTGGTTCTGGGGTTTTTTCTCTTTTTTTATGCTGGACACAGCTACAGGAATGTGAAACCACGACCACCGACGAGTGTGAAAATTCTGCACAAGATCTACTATAAATTTGGCACTGTGAGGCGTCAAAAATACAATGATTTGTTCAGCGGAAGTGAAATATGGTCGACATTTGTCTGGTTCGCAAGCCGTTAGAGCGCGTGTGCTGATGTGCTGTTGCACCGTTGCTTAGTTAAGCTGCACGAAACACCCTTACGGAGGAGGGGGTGGAATGCAGTTGTTGGAGAGGAGGGGGTGGGGAGTTTTATCACTCCCATAAGCACCCACATTCACACACAGTACGACTGTACGTAATACGTAATACGGAATAGTTTGCCGTGCATGGCCGTGCCCTGAACGAATCAAATCAACGGTTCAATCCATTTTACTCCTCGGGGCACAACTTAATCCGTTTCCTTCACCGGACACTTTTCTTAACCAAAGAAGGGAGGAAAGAAGAAGTTGGGATAGGAAACCCGGTACTTGATCATCTCCATCACCCGCAGCTTAGCACCGTGTCTGACAAGTCATTAATATCGAAAGTATTAGTTTGTCATAATTTATTTCTTTTCCTACTCGACACTACTACTACTACTACGCCCTCTGCGTCACACTGCAACATGACCTTCATCCTGCAGGGGCCACACAGTAATCAGGATGCTTTTCAGCATCCTCACGGTACCATTTTTAGTGAAGAGTTCCTTTTACACTATTGTCCTAGTACTTGCAAACTGCAGGATTTTGTTTTTCTCCTTTTGCTCTTACAGGAGGATATGAAAAAAGGATCCCATTCTTACACTCAAACCATTTATCAACCCGAAGATAGTTACCAGCCTGGAAGGACCAGAACCGTTGGCAAAGAATGGTTTTTGGGTGTTTGGGTGAACAATCCGTTTGTTCATCGTTTTGTGTCGCCGAAGGTCGCCCTCGCTTATGGTTCTATCGTTTTGGGGCCATGTATGGGCAAGGTGACCTAAACACCCCGGTCATCCAGAATGGTTGATGATAGTAATAGTTGGTTGTAAAGCGAGAAATATGAGCTCGGAAATTACGGCAAGTGCCTGCAGTGGCAGTAATCATTGACATTGCCGTTTGACACGAGTGTGTTTTGGGTGGGGAAAATGGATGATTTTGTCGCTATCCAGTTTCCTGGCTAACAGTGGAAGCAACAATCACAGCTGAGTGTAAAGGATTTGGATCTGGGAAATGAGAAAAAAAGGATGTTTGGTTAAAATATAACGCTTGAGAGCGAAATTGTTACAGAGTTCTCGAGTGTTAAAGTTGATTTTTGGAATCTTTACAAGTTTTCAAGTTGAATTGAAATTTTATCAAATATTTTGGTCCTTCGTAATCTAACATTGAGAAAGTTGATAGTATTCTAGATCTACTTCAACTCTATCGAGTTCAACTTAAAAATAATCTAAAAATGGCTTCATCTTTGTCGTTGAAATTTGAATACTCCTGTAAATGCTTTGCAAAATATTTAAATATTTGCGTGAATTTATCGACGTGCATAATTTATCTGGAATCCATCGGCAAATGTGCAATAGATCTTGCTATAAAAATAGTCTGCATGCTATAAATCATCAGGCTCATTTTTTAAAACTTCAAATCGAAGCCATTCCATCGTATAAAACAATTTTCTAATTCTTTGCCTTACTTGCTGAATTTTCTCTTTAGAAGAAAATTGGACCCTCAGCAATGCTATGGGAAATGGTTTGGATCACAGGAATGTGTCACATCTTCCGAGAGTGCCTTTGCGGAGATGATCTACGACCCGGCCCACTTGAACCGGAGTCACCGTTGAGTTATGGCACGGAATATTTCCTCGTCTATGGATATCGGGAATAAAGGCGAAACCTTCCTTTGCTCCTCGTTTGCATTAGGATGGCGTTAGTCGTGTGTGTGTGTGTGTTTTTTTTAAAGAATCTTATTGAAGCAGAATGTATTTATCCTTTATATGTGGAATATTCTCCATTCAGCTTTGTTGTCGATTGATTCAAATCCCAAAAAGGGGCTTTACTTGAACCGGGGCTAATTGAGCACGTTTCTCTGGCGTGCTGCATTTTCATCTTTACCCTTTTGCTACCCAATCATCATTTTGGGTGGAAAAGAAATGTAACGCCCACCCATTTTTTGCTCTCTCGATCCGTACTGATGAGCTAGTCTATTTCCTCGGTGTTTCGAAACCATTTCCGCCATCCAATTACGATGAATCCGGTGCAAAATTTTGCCATCGATACCGGTGGTAAGGGGAAATGGTTTTAAAAAAATGTGGAAGGAAGTGGCTGATCCGGCGAACCTTGGAACATCAAAGCGGGCGTAGGGATTGCGCCATGACAATTGGGACGTATGCGATGGTTTCTTAAGTGAGAGTCTTTTTTAGATCTTTTAACACTCATTTTTATCATATTTAAAATTAAATTGTTGTAACATTTTGTTCGATTTTTATTTAATTTTATTTTTCATGAAAGGAACTCTTCAAATTTTACAATTAGCAAGAGAAACAAATAAGCATTACAAATTGATCTGCAATAAATATAAACAGTTTCATGTATCACCCTTCATAATACTTTGTTCATTGTTTATTTGTTCATATACTTCAAGCAACAAAACCATTTTTTCTTTGCCGGGAAATCCCATGAAGCATAGCATTTCCGAGAGTCAACCCCTAACGAACAGGAAATCTTCTGTTTCTTTTTTTAGTATTTGTGTTTCATATAAAAACATCAGATGCGTCATCGTAAAGGATTTTTGAACATTTCGAAAAGAAAGCATCGTGTGGATTGGTTCCCCTTTTTGTATCCTTTCTTCATAAAAAGAGAAAAAAGAGAGAAGCAAAGCAAAACATACCAACTGGCTTGCATTAAGCAGCTTCTTATCGAGGGATGTATATTTTTTATCGGATCCTTCGACTTGACTACAACTACGAATCGATAACGAAACGGCATAAGTGTGTCTTATTAAAGATGGGTTTCCACCACGTATCGGACCATCAAGAGATAGTCAATGGCGACGGAAGGATGCTAACTCAGCAACGGTAAAGGCAACAGCAGACGGGGTTGAGTTTTTATTAAAATTATGATTACGTTATCACATTTCGGAAACGTAGCAATAGTTTTCCATCGCTGTATGCTTATGTCCGGTACGATTGTAGTTATGATAAGGAAGCACAAATTAAGAAGGGAATGATGCACAATATGTGATAGGACAGTGCGTAACAACATGATATGTTCGTTTGTCTTTTTGCAATAAAATAAAGATTCAATTATTGATAAAAGTTATTGAAACACGCATAAAATGGATAAGAGTATCAATAAATAAAATGTAATGATGGTGTAAAGAATAGGAAAAAAACTAAGGAAAATGGGGCCAACCAAGGACAATTTGAAACATTCGCATTTTTTCTGGTTTAAATTTTTGAATAAATAGTAAAATGTTTAATTCATTTCAGGAAAAAGGAATGTTTTGCTATATTGCAGAAAAATATATGCTTGTGTGCGTGAATAAAACCAAAAAATACTTGTCATATAGTTATGTAACGCACTGTAAAGTTTGTCAGGATATTATTAAGGAATTTGGGTTGTTCTGTTCTCAATAAACTGCTGACAATGAAAAGAAAATTGGATTTTTGTTTTTCATAAAAAAAGGCACACGTGTAGAATTTTACGGAAAAGTCTATTCCTTAGCTAGTATTAGTTCGATTATTACACCAATTGTAGTGTAGTGCAGAGCAAAATGGCGGTTACAGACAGATGTAACTGTTTTTTTGTAATATGCATCTAAAATTTTTTTTAAATAGTTTAAATCTTTCCATTTAAAACCTCGTTAATATTTTTCCCTTTTTTTCACGCGAATTATTCTTTTTTCAACCCCATTTTGTTGTCTAATAATTAAGAGTGGAAGCATCTGCTTTTAATATACACCTTCAACTGTTGTGTGGTTTTCTTACTACGGTTACGAGAATGAATAGATGAAAGCATGCATCCAGAATGCATCCTGCAATTATGCATTACATTCGGTGCTTTGATTTGTGCTGAAACTAGCCAACCGTGCAAGTGAAGCGTTTTTCCGCGTTTGAAACAAAACAAAACAACAACAAAAAATCCGTCAGAAAAAAATAGTTCCATCTTTCCGGCCTCATTAGGCGCAGGGATCGTGTACGAAGCAGCTGTCCGCCTTAAGGCAAACTTCTACCTATTTAAACATCCGTTTCTGTGCTTCTGTTTTCCATCCGTGCACGGTGATGAACCTGGCAGGCATCCCATCCCGGTTCTGGTGTATGGCGTAATGGCAAAAGCATCCGATTCAATCGGAAAACTCAAACGACGGTGCCAGACTTGCGAAGGATCACACACACGCGCGCGCGCGCGCGCAAAGGATTGTTTCCTTTGCGAATGCAGCCGAGCGGCAGCGTTATGGGCTTCTGGGTTTTAACCTTTCGGGGTGTGTGGTTTTTTTTGCTTCTACCGGCCGTGGGCACGCTTATGGTCGATGATGGTCGCGATGCAAAAACGCAGTCAGACACCTCATTACTCTTAATTACTCCAGACACCATTCATCATCGCTGCTGCCACAATTAATTATAATTCTTTCGCTTCGACCCGGTTTTTGGGTGAGACACGAACGCTTCGCCCATGCATTGACGCCCGATGCCCAGGATGCTGGGCAGTAAGGCTGGTCGCCCAAACCACCCCGTTTCAGGTGGGGAAAGTGTTTTAAGCGAGCTACGAGCTGCTCGCACCTAGGCTGCCAAAGGTTCGTTCTGTCTGTACCACCTTACCGGGGTTCCATAACCCGTGGGGCATCACTTCCACACGAATGCTGTGAATGTAAAAAGGAATGAACGTCCGGGCTTCGGGCGTTTGGGTACGGTTTTGGCCATGGGCCAGGAAAGATTGCAATACGGTGCAATACGGTCAGGTAACGAAATTGGCGAACGAAGCTCACGCATTCATTTGCCGAACGTCACGAATTAAGTCAAAGGCAATGATAGTAAAGTGAAAGAAACAAATAAAAGCTCCACATTGGAGCCACGGCACAAAGAAGGTGTGAACGGGAATATTGTAGCATTGCAAATGCTCTCGTACACGATTGCAATGAGATGATTAAATTCACACCACGTTGCAGCACGAGTTGCATTTATAATGGCAAACATAAAACTCACACCGTGCACGAAGCGAACAACCGATGATCAGGTTGAGTGTGTAATTGCTATGCAATCGGACTGAAGACGGTCAAGATGGTGTTAACGATCTGATGCTTGTTTGAAGTGGAAACGTGCCGGGAGAGTTTTGCTAAGGTTTTATATTAGATATTTATCCTTATATATTGGAGGTTTTTCTTTTATTAAAAAAGTATTTTTGTTTACTTTCGCAATTGCATATTTCAGTCAACGAATATGCCACTTAAACAACTGCAACCTATTTGCACTTCAAACAGAATTCATTTATTTCTCATGAGTTCGTATGCTACAGTGCGTAACAGAATATTAAGGACGTCTGCATCTCTTTTTTTCACAATAAAAGCAACTGTTTTTCTTAATAATGATTTACGCAGATTTTAAATATAAAAATAGACTTTTTTTACATTGGCATTACATTTCCAAAATTTTCAATAACATATGTGGACCGCGTATATAGAAATTTAAAAAATGTCAAAAAATCCTATTAGTTTTGTATCACACATGCATATTTAAAATGGATGATTTATCAACCAAAAAAAAAAGAGAAATAATCACAAGGTTCTTCAAAGGGGTGGCCCGGTGGTGTATGTGATAAACGGCGCCGGTCCACATGGCAGGACCGGGATCAAAACCCATCCGGACCGTCCCCCATAGCAAGGAGTGACTATCCAGCAACGTGATAAAATAAATCTCGTAAGCCAGAAATGGCCGGCATGACCTGCAAGGTCGTTTAAAGCCAAAAAAAAGAGAGAGAGAGAGAGAGAGAGAGAGAGAAAATCAAAAGGTTGTTAGGATTCGAGAATGGAGGAGAAAATCAAAAACAATAAAGATAAAAAAAATGAAGAGGAAAATCATTGTAAATGCCGCAACAAGAACAAAACAAAGCTACCGTAAAGTTATGTTATCCACTGTAATGGTAAACCCATTTTTGATAATAATCATATGAAATGAAATTGTTCATTATAAAATTCTTTCCCAATTTGCGTCCCAGCCCGGTACCCCTATTTGTTGACTAAAACGTACAAATTGAAAAATAAACAGCCCGTTGAATAACTCCTTCAAGGACCGTAATTGCAGCAAACGCAGACGGTCCTTCCAGTCTGGGGCGCGTTAGCCGTTACATGTATTTATGTTTCCTGTTGTCTCATTTTTTTTGTTGCTGTTGCTGCTTTCTTTTCGGCACCAGTTAGTTTGCCTTAAGGCATTAAAAAAAGGAAAAAGAATTCGGTCCGAAAAACTACACTCCCACATTGCCCAGATTGCTCGACAGGCAGTGTGGCAGGATTAAAGCAGAAGGGGAACTTTTGCTTTCTAGTCTCATTTAATTTCCTCAACCAGCCCGTTTTCGTGTGGGTGAAATGTGCCCGAGTTTAACCCTACTTTAAAACCACCCTCAACATGGAACGTACGTACGAAATGTTTAATGAAAACGAGGTGATACCGTTGAGCGTGGCGTCGTTTGGTTAATGTTCTTGAACCCTTCCTCTCTCTTTGGTTCTTTGGTGTATGTTAGAAAAGGAAAGCTTCACGGTTCTATCGAGCGCACGGTTGGATACGACGAGCGTGAAGGAATTTAAATATATGTGCTTGTAAAGCTTAATGTCTTACACTAGCAGTGGTTCTGGAAGTACCACCGTTTTCCACCATCTCCCCCAACACCTCCACATCCCATCCGTAATTTCCCACTCACACCGGTAATCTTTATTAATAGTCGGCAAACATGCGGAACCGCCATCCGTTTTGGAGGAGGCTCGGTTTGTGCCCTGTTTTTTTGCACCGTTTGCTACCGAAAATGTCCCGTGTGCAAGATACGGAAAATTGGCAAAGGCGCAAGCACTTAGAGGTGGGAAGGGAAAATGGCTACCAAGGGTGTAGGTAAAGAGGTAAAGGGAAAAAAGAGTTAATTTTCAACATCGAGATAAACATCTTAATTTCTCATTTGCTATTCTCTGTGTGTAGTTTTCCTCCATTTTCCATCCCGTGTACCAACCGTGGAAGGTGGAAAGTGTCACAGATTTTCCCAACGAAGCAATTCAGGGAGGGGTGTAGTAAACCAAAACCAAAAAAAAAAACACAGTATCACATCCTTTAAAATGTCGTGGGCAGACGACCTCCGGTATCATTTCAATAGTCACACGACACCGATACCTGATACTGTTGTTACGTAATAAAGTATGCAAATGGAGCTTCTGAGTGCTTGTTTGCATAATTTTCCAACGGCCCTGTAGGGAGCAGGGCGCAGGAAAGGGAGAAGCAAGAAGGGAAGGGAGCAGAATTTTCCATTCCGTCGCAATAATATGCATGGAAGGTTAGTGGATCATTTTTTTTTTCGCTTCTCCACTACATTATCCATCTCCATTTTCATCCGTACCGGTTCCGGTGTTACTCCCCCGATGGTAATCATTCGAGTAAACCACGTTTCACGTTTGTTCGGTATTAATCTACGATTCTGAATTTATTCTGCACGGAATGAGAGAAAGAACGAGAGAGAGAGAGAGAGACAGAGAACGAATGTCCCGCACATCATAATCGACGTCCTTTGCACACCTAACCCTGGCTGCGGAGTTAGAAATTTGCTTTGAAAGAATTTCCCCGTCCGGCAACCGATTACTCCCTGGATTGATCCGAATGTACGGCCCCAGCATGATGGAAAACCTCCGAAGCACAATGGGAAATTGGCTTCCATGCTGGTCCTCAAAAAGCGTACCACAACCCCCCGCCCCCCGGAGCGAAAGTGTTTCGCACACAGGAACCGCGCGTATTCCCACTGCTGGGATCGAGAGGTAATTGATGGTTAAATTAAAATTCATTTCGTATACACCGTCTCACCGGATGAGACGTGTTGGCAATGAATAAAACTCACCAATCTATCTTCACCGGGTTTTGTACGGGGGCAAATGTGACAGACGCTGCTAACTGGAAGCTATCCTGCGGGATTCGGTCAGATGGGTATGACTTCATTCTTGGGGTTTTTGATGATATATTGAATGGCAAAAAAAAAACGGGGAACGAGGTTAAGTGCCTTCGGTGTAGTGTCTTATCCGAATTCGGTTGATCGTTGCTATTTTTGACACTTTAATTCATTTGACAGAGTTTTACGGAACAGCTATCATTTAACCCTGGAGTAAAGTGAAGGTGTAAGGTTATTTTTGTTTGCTGATCGTTTTGAAATACTATCTTAAAAATACTATTTTAAAGAAAACAAGGATAAAATCTGTTCAAATCATTGTAAGGGCAGTCAAATGAGTGTATGCACTTTCTTGAAGCTCGGTGTCTAAGAAATATTCAAACTTTTGAAGTTTGGAAACTTTGAACATGTTTCTTAATGGTTTTAAGGCTTAAGTTAATATTTTTACAAAATACATACATAAGTAATAGTGTCCATATCCAAATATAAATGTTGATTTCACAAAACGTATTTTTCATTTGATAAAAAATGACCGAATATTAGCGATTTTCCATACCAATTCCCCTCCATCTAGTGCATCATCTAGTTTTGATTTTTATTTTGTAATTATTTTATTGTGAACAGACAAAGTTTGACAACTTTTTCAGTTGATTTGTAAAGGTCACTGCCAAAAACAGTTAGACATCTTATTTCAATATTTGGTTAAAAAGACAGAACGTATGGCGACTCTTTGTGCCCGCCAGATAAAGTCCATTTAACATTGATTATGTATTCCCCTTTCTGGGCAGAATCAGAGAGAGAAGTCAGAGAGTCAAACAGTAATCTTATTGTTGTCACTAGACAACAGCCAGACACCAGCGAAAAACACAGTTGTCCGAAAACTTGAAGCAGATATCCAAACAGTGAACAAGTCCCTGGACAAGAAGGAGTCTGTTATACGGAAGTGTCAATTGAGGCTTGTGAGCAGTAGGAATAGCTCTGACTGTATGTAAAAAATCTCTTGAGGATATCCTTTTGCGAATGTTATGATTTATTATGATGAATTATTTTATTAGTTTATATTTTATCATCAATCGAAATAAGTCCATAATTTTAAAGTATGCAATTTCGTGAAATATTTAATGAAGCTTGTGTAAATTTTTTTAAATGTTATTTTTAATGTATAAATGAGCATATGACATAAGAGTAATTGAGGACTCTTGATATGATTTTATTTAAATAGTAATCATATTTCGTGTTTCTGGTTTCATTCGTTTGCCATTTCTTCGTTATTCAATGAAAGATTTTTTTTGTTTTTTTCTTTATTTAATTTTATATGCTTATTCTTTTTGCTATATATTTTAATAATTTATATTCTTGAAATGGGAGAGTTTGATGATATTTACAGTTAGGACAGAATACATTTTCCAAAATAATTTGACTTTCATATATCGCAATCGTCTCTTAAGTAAGGTCTACGATTAGCAAAGTTCAGGAGTCGGAGTTGTATCGTAACTTAAAAATATCTCAGAAGTCAGATACATTTGTTTAAGAAAAAAATAAACAATTTAATTTTTGCTTAAGTTTAACACGATATTCTATCAGTCCTGCAGGTATCACTGTGAGCGAAATAAGGGTATGAATAAAATATTCCTTAAACGAATAAATTAATCCAAAAATGAAACCCAACATTGCCGCACGCACGTCTACACTCACCAAAAAAGGGAGTGGATCTAAAAAACACGTTTTTATCCCAAAATAAAGTTGTTCCAAACTTACTGAGCACAAGATTTTTTTTTTTTTGCTTTTTTTATTCCTTTGCAAAACGAAGGTTGATTGCCGTACAAAGGAATGTGCGGAAACGGAAACAATGTAGAGACATGCACACTTTCTGCAGCTCAGTGGCAGCATGTTGCGTGTCGCTGCAGTAACACTAGCCCTAGCAAGTGTGTCCCGTGTGAAAGGTTTAACAACTTTTTATCGCTCTTTTGCCTAGCTGCGCAGTAAGAGGGAAGGTGACTCTGGGTGAGTTTTTTTTTGGGGAGGAACAAAATTCGTTCACAAACGCCACAAAAAGGGTCCCTTAGGGCAGATTGCAAAATTGGGCCCCGTTGTGCGAATGATGAACGTTCGTTTTTGGTACGTGAAATACACCAAAAAAAAATGCAGACTCAAACTCCCCACACAAGTAAACTCTTTCTCGCATGGAGCCGCGTGAAGTGGTGCAATCGTGCAGAGGATCTTTTCCCGATGGTAGATCCCTTTTTTTCTCTCTCCGGCCCCACACTCAACGTGGGGCGATCAACTTTACCAGGTCTCGCACTGCACGAAGAATCGGATACTTCATTATGATTTATGCTTTGTTATAAATTGTTTAAAAACTCATTCGAAATTCATTGAAATATATTATAAATAACCAGTCAACTTCGCATTCCTGCGCTTCTGGTGTCCGGTGCCGAACTTCACGCTGTGCGCCAACGACAAGAACGTATCTGTTCCTGATGCCAAAACTGCTCTGAATTACACTGCCAACGGTGGACAAGTTGGGAATGGGATTTTGTTTTTATTGGAAAAAATAAATCTAATATGAACATGAAGGTTCTAATGCTAGCCACTCGGTTGGAGCCTTCGTGACGCCCGTTTGGATTGAGGTCAAATTAGGTTTTAGATAAATAATCATCGCCTGGAGAAACAAACGCATTCTGAGCTTTGTGCCGGAGCTTGCAAGTTAACCTTTTTGGGGGGTTTTTCCTGACCGAAACGTGGCGGATATGCAGCACCAGGTCGCTAGGAAGACAAATAAAACACAACACGAACACGAATGCAAGGGCGAACGAACGAACGGCTCGTAGATTTATCGTTCCGTCGGGGTCATTTGTAAATGTTCGTTTTATGCTTTGAAACATCTTCGTCCAAATCGAACGTTCGTGAGCTGGCACATTCATTCGCATGGCCACCGGTGTAGCTGGAAGATTAATTTAAACCCTTTTCAATGCATTTGGCTTCTTCAATGTGGCCGCGACGCATTAGCAGCTAACCTTTTTCATATCCTGGCGCAAAGGCGTGAACGGGCGCAACGTACGGGGTAAGAAGCAAGGTGTGGCAGAATAAATTAATATTGGTCTGATTATGTTTTTCCCATAACCGTCCGCCCGGTAATGGTGTCAAATATTTCATCTCGAAAATTGGAATCCCGGTGCGCGCTGCCAAATGATTCATTACAATGTAATCGATAGTTTAGTGAGGCAATCGATAAATCAGCGTGTGACTGCATCTAGTGCAAAAGCGCAACGTTGGTCTGACGGTCAAAGTGAGATCATCATCCGGTGTGCAAGTTTAGCTAACAAGGAGAGTTAGAGTAGAATCATATTGTGTTTTTTTTGTTGTCTTAAAACATTAGATGATTGATAAAACGAACAAGACATGCTTTAAGCTGGAATCGTGACATAAAAGTTAAAACGTGCAATCGGAAAGTTTTTCTTGGCTTCACGGACTTATTAGATGAGTGGTTCGAATTTCTCGGAGTAAAAGGCCTAATATCAATAATAAGACAAATTAAAGCAGTTTGGAAGAGCCAAATTGAATGAAATTTTTGTTTATTAAAATGTTTAAATGTTTCTATTTACCAACAAAATGACTAAACTTAAGCTTCTGTTCATGATTTTTTTATTCTCATAAGAATAACTAGTTTTTAAAATTTTCTTCTATAATTGAACTCTTTTTGATGAATCCTTCAGTACAGTAGGTCAGGCGTATTGAGATCACTTCCTGTAAGGGTTATAAAGCGATCTAATATATTCAGTTCTTCGTCTAACTAGAGTAGGCGGTACTCGGTTTAAATGAACCGTTCTCGAATCAACTTTCTACTTTGCTATTAACGTATTCCGCTTTTAAGATGATTTCTTTTTAGAAATACAGCCACACAAACTGTGTCAAAAAAGATTGTTTTTATTAAGACAAGACCGGGTATCAAATCTCATTCGGACCGTCGCTTCGTAGCAACGACTGATTATCCGGCTATATGGTAAAAAGAAGTCTAGTAAGGCAGAAATAGCTGGCATGACCTCAGAGGTCGTTAACCAACAAAAGAGATGGAAGAACGAGAGACAGAGAAAGTGTGGGAGAGAGAGAGAGAGGGAGCGTGAGAAAAGACATTATCAACCAAATTTTAAGTTATTTGATTAAATTTTGTCCCATAAATACACTCTAGGCAATTTTGTCCCATAAATACATAGGCTCTAGAAATTATATATGATTTTCATATATATATGATTATATATGAATCAGTACTATGGCGATCTTCAAAGATTCACTAACATTTAAGATTTATAAAAAAATCCCGGTGCATCGGTATTGTCGTGTGACATAAAGAATTCTTAAGCATTTTTGAGTCTTTTTCCAAGGATTCTAGCACTAACAGTAGACAGCGTGAACGAACTGTCACTCCAGTTGAGATGCCGAATTACAAATCTAGTGAATTTTATTGGGAACTTTTTAAACCACACAATGGAACAGTACTCTAAGGTTAACCTAACCAGAGAATAATATACCGCTGTAAAATATAGCGGGTCGTCGAATTGACTTCACTTTTACAAAATGAGCCCTAGAGTTCTAGTTCTTCCTAGAGTTTCGCTATAATTTCGCGTCAAGAATATCTCAGAAGTTTCAAATTTACTGAAACTTTTCTAATGCCTGGATATCATTATCAAAATAGTTGCGCACAACGGCCTGGAACACTTCAAACATGCCGACATACTTCGTTAACAAATGCTAGCACAGGCGAGAAACAGGAGACGAATTACTTCAAAATACAGTTTCGTAACTGATCAAAATTGCAGTTTAAAACGGTTAATACATCATTAGCGAAATCTTATCTAAGAGACACAAAAAAAATTTGACGAAATAGCTTCTGAACATTCCATAAACAGGCCAAAGTTTCTTAAATGACTTCTACACTGAGTAGCTGAAGCAAACATATTCCAGAAAACAAAATGCTCGTAATGCGAGATTTATCGTGTATAAAGAGATATTTTCAGAACACTTATATTTACTAGTTTCGCAATAATAAATTAAAATCCTTCACTTACATATTTCTTTTCAATATTGTTTTTACAGAGATAACTTCCCCAATTGCTTCTCGTTAATGTGGATGATCTGATGTTAATCTGTTTTTTTTTCTTTAATCCACCATGAAACACATACTGAAACCATTTAAGGGAGAGTAAATATTCCCTCCAAAAAGATATGCATCTTCCGCAAAGTCCCGATCGGAAACGATTGATTGTACCCGATGCCTACGCTTTATATGGCCGCGAGCCAGACAGCACCAAACTAACCACTTGTCAGCGGGCGTCCGTTGCGGTTTTGCCCGGGCTGCAATTATTCACAATTTGATAAACGCCTTCCGTACCTCTAATCATGTCGATCGGATCGAAACCAATTTACGTTAAATGTTTGCGATTATCCGCACCGTGTGTTGATCGTGTGTCGTGGTTGTCCCTGCTGCTGCTGGCAGTTCCAAGCCCTTTGGCACAGTACTATTCAGCCCTTCCACTTTGCTTCCAAACCTCATCCCAGGTTTATTGATACGCTCCAAATACGGAAAGGAAATGGTTATCCGTGTCCATAACCTTTTCGTTCGCGTTCGCAGACACCGCGTCAGACCGATGGTTTACGGGTTTTTCGCGATGTGATTTCATGTGGAGGTTCTTTCGCCTTCAGCTGACAGTGTTACTGGGCTTTATGCGCTATCTTAAATGCCGGTGCATCGGCGTCGGTACGTGTTTATAGTCGTGTGTGCATCACTCTTTGTTTTAACTGACAGGACAAGAGTCCAATCAGCCAAGCCCAGTTTGCTTTCAATGCAAATTAAAAACAAACCACCAGTGCCACGCCAACTATTAACTGCCAGTACCGACGCGCCCACTCGGACGGCAGCTTCCCACCCAGAGGCAAGAGTGGTTTTTGGTGGATCTGAGATCAGCAGTAACAGTTCGCATCGATGCAGTCGCTTCGATTTGTGTGCATTAATTCAATCGAATGTCTTTTTTTTCTTTGCCTTCGTTGGGTGATTATCTTGACGGTGGCTTTGCTCGAAGCTTCTTGAGCTTTCAAAAACTGCCTGTGGCGCGGTGCTTTGGTAGGGAGTTCGCTATCGTTCGTTCGTTGGCACTGGAATACTGCTGACTTTGGAACTGTTACTACTACTGCTGTTGCTGCTACTGGGTGGGGTCGATGGGTGTCCAATCCAATCATGATGGCCACCCATTCTTGTGGGTGAAACGTCAGCAATGCCAGCAATACGAAGAATGATGGATTCACTTTACAGTTTGACAAACAGAAGAAGCATGGTGGATAGTTAAGTTTTCTTTAATTTACTTTGATATAAATCTAAAACAAATAGATTTATAGTAAAACAAATTATCGTTTATTGTAAGTAGGTTTTATTTAGCAAAATTATTCCTTAATGAATTATTTTTTTATAATTAAATATCTCCTCAATATCTTATATTTCTCGTAATGCATTGTGCATGGATTCGATTCTTATCCGGGAATGGCACGCTAATGTAGCGGAATGTCGCCAAAGATTCGTTGCGCTTTTTGCATACCAAAGCAGCTTCATCGGTGCTGCTTCGTTTGCAGTATTTATCTTGCTAGCGGGAAGCAAAACATCTCCAGCAATGAGAGAGTGCAAAGCCTGCAAAAAAACAAAAAAATAAGAAGCGAGGAAAAAACAATCTCCTTTTAACTTCACATCATCGAATGCTACCGGAACCGGAATGCACGCCTTAGCGGAACCGATCCGGCAGTTTCGCAAAAACTGGCGGCACCGTGCGGAATAAATTTGAATTAATTTGACTTCGTTTAGAGTTCAATAAATTTTGTCTCCGATCGGCCTTGCCCAGCACCTTAACAGGGCATTTGAGTCTGTGCCCGCAGCGCCCGGTCACCCCATTTATCCATTCTGGAGCACTATTTGTTTATTTGCGTGCCTTTATCGAGGAAGCAAATACAAACAGGGAGGAAAAAAAGCGTTTCCCAGTATTTGATGCACACCAGCGATGCAAACCGAAACAAGTGCAACCATGGGTCATGCTACTGTAAGCCCGCCAGTAAGGTTATCGGATGCATTCCAGGCAAACTGAAGAAGGTACGACTCCGTACTCCTCATCCACCTTGCCCTTGGGTGGTTTTACACAACGAGAGCGGGTAAGATTAAAATCTGACCAGCACCATAATACGCGCAACCCTTAAACGGGTACGAATCAACATTAAGCAGTGCGCTCACGAACGATCGTGAAACGATCACCCCAGGTTTCGCATACCCAGGATCACTCCTTCTTGCGCTGGTTGTATGTAGAGAAAAAAAAGAAGATTATGTTGATTTAAATGCACATACATTAATTGCATGATGTGTGCGAGGATCGCGAACCGATTCAATCTCGGACCTCTGTAGCTCGTGGTACAACTCGCGAGAACAACGGCCTCAAACGATGATGACACTGCTACGGTGACCGTATCTGGCCGAAACCCGTTCCGGGTGTTTCGTGCTAGTGTCTGCGAATACGTCCAATACGGCTTCAGTCCGAAGAATTCCGAAGGGCATGCTTCACTGATTATCGAGCATTATGTATGCACATACGTTTAAATTGCGGGTACGATTGTTTGTTCGTTTGCTGTGTGAGTGATTTTTTTTTTTTTGGGGCAAAGTTTAAGATTTCTTACACTGGTATGTGAATCGCGGCGTTAGAATGCGATTCCGTCCCCGTTACGGTCGTTGATGTAACGCGATTGCCTAGAAGGATGCGCAAATTGGGAGCAAAAACCACAAACCCAATTGGTGAAACCGAATTACAGTGCTTGACGGGAAAGTGTAACACTAGTGGCAGTAGTTCTTCTTACATGAATTTAAGATTATTTTACAAAGCGAGAATTCAAACGAGAATTATTTTTAAAAATATTGCCATGAAAATGTATATTTCTTCGTTATTAAAAATAATAAAGACCCAAAAATGATCTTTCAGGCTTGCAATGTTACATATACAATTACAATTTATTTGTTCATTGAACTGAATATCCTCGGAATCGGAATCGTCCGAATATCACCGGAGTCTGAGGCAAGGGGATGGACTCTCCTGTTTGCTGTTTAACATCGCTCTGGAAGGTGTCAAGCGAAGCGTTGGCCTCGACATCCGGGGCAAGATTTTCACCCGTTCTCTCCAATTTCGCGACTTCGCGGAAGACATCGACATCATCAGACGTCTGCGAGGGTGTGTGAGGCGTCTACCAGACTGCAACGCGAGGGCGATAGAATTGGATTGAGGATCAATGCAACGAAGACAAAGTACCGGAGGCTCTGACCGTGATAGAGCCCGACTCGAAAGCAGAGTATCAGTTGACAGAGGCGATCTCGAGATGGTAGAGGAGTGAAATCCGAAGGCGCATTGTTCAAGGAAATCGTACCTATTACCGGCTCCACAAACTCCTGCAATCTAGAAAACTTCAGCAACACACGAAATGCCTGATATATCGCACGCTGATACGACCGGTAGTCCTCTACGAATACTAGTCCTGGACTCTGCTAACGGAGGATGCCAATGCACTTGCTATTTTCGAACGGCAGGTACTAACGCATAGCAAGCTCTTTGGCGGGATCAGGTGGAGTTAAACCTGTCGGAGATCGGATGGAGCCGTGGATGGAGGACTGCAGCCTTAGACCGAGTTTCCTGGAAACAGATTGACCATGTCTTCGCAAAACTGTGCTCGATCATGAGCTGACCAAGTAGAAGAAACTAAATATCCAACCAAAATATCTTAACTTAACCTTTATGTTGGTAACTGTACATATTAAATGAAAAAAAAAAACTATTTTCCCGTCCCTAATTAGACGAAATTTCATTTGTATATTAAGGATGAATGACAGTTCTATTCTTCGGAAAAATCAATTGCTAAGACACAAAGATACATTATTAATGTTGAACTTTTATTTTCCCTCCCGACAGTAACATCGTGAAACACATTCAACTAAATTATTTACATCATGCACCGAAACTGTTCACCGCACCACGCTCATGCAGCACATGTTTTGCATAGCACTGTGATGGTACAGCTTTCAAGAGAAGCTAAGAAAATCACTCCATTCCGGTTGAAAACGACATCCTACGGTGCAGCTTTGCACCCTACTAGTATCGATAAGGAGGAAAGAACAAACAAAACAAAAAAACCACGCCAACCTTCCGGTGGGTTTGTTCCATTTCTGGACAGTTTTCTTTGCCAACCCCACGGAACCCGTGATGCGGTGGAAGCGGGTCATCGATTGAATCGAGATCGAAAAGTTAGACGAATATGCAGCCGAGCGGCAAGTGGATTCTGGGCAAACTTCTTGCAAACGGCAATGGCACACAACCCGGGCCAACCCGTTACAAAGCGGGCCAAACGAGGCTCCATTGTATGCCCTGCATGCAGATCGTGTGCCTCGCGCGCGTGTGTGTGTGTGGGAAAAAAGAACTGGAACGTGTCGGGTGCAACTGTGACGATGCAACGCCATGTACGTGCCCGACTGGATCTAATTTTCAATCAGATACACAAATAAACTCGCCCATTTTAGGACGACATTATTTAATGCTGTACGGTGGAAAGGGGGTGTGCGATGCATCTCCGGGGGTTGAAGTTTTTGTACGCTGCACCGAAGGCTTTCGATAAGCCCTGGGCAACGGTTTAACTGGCATCGGTTTAACTTTTTCATTTTACCATGGGAAGGTCGTTCGCGGGCTGTGAAGCGGGAAGGTGAAAATTTGCAAAACTGTAGCGCAGCAAAGTGACGGTCGTTCGGGCGGGTCGGCCTTATCGAGGTGCAGTTTTCACAGTTTTCTCGAAGTGCCGTACCACACAGTGCCTTGCCCACCCCGGGGGGAAAACTTTTCTCCGTATGTTTGGCGCACAGTATCACAAATCCTTGACGTACGCGGGCATTATTCGGCTGTGTTTGTCCTGCTCGCAGGGGATAACTTTCTGTTGTAGCTTTGTTTGTTTTCCTTCTGTTAGTTAGTTGTTTTTTTTTCGTTCGTCTCTGTATGCCATCGTTTATTTGCCCTCATGCCGACATGTTGTTGCATGGGAATAAGCTACGAACAAGAGCAGATTATGGCACTGATCACTTTACGATGAGTGGAAGCATTGAAAGTAGGATGAAAAAAAGCGAAATAATCGATAAGACGGTTTGCAGCAGCTTTGGTTGCTGTTTTCAATTACTGTTGTACTGCTGGTGCTCAACCGAGCAAAAACATGACATTATTATCCAAACAAATTTACGTTTCTAGTGCAATTTGCGCTATAGTGGTGTTAGGGAATGGGATGAAGCAAAAATGAAGAAGGTTAATAAATTATAAGTTTTGCAACTATAGGTGGACAGCTATGTTTTATTGTTTACACACGTTACTGATCCAACCACAAATATCCTGAATTTATCCTTTGAAAAACCCTTCACTTTGAACCAATTCTTGTGGTGCAGTGTTTCTTAAACATTAATTTATTTTGGAAGCTGTAGAAGTATTAATAAGATATAAAAAAAGAAAAAAGAAGACAATGCAGTAAGATATAGAAATAAAAAAAATATAAAAAATAAGATTTACAGTGAAATTGACACTGAAGTCTTAACGCCTAAAGTTATGCAATTAACAAAAGGAGACAAAAAAGCGACTGACAGGCTTTTCACACATTTTTTGACGTTAGTAATTTTATCGATAAGAAGTGGCATAGATACGCGGCACCATCGTGGGGACGGACGCTTCTTCAGAAGGACGTTCACCGGACCACGGTTCAGAGGACGCACCGCACAGGAGTTCTTCGAGTGGCCAGTGCCTTCCAAACGGTCTCCTACGATGCCGCTTGCGTGGTCGCAAGCACTATCCCGTTAGTCCTTCTCCTAGAGGAGGACATCCGCTGCCACGACGAAAAGGTAGCGAGGGGAAGTCCAGGACCAGACATACGAAAGCGGCAAAGGGAAGAGACCATGGGACGCTGGCAACAACAATGGACAGCCAACAACAATCTTGCAGCGGAAATGTGTGCCAACAGCAGCACATGGGAAGCAGTCCGGACCGCCGCAAGGACCATCTTTAGAAACCTCCAAGTGAGATGGAATGAGGAAAGTCCACCTACGGCCAGACGAAGACGACAATAACGACGGCGGAACACGGAACAAACGGGACAGCAACAGCTACCGCCGTGACCGCACCAAAGGATGACGACAACGGAAGCAGCAGCAGCAGCAACGAGTAACCAGAGCAGCAGCAGGAGCTAGACCC
>CM028126.1:33498808-33576371 GCA_016254315.1 Anopheles parensis | reverse complement strand
GGTGGAGCATGGGTGGAAAGTTTAAAATGATTGCGGACAATCTTGTCGGTTGATTTATGGGCACCGTTGGTGTATCGTTGGTTCGGGCGCGGTAATGGGCCGGCAAGACGTTCCGGGATGCCAGGCTGCAGTTTTCGGTGGTTCGGTGTTGAAAGCAGATAAACATTTAATTAAGACAGAAGGCCAACGGCACGATGCGATCGATGCTATCACGCGCGTGACAGAATGGTTATGATGAATGATTCATGTAACCAGCATCTGGAGGTAAGGTTGCTTCAGGTAACGAAGCGTGTAGGATAATTGAAGGCCATATTTGTTGGAAGTACCCAATGATGTAGTTCGCAAAAAAGCTTATGTTCTAAACGTTTATGCGATTCTTCTTTCAGGTAAAGGAGTGTATAAGTCGTAGTACATCAGTTTTGTGTATTTAATATTTTCTTGCAGTACTCACCATGACGAAGTGATCCAAGGACATTTATGTTCCAATATCTTATTCAATGAATAGTAGTTTCATCAAGGTTTTTTAGGTCTTTTCAAAGATATCTTGGAATCTGGTAAAGACTTAGTCCCTGAAGCTATCCAAGCCTTTGTCGTTGATGAAACTACTGAGTAAAACTAGGAGTTTTGGAGAGTTTGATATTCTGGAGGTAGACCTAATTAGCCTGTTCCACCGCAAAGTATGTTGCCGATCAGTGTTATGTCCTTGGTGACAAAAATGGTCCAAGTGCCGTACATCCACGAAATGTTCCAACCCTTCAGCAGTAGCAATGAGTTTAGAATGGCAATCCCACATCCTTATAACTCAACGAATATCTTTTTCACACAGAATTACTAGCAGACAGAAACGCTCTTCGGTTCAAAACCGTGATAATTGTATCTACTTTATTGGTGTTTTAATTTTCTATATCCTGGAAAATGGAGTGTTGTCAACTGAGATCGTTTAATTCAATCATACCTCCTTGTTCGTTGAAGATACATTTGAGTGCAGATTTCTGGAGACTATATAGGTATAAGATAAGGATAAGAAGATGCATCGGAAAAGGATGGTATTGTCCTATGGAAAGTAGTGAAAAGAAGATTCCCAAGCAAATAGTCAGAATATGTAAAGACCTGTTTCCTAGTAATTGAAAGAGTTTAATCAATCCTAGAGATCAATCAAGTTATTATAGTCCCCCTGACTATTATGCTGACTATAAATCCTGACAACACGAATGATAAGGAGTAATGACCATGTTAAATAACAATTTTGCTGCAATTTTTATTTCTTCATTTTATGATTTAAATTTTTTTGAAACAATAGACAAAGCATTATCTTAACTTACAAATTTGTTTTGTAATGTTGTTTGCTATACATCACATCCTTTTTATAAGTTTCAGACCATTCTGCCGAATCGCTGTGGAGTAAGTTGCTGTAACAATTGCTATTTTATTACAAGAATTACAATGAAGCGTGAAAAATGGGAATAAAAACAACTAAACTCATTAACACTCCCCGCGATGGAATGCGGAAAACCAACTATGCCTTCATTATGTTTACCCTAATCCTGACGCTCGCCTGTCCTGTCGCTTGACGGTAAGATTAACGATTCCTGCAGGGAAAAAGTTTACACTGCCACGAGGTGCTGCTTTGCCACACTGCAGCAACTACAGCCATTAAAAGCCAAGTTCCCTTACTTCAATGAGAATGTAAGCGCGAAGGTAGCGGGTGAGGAGGTGTAAGTAATTTCCCTACTAAAATATACCCCATTAGATTGGTAATTGGAACGTAGGGTGTAAAAGCAAAAAAAAAAGTCATACCGCAACCACCGCAAGCGGTCATGAAGTTGCGTTTTTCCCGCGTGTGTTTTCATCAGCCGTAGCATGACTTCGCGTGGTATGGCTTTAAGGTATGGTGTGACCGAGAAAAATTGCCCTTCCTCATCGATAATTATATTCACTTTCAATATTTGTACGTCCGGCACAAGGGGCCCATATTCGCGAACTGAAACCATCGCGAGACCGTTTTTTTGTTTGGGCTGAGGACGAAACTCTACCGAGAGGCATATCGTGATAATTAATGACTTTCTTGGGGGATAGCTTGGCGGCATGGCGTGCTGGATGTACTTGCCTGTTCGATTTGCCCGACGAAAAAAGCCACTCGTTTCGAGTTCTACCTTTTTGGGGACTAAAGCTTCAGATGTGGTGGTCCGCTTTTTTTCGAAACACGTAGCCCACAAAACCACAAAACAGTTCATCTCTAGGGGGAACTCACGGTACTGTGTCAACATTGGTAAATTAAAAAGTAGATTTGCTTCTCGGTTTTCGGTTCGGGACATTAGGCGCTAGTGCAGCATTTTCCCCCTTTTTTGTATTCTGGTAGCACTTTATCACACTTTCTAATCTTGCATGTTTTACAATATCACCCAAAAGATTGGACGTACCATTTCCTACACCGGTCGGCGCTCAAACCAACCACCAAAATTGTGTGATAAGCATTCTCAACTGACCTCCCAGGTTTTGTACCAACCTTTAGGGGATAGGTTGACACTCCCTCCTAGTGGAGAAAACAGAAGGCAAGCGGGAAGTGTATTTTGAAATCAACGTAACGTAAATGGGGAAACATTTTAGTGACGGTCATTGTACTGTTTAATTTCTTCCGGTACGCTCGCTGGCGTGTGCGTGTCGGAATGTTTTGATTGGACTTTCGCTTGGTCAATGCTGCTTCCGGGCTCCGAGTGTCATAAAATCTTGGGTAACGAGCAATGATAAGCTTGCCCACTTTCTTATCGGAACTAAAATGATGAACGGTACAGATTTATATTTACAAAAATCTTGCCAATACGGGACTTCTAGTTGTAGGGTTCCTTTTCTTTTTACTTTAATGACTTTTGGAGCTTTAATTTATATCGCGAGAAATGATTTGTAGATATGCGTGTTTTTACTACTTGTATTTCATTAGTAAAAGATACCGTAAAAAGAGTTCTTTGTAAGGAATTTTATTTGCTAAATTGTGTCTATATGTAAAGCAAATAAATTAATTTAAAAAAAAACAATGTATCATGTATCATAACAATAGAATTGAAAAACAAATGAAAAAAAGAAAACAAGAAAACATTAAACTAAAGATACATAATAGAAGTTTGTAAGCTAAAGTGTACGTAAAGTGAAAGAAAATTAAGAATGATAATGAAAAAACAAATAAATATATGTACATAATAAAAACAACATCTTAAGTAGTTAAAATAAGCTTTGATAAACCAAGTGAGCACGAACAAAAACAAGAGGAAACTATTAACAACAAAGTATTCAATTGAAAATTCTACTTGAGAAAAGTGAAAGCTTCGGATAAGATGCAAAAGAACATAAGAGTAAAAAAATCTGGTATTAGAAAACGAAGAAATAGAAGAAGAAAGAAGCAAACGAAGAGTATAAATTTGATATATCTTTCAAAAAAAATTAAATTAAAAATTAAAAAATTAAATGAAAAAAATTGAAAACTAAATAGAAATGTATTTTTACTTGTATTTAACACAATTTGTCCCAATTGCTTTGGTAATAGCTATCAATATCAGTTACTCAAAATGGAATTATAATTTGATCGCTTTCGTAACGCTTTGCCAGCAGGGGCGAACATAACCGTCAGATAATTTGTGCATCAAGTGTCATGTGCATCGTCTGCATCGTGTGAAGCAGGGAACCGATTATATCATCACCTAAAAACCCAATTACCACCGCTTAGCAGATCGAAACGTCAAATCAAGCAAGAAATTATGGTAAAGTATACCCCCAGCCAAGACGCTCAGCAGCCGGCTTTTGATGCGTACGGTGGTTTGTGGTGTTGTGGTTTATTTTTTTTTTTTGGTTCGCTTTTCCAATTTCCATATCGGTGTGAATTCGGTTTTGCTAAGGAGTTTTACTTACGTACGTGTGGCAATGCAACGCAATCAGGTCGAGCGCTAAGGATGTTGCTCGCTGTTGCCTGTGTGTTGTCTGCACCTTCACTTATCGGTAAGTTTATCTTCTAACAAACCACCTTCGCTTTTCGGGGTTTGCTTTACCTAAACACGGTGCCCTTTAGGTGACAACCTCTCCTGTGGTGCTGTGACCTGAGTAAAATTCTATTCCCATGGGAAATGATGCTCGAAAAGGGAACGGGCGGGACAAGTACACAGGGTATTAAAAATCAATAAACACGGATGCTTAACACATGTTTTGCTATACGCTTCTATGCTTTTTTTTATTTTTTTCTCTTTCGTTTCCTTTATTCCCAAAAGAAAAACTCATCCTTTTTCCTCCCCCATTTTGTGACTCTACATTTAAAGGTATTCCTACCCATAGCTCATTTACATATTTTCTTTTCATTCTGCCAACCCTCACCAACACACGTTGGATGTTTGGGTATGTGTGTGTTTTTTTTGTTCAGTAAATTCTACAACCATTTTACCTTCTTACCCTACGATTCGAATTGCTTCCGAGATTCGTATACATCACTGACGTACGAGTCAGGTTTCGGCCTGTAAGGATGTGCCAGACATGGTTGTGGACATGGTGCGGTCGGTAAAAATGGAATCTCATTTACACATCAACCACCATCCGGAGTCAGATTTCAATCCGAAGGGATCCTTCGCTATTTTTTTCCCCCTTCTTGCGCTGTCGTTGTAGTGAGATGCACAAAATGACAAATAAAAATAGAACGTAAAGTGCTGGATGGTGGTGGTGGTGATGGTGGACCTGTTCACAAATCGTTGAGGAGGTGTAAAAGTAGCTGTTTCTCTTGGCTTTTTTTTGCGCCTTCAGTAGCCCAACAGTACCAAACATACGCATTAGTCCTTCGGTGTCCTCCTGGTGTGATACAACCGCACCGGGCTTGACTTGCTCGTATTTCAAACAAAATGCACGCCCGAAGCATGATGTGTGAATGGTGTCCCTGATACATCGCCCCGTGTGCACGTTCCTGCCTGCATTCTTCCACTGTTGTTGTTCGGCTGACGGTTTCCCGGGGGCAAGATGGTGTAAGTGATTCCTAACAGAGCGGCAAATGAACATTGTTTAGCCTGCGGGGTACTCGTGTGATCACAAAGCGGGAAGGTGAGAAGATGCTATCGATCGTACCAATTTCGATGAGTGTGTTGTATGCTGGCTACTAATCTAATATCGATTGATTGTAAGCAAAGGAGGAGTCAATCAAAACGATTCGGATATGACAAGGGTGTTTACATTGATTGCTACCTAGTGATCGTATATGCTGAGGAGAAATTGAAATATTATACTCCTGTACTAAAGTGTTAGATTGTTCAATTAAATTATATCTCACTCGTAATTCTTTTTTTTTAATTTTTAATAATAATAAATATTACAAAAAAACATCATTTTTTCTTTTATTGTTATAAACGTCAACGTCCTTGCTAAATAAATGTATATATGCAACGAATTCATACTATGCCAACGAAACACTAATGGTTTCCTGACTTCTTCCACACACTCGGTCCCATGTTTTATTTCCCAACAGCAGCCCAAAACATACAAACAAATTTTGCACCCTCTTTTCTCTTCGTAATGGCCAGTGTGCCAGTGTCCAGGATAGCTATCCGTTTTCCCGAAGGGTGACCGTTGTAAACGAGCATGAGATCTAGCTTGTTTTGCTGTGCTGTACGACCCCGGGGTAGGAAATGGAAAAACGGTTACCATCATCATCCCTCGGTCAAAAGGTGTGAGATTTGAAAGGGAAACAAATTTTGCATTTCCTTTTCATCCACTGCCCCCACATGCGCCCGGCAGGACTTTCGGTTACCACAACAAAGAGGATGGAAGGATGCTGCGGGATTCACTTTGACACCCACGAAGTGGTTATGGCATTTTGAATTCGTTGATGATAGTGCATGGCCATGTGCGCGTGAAGTGCCATTACGGTGGATGGAAAATCAATATGTAGCCAGGCAGCCGTTGCCCTCAAATGTTGTAAGGAATGTTTTTGCTACAGGCTATTGAAATGTGAAAATGGGCTATATTTAAAGTTTGTGCGTTTTGAGTGCGTTTCATAGCATTAGCATTTGTTTATGTTTTGCGGAGTTGTTTGTGAATGGAATTGAATTGAATGGTTATGGGACAACATTCAATAGAAAGACTAAGGAGAAATGAAAACAACAAGTTCGTCGCTCGTATTTCAGTTTAATATTTCGTAGAATTCATCTCTTCTCCCATCAGCAATCCGGATACGTAAACTAAGTAATTCTAGTAGACCATTTTACACCTTTCAGGCAGGTACTGTTTAGTCTCGATTATTGAGTTAGAGTTCTATTTCATTTGACCCAAACTCCCGCATTAAGACTCGTTCAGAAAGGAAGATTCAGCTTTAATTCTCGATAACGGCACACATCTTGGCTTCACCTCAGGAGATCAACTGACTGAGTTGCAGAGTGGACGAATTCTCTCGTCTACCTGTGGATAAACCCTAGGCATTGTAAAACATGTCGGGATATAGAAGATGAAAGCTGATTTTACGGCCAAGAATGATTCCAAAATATCTAACTTTGATAACGGAGTATAAATAGGAAGGAATCGCTTCGGCTATAGATAAATAGCTTTAGGTCAAGGACTAACGAGCCATCACAGTCCTGAATGCTGCCTATAAGATCCTACCCCGAATATTCTTCTGCAGACTTACGCCCCTTGCCACAGATTTCGTCGGAAGCAACCAAGCTGAATTTGTTGGAGACAAATCGACCACCGACCAAATCTTTACTCTACGGCAGATCCTTCAGAAGTGCTGAGAGCACGAGATCCCTACGCACCACCTGTTTATAGACTTCAAAGCGGTCTACGACACCGTAGATCGGACCGAACTATGGAACACGATGCAGCAGTACGGATTCTCAGGGAAGCTGGTACAGCTGTTGATGGCCACTATGGACGCGGTGCAGTGCAAGGTGAGAGTATTGAACATGCTGTCGGAATCGTTCAAATCTCACCGAGGTCTGAGGCAGGGGGACGAAGATGCGGGACTCCTTGTCCCACAAGGAAGGTGCTCGTCAGCGATTTGCTACGAGACGTAGAGGAGCACAGCGGGCTCGTTGGCTGGATCAGGTGAAGTCAAACCTGTCGGACATCGAATGCAGCCGTGGATGGAGGACTGCAGCCTTAGACCGAGTTTCCTGGAAACAGATTGACGACCTGGCCATGTCTTCGCGACGTGCACGACCATAAGCAGGCCAAGAAAGAAGAAGCATTAGGTCATCGATGTAGAGTCGTAAGTAGGGTATAGTGGAGTTATATCCTTATAACTTTATAAGGAGGAGTTTTATGGTTTATTTTATTCAACTTCTTCAAATTAATACATGTTGGCTATATGTGTGTATACACAGCATACTCGAGAAAGTAAAAGAATATCGTTAAAAACCTATTCCTAAAACAAGGACCACACATGCTTGAATAAAATGGAATAATTCAACTGTTTTAAATGCATTAAGCATTTGTTTACACTACAATCACGATATAGATCAGAATATTGTAAATGTAAATAAATAAATAAAACACGTACAAACACCCGGACAACAAACAAATGAATAAGCATTTACCATTTCATTACCATTCAGCTGTGTCAAAGGGAATCCACTTTTATTCCTATCGCCCGTAACTTAATATGCATTATATTATTATGCAGCGATCAATGAAAACCGGTGCAACAATTGCGTTTTCCGATAGAACATATTAGTAGGCAATTTTAATTAAATACAGCCCTGTGCAGCCAGCGTTGAAGGAGCAGCTTTTAACAATGTTAATTACAACATTTCCGCTACATAAATGTGTCAGATTGGTGCACCAGGTGCGCTGGTGAGGCATGTGTGAGGCATGTTTGACTGCCGTTACTTTCTTACACCCGACTGCATCACACATTGCATTCCATTTGCAGTGATGCGCAACATTATCCGTGATTGTTATTGGTGTTTTAATATCACTAGCGAATGGTGCACTTTTTTGTTGTATTTTTTAAACACTCAACATGGAAAACAAGTGGTAGATTTTTCAAAAAAAAAATAGTATTTCGTTTTTTCCCATTGGAGTTTTATAACCATGGTGGGGCAAGAAAAAAAAATCCCACAATGGTTGAAGTACCCTACACATTGCCATGATTTGCGAAGCATTCAAACGCTTCCGGACGTACACTTGCCATGTTTATGGTGTAGAGATTGTGATTTGTAAATGTGCGATCTTTGATATGGCTGTGTTTTTTTTTTACTGTTCTGGTAATTTGGTTTCCATTTGACATCCTTCATAAATCCTCCACTACCATGGAAAATATTTTTTGTTGTGTATGTTTTTTGTACACATGAGAATGAACACTTTTCACAGAATGTACCATAAAAAAAACGAAGGAAAAAAAAGGTTCAAAGCTTATCCACACGTAAATGGTAAATGTGCATGATTTGCTCCGTTTCACCCTGGGCGGGTGATATTCGCAGCACGCTCTAAACTATTTGCCCCGCGAGAACAGTTTGACAAATTTGTGCACTGCATCGTGGTTCTGGGGTTTTTTCTCTTTTTTTATGCTGGACACAGCTACAGGAATGTGAAACCACGACCACCGACGAGTGTGAAAATTCTGCACAAGATCTACTATAAATTTGGCACTGTGAGGCGTCAAAAATACAATGATTTGTTCAGCGGAAGTGAAATATGGTCGACATTTGTCTGGTTCGCAAGCCGTAAGAGCGCGTGTGCTGATGTGCTGTTGCACCGTTGCTTAGTTAAGCTGCACGAAACACCCTTACGGAGGAGGGGGTGGAATGCAGTTTTGGTAGGGGGGACTTTTATCACTCCCATAAGCACCCACATTCACACACAGTACGACTGTACGTAATACGTAATACGGAATAGTTTGCCGTGCATGGCCGTGCCCTGAACGAATCAAATCAACGGTTCAATCCATTTTACTCCTCGGGGCACAACTTAATCCGTTTCCTTCACCGGACACTTTTCTTAACCGCTCTACAAAGAAGGGAGGAAAGAAGAAGTTGGGATAGGAAACCCGGTACTTGATCATCTCCATCACCCGCAGCTTAGCACCGTGTCTGACAAGTCATTAATATCGAAAGTATTAGTTTGTCATAATTTATTTCTTTTCCTACTCGACACTACTACTACTACTACGCCCTCTGCGTCACACTGCAACATGACCTTCATCCTGCAGGGGCCACACAGTAATCAGGATGCTTTTCAGCATCCTCACGGTACCATTTTTAGTGAAGAGTTCCTTTTGCACTATTGTCCTAGTACTTGCAAACTGCAGGATTTTGTTTTTCTCCTTTTGCTCTTACACGAACATGAAAAAAGGATCCCATTCTCACGCTCAAACCATTTATCAACCCGAAGATAGTTACCAGCATGGAAAGACCAGAACCGTTGGCAAAGAATGGTTTTTGGGTGTTTGGGTGAACAATCCGTTTACTCATCGTTTTGTGTCGCCGAAGGTCGCCCTCGCTTATGGTTCTACCGTTTTGGGGCCATGTATGGGCAAGGTGACCTAAACACCCCGGACATCCAGAATGGTTGATGATAGTAATAGTTGGTTGTAAAGCGAGAAATATGAGCTCGGAAATTACGGCAAGTGCCTGCAGTGGCAGTAATCATTGACATTGCCGTTTGACACGAGTGTGTTTTGGGTGGGGAAAATGGATGATTTTGTCGCTATCCAGTTTCCTGGCTAACAGTGGAAGCAACAATCACAGCTGAGTGTAAAGGATTTGGATCTGGAAAATGAGAAAAAAGGGTGTTTGGTTAAAATATAACGCTTGAGATGAATTACTAACGAAATTGTTACAGAATTTTCGAGTGTTAAAGTTGATTTTTGGAATCTTTACAGGTTTGTTTTCAAGTTGAATTGAAATTTTATCAAATATTTTGATCCTTCGTAATCTAACATTGAGAAAGTTGATAGCATTCTAGATCTACTTCAACTCTATCGAGTTCAACTTAAAAATAATCTAAAAATGGCTTCATCTTTGTCGTTGAAATTTGAATACTCCTGTAAATGCTTTGCAAAATATTTAAATATTTGCGTGAATTTATCGACGTGCATAATTTATCTGGAATCCATCGGCAAATGTGTAATAGATCTTGCTATAAAACTAGTCTGTATGCTATAAATCATCAGGCTCATTTTTTAAAACTTCAAATCGAAACCATTCCATCGTATAAAACAATTTTCTAATTCTTTGCCTTACTTGCTGAATTTTCTCTTTAGAAGAAAATTGGACCCTCAGCAATGCTATGGGAAATGGTTTGGATCACAGGAATGTGTCACATCTTCCGAGAGTGCCTTTGCGGAGATGATCTACGACCCGGCCCACTTGAACCGGAGTCACCGTTGAGTTATGGCACGGAATATTTCCTCGTCTATGGATATCGGGAATAAAGGCGAAACCTTCCTTTGCTCCTCGTTTGCATTAGGATGGTGTTAGTCGTGTGTGTTTTTTTTAAAGAAAGAATCTTATTGAAGCAGAATGTATTTATCCTTTATATGTGGAATATTCTCCATTCAGCTTTGTTGTCGATTGATTCAAATCCCAAAAAGGGGCTTTACTTGAACCGGGGCTAATTGAGCACGTTTCTCTGGCGTGCTGCATTTTCATCTTTACCCTTTTGCTACCCAATCATCATTTTGGGTGGAAAAGAAATGTAACGCCCACCCATTTTTTGCTCTCTCGATCCGTACTGATGAGCTAGTCTATTTCCTCGGTGTTTCGAAACCATTTCCGCCATCCAATTACGATGAATCCGGTGCAAAATTTTGCCATCGATACCGGTGGTAAGGGGAAATGGTTTAAAAAAAATGTGGAAGGAAGTGGCTGATCCGGCGAATCTTGGAACATCAAAGCGGGCGTAGGGATTGCGCCATGACAATTGGGACGTATGTGCTGGTTTCATAAGATTTTTTAACACTCATTTTTATCATATTTAAAATTAAATTGTTGTAACATTCTGTTTGATTTTTAGTTAATTTTATTTTTCATGAAAGGAACTCTTCAAATTTTACAATTAGCAAGAGAAACAAATAAGCATTACAAATTGATCCGCAATAAATATAAAAACAGCTTCATGTATCACCCTTCATAACACTTTGTTCATTGTTTATTTGTTCATATACTTCAAGCAACAAAACCATTTTTTCTTCATCGGAAAATCCCATGAAGTATAGCATTTCCGAGAGTCAACCCCTAACGAACAGGAAATCTTCTGTTTTTTTATTATTTGTGTTTCATATAAAAACATCAGATGCGTCATCGTGAAGGATTTTTGAACATTTCGAAAAGAAAGCATCGTGTGGATTGGTTCCCCTTTTTGTGTCCTTTCTTCATAAAAAGAGAAAAAAAGAGAGAAGCAAAGCAAAACATACCATCTGGCTTGCATTAAGCAGCTTCTTATCGGGGGATATATATATTTTTTATCGGATCCTTCGACTTGACTACAACTACGAATCGATAACGAAACGGCATAAGTGTGTCTTATTAAAGATGGGTTTCCACCACGTATCGGACCATCAAGAGATAGTCAATGGCGACGGAAGGATGCTAACTCAGCAACGGTAAAGGCAGACGGGGTTGGGTTTTTATTAAAATTATGATTACGTTATCACATTTCGGAAACGTAGCAATAGTTTTCCATCGCTGTATGCTTATGTCCGGTACGATTGTAGTTATGATAAGGAAGCACAAATTAAGAAGGGTATGATGCACAATATGTGATAGGACAGTGCGTAACAACATGATATGTTCGTTTGTCTTTTTGCAATAAAATAAAAATACAATTATTGATAAAAGTTATTGAAAGATGCATAAAATGGATAAGAGTATCAATAAATAAAATGTAATGATGGTGTAAAGAATAAGAAAAAAAAAAACTAAGGAAAATGGGGCCAACCAAGGACTATTTGAAACATTTTTGTTCTGGTTTGACTTAATAGCCTTCATTTTAAAATACATAGTAAAATGTTTAATTCATTTCAGGAGAAAGGAACGTTTTGCTATATTGCCGAAAAATATATGCTTGTGTGCGTGAATAAAACCAAAAAATACTTGTCATATAGTTATGTAACGCACTGTAAAGTTTGTCAGGATTTTATTAAGGAATTTGGGTTGTTCTGTTCTCAATAAACTGCTGACAATGAAAAGAAAATTGGATTTTTGTTTTTCATAAAAAGCCACACGTGTAGAATTTTACGGAAAAGTCTATTCCTTAGCTAGTATTAGTTCGATTATTACACCAATTGTAGTGTAGTGCAGAGCAAAATGGCGGTTATTGACAGATGTAACTTTTTTTTTGTAATACGCATCTAAAACTTTTTTAAATAGTTTAAATCTCTCCATTTAAAATCTCGTTAATATTTTCCACTTTTTTCAGGCAAATTATTCTTTTTTCAACCCCATTTTGTTGTCTAGTAATTAAGAGTGGAAGCATCTGCTTTTAATCTACACCTTCGACTGTTGTGTGGTTTTCTTACTACGGTTACGAAAATGAATAGATGAAAGCATGCATCCAGAATGCATCCTGCAATTATGCATTACATTCGGTGCTTTGATTTGTGCTGAAACTAGCCAACCGTGCAAGTGAAGCGTTTTTCCGCGTTTGAAACAAAACAAAACAACAACAAAAAATCCGTCAGAAAAAAAATAGTTCCATCTTTCCGGCCTCATTAGGCGCAGGGATCGTGTACGAAGCAGCTGTCCGCCTTAAGGCAAACTTCTACCTATTTAAACATCCGTTTCTGTGCTTCTGTTTTCCATCCGTGCACGGTGATGAACCTGGCAGGCATCCCAACCCGGTTCTGGTGTATGGCGTAATGGCAAAAGCATCCGATTCAATCGGAAAACTCAAACGAAGGTGCCAGACTTGCAAAGGATCACACACACACGCGCGCGCGCGCGCAAAGGATTGTTTCCTTTGCGAATGCAGCCGAGCGGCAGCGTTATGGGCTTCTGGGTTTTAACCTTTCGGGGTGTGTGTGTTTTTTTTTGTTTCTACCGGCCGCGGGCACGCTTATGGTCGATGATGGTCGCGATGCAAAAACGCAGTCAGACACCTCATTACTCTTAATTACTCCAGACACCATTCATCATCGCTGCTGCCACAATTAATTATAATTCTTTCGCCTCGACCCGGTTTTTGGGTGAGACACGGACGCTTCGCCCATACATTGACGCCCGATGCCCAGGATGCTGGGCAGTAAGGCTGGCCGCCCAAACCACCCCGTTTCAGGTGGGGAAAGTGTTTCAAGCGAGCTACGAGCTGCTCGCAACTAGGCTGCCAAAGGTTCGTTCTGTCTGTACCACCTTACCGGGGTTCCATAACCCGTGGGGCATCACTTCCACACGAATGCTGTGAATGTAAAAAGGAATGAACGTCCGGGCTTCGGGCGTTTGGGAACGGTTTTGGCCATGGGCCAGGAAAGATTGCAATACGGTGCAATACGGTCAGGTAACGAAATTGGCGAACGAAGCTCACGCATTCATTTGCCGAACGTCACGAATTAAGTCGAAGGCAATGATAGTAAAGTGAAAGAAACAAATAAAAGCTCCACATAGGAGCCACGGAACAAAGAAGGTGTGAACGGGGATATTGTAGCATTGCAAATGTTCTCGTACACGATTGCAATGAGATGATTAAATTCACACCACGTTGCAGCACGAGTTGCATTTATAATGGCAAACATAAAACTCACACCGTGCACAAAGCGAACAACCGATGATCAGGTTGAGTGTGTAATTGCTATGCAATCGTACTGAAGACGGTCAAGATGGTGTTAACGATCTGATGTTTGTTTGAAGTGGAAACGTGCTGGGAGCGTTTTGCTAAGGTTTTATATTAGATATTTATCCTTATATATTGGAGGTTTTTCTTTTATTAAAAAGGTATTTATGTTTACTTTTACAATTGCATACTTCAATCATCGATAATTTTTTTTAGCAAATATGCCTCTTAAACAACTGCAACCTATTTACATTTCAAACAGAATTCATTTATTTCTCATGAGTTCGTATGCTACAGTGCGTAACAGAACATTAAGGACGTCCGTATCTCTTTTTTCACAATAATAGGAAGATTTTTCTTAATAATGATTTACGCAGATTTTAAATATAAAAAATAGAGTTTTTTCACATTGGCATTACATTTCCAAAATTTTCAATAACAAATGTGGATCGCGTATATAGAAATTTAAAAAATGTCAAAAAATCCTATTAGTTTTGTATCACACATGCATATTTAAAATGGATGATTTATCAACCAAAAAAAAAAAGAGAAATAATCACAAGGTTCTTCAAAGGGGTGGCCCGGTGGTGTATGTGATAAACGGCGCCGGTCCACATGGCAGGACCGGGATCAAAACCCATCCGGACCGTCCCCCCGTAGCAAGGACTGACTATCCAGCTACGTGGTAAAATAAATCTCGTAAGCCAGAAATGGCCGGCATGACCTGCAAGGTCGTTTAAAGCCAAAAAGAGAGAGAGAGAGAGAGAGAGAGAGAGAGAGAGAGAGAGAGAGAGAAAATCAAAAGGTAGTTAGGATTCGAGAATGGAGGAGAAAATCAAAAACAATAAAGATAAAAAAATGAAGAGGAAAATCATTGTAAATGCCGCAACAAGAACAAAACAAAGCTACCGTAAAGTTATGTTACCCACTGTAATGCGAATCCCATTTTTGATAATAATCATATGAAATGAAATTGTTCATTATAAAATTCTTTCCCAATTTGCGTCCCAGCCCGGTACCCCTTTTTGTTGACTAAAACGTACAAATTGAAAAATAAACAGCCCGTTGAATAACTCCTTCAAGGACCGTAATTGCAGCAAACGCAGACGGTCCTTCCAGTCTGGGGCGCGTTAGCCGTTACATGTATTTATGTTTCCTGTTGTCTCATTTTTTTGTTGCTGTTGCTGCTTTCTTTTCGGCACCAGTTAGTTTGCCTTAAGGCATTAAAAAAAAGGAAAAAGAATTCGGTCCGAAAAACTACACTCCCACATTGCCCAGGTTGCTCGACAGGCAGTGTGGCAGGATTAAAGCAGAAGGGGAACTTTTGCTTTCTAGTCTCATTTAATTTCCTCAACCAGCCCGTTTTCGTGTGGGTGAAATGTGCCCGAGTTTAACCCTACTTTAAAACCACCCTCAACATGGAACGTACGTACGAAATGTTTAATGAAAACGAGGTGATACCGAAGGAAAGCTTTACGGTTCTATCGAGCGCACGGTTGGATACGACGAGCGTGAAGGAATTTAAATATATGTGCTTGTAAAGCTTAATGTCTTACACTAGCAGTGGTTCTGGAAGTACCACCGTTTTCCACCATCTCCCCCAACACCTCCACATCCCATCCGTAATTTCCCACTCACACCGGTAATCTTTATTAATAGTCGGCAAACATGCGGAACCGCCATCCGTTTTGGAGGAGGCTCGGTTTGGGCCCTGTTTTTTTGCACCGTTTGCTACCGAAAATGTCCCGTGTGCAAGATACGGAAAATTGGCAAAGGCGCAAGCACTTAGAGGTGGGAAGGGAAAATGGCTACCAAGGGTGTAGGTAAAGAAGAAAAGGGAAAAAAGAGTTAATTTTCAACATCGAGATAAACATCTTAATTTCTCATTTGCTATTCTCTGTGTGTAGTTTTCCTCCATTTTCCATCCCGTGTACCAACCGTGGAAGGTGGAAAGTGTCACAGATTTTCCCAACGAAGCAATTCTGGGAGGGGTGTAGTAAACCAAAAAAGAAAAAAAAACACAGTATCACATCCTTTAAAATGTCGTGGGCAGACGACCTCCGGTATCATTTCAATAGTCACACGACACCGATACCTGATACTGTTGTTACGTAATAAAGTATGCAAATGGAGCTTCTGAGTGCTTGTTTGCATAATTTTCCAACGGCCCTGTAGGGAGCAGGGCGAAGGAAAGGGAGAAGCAAGAAGGGAAGGGAGCAGAATTTTCCATTCCGTCGCAATAATATGCATGGAAGGTTAGTGGATCATTTTTTTTTCGCTTCTCCACTACATTATCCATCTCCATTTTCATCCGTACCGGTTTCGGTGTTACTCCCCCGATGGTAATCATTCGAGTAAACCACGTTTCACGTTTGTTCGGTATTAATCTACGATTCTGAATTTATTCTGCACGGAATGAGAGAAAGAACGAGAGAGAGAGAGACAGAGAACGAATGTCCCGCACATCATAATCGACGTCCTTTGCACACCTAAACCGGAGTTAGAAATTTGCTTTGAAAGAATTTCCCCCGTCCGGCAACCGATTACTCCCTGGATTGATCCGAATGTACGGCCCCAGCATGATGGAAAACCTCCAAAGCACAATGGGAAATTGGCTTCCATGCTGGTCATCAAAAAGCGTACCACAACCCCCCCGCCCCCCGGAGCGAAAGTGTTTCACACACAGGAACCGCGCGTATTCCCACTGCTGGGATCGAGAGGTAATTGATGGTTAAATTAAAATTCATTTCGTATACACCGTCTCACCGGATGAGACGTGTTGGCAATGAATAAAACTCACCAATCTATCTTCTCCGGGTTTTGTACGGGGGCAAATGTGACAGACGCTTCTAACTGGAAGCTATCCTGCGGGATTCGGTCAGATGGGTATGACTTCATTCTTGGGGTTTTTGATGATATATTGAATGGCAAAATAAAAAACGGGGAACGAGGTTAAGTGCCTTCGGTGTAGTGTCTTATCCGAATTCGGTTGATCGTTGCTATTTTTGACACTTTAATTCATTTGACAGAGCTTACGGAATAGGTATCAGTTAACCCTGGAGTATAGTGAAAGTGTTGGGGTATTTTTGTTTGCTGATCGTTTTGTAATATAAATTTTCTATATTAAATTATTATTACTATTTTAAAGAAGGATAAAATCTGTTCAAATCAACGTAAGGGAAATTAATTAAGTTTATGCACTTTCTTGAAGCTCGGTGTCTAAGAAATATATGTTTACAACTTAAAACTATATGTTTACAAAAGAGATAAATGTGTTCATATCCAAAAATAAAAGTTGATTTCACAAATTGTATTTTAAATTTGATAAACAATGGACGAATATTAGCGATTTTCCACACGAATTCCCCTCCATCTAGTGCATCATCCAGTTTTGATTTTTATTTTGTAATTATTTTATTGTGAACAGACAAAGTTTGACAACTTTTTCAGTTGATTTTTAATAGTTACTGCAAAAAACAGTTAGACATTTTTTTTCAATATTTTGTTAAAAAGACAGAACGTATGGCGACTCTTTGTGTCCGCCAGATAAAGTCCATTTAACATTGATTATGTATTCCTCTTTCTGGTCAGAATCAGAGAGAGAAGTCAGAGAGTCAAACAGTAATCTTATTGTTGTCACTAGACAACAGCCAGACATCACCGAAACACACAGTTGTCCGAAAAGTTGAAGCAGATATCCAAACAGTGAACAAGTCCCTGGACAAGAAGGAGTCTGTTATACGGAAGTGTC
This sequence comes from Anopheles parensis, assembly GCA_016254315.1. NCBI lineage: Eukaryota > Metazoa > Arthropoda > Insecta > Diptera > Culicidae > Anopheles > Anopheles parensis. Next base: position 33,558,898 of record CM028126.1, on the reverse strand, counting down.
AATTGAGGCTTGTGAGCAGTAGGAATAGCTCTGACTGTATGTAAAAAATCTCTTGAGGATATCGTTTTGCGAATGTTATGATTTATTATAGTGAATTATTTTTCTTAGTTTATATTTTTTCTTCAATCGAAATAATTCCATGTTTTTAAAGCATACAAATTTCGTGAAATATTTAATAAAGCTTATGTATTTTTTTATATAATTTTATATGTTTATTCTTTTAACATTATATTTTTATAATACATTTTATAACATTTTTATAATAATTTATATTCTTGAAATGAAAGAGTCTGATGGTACTTACAGTTAAAACAGAATACATTGCCAAAATAATTTGACTTTCATATATCGTAATCGTTTCTTAAGTAAGGTCTACGATTAGCAATGTTCAGGAGTCAATTTTTTTTATTTATTTTTTACTGATTGATCCCATTTGTTGTATCGTAACTTAAAAATATCTCAGAAGTCAGATACATTAGATTAAGAAAAAAAAATAAACAATTTAATTTTTGCTTAAGTTTAACACGATATTCCATCAGTCCTGCAGGTATCACTGTGAGCGAAAAAAGGGTATGAATAAAATATTCTTTAAACGAATAAATTAATCCAAAACTGAAACCCAACATTGCCGCACGCACGTCTACACTCACCAAAAAAGGGAGTGGATCTAAAAAACACGTTTTTATCCCAAAATAAAGTTGTTCCAAACTTACTGAGCACAAGATTTTTTTTTGTTTTATTTTTTTATTCCTTTGCAAAACGGAAGGTTGATTGCCGTACAAAGGAATGTGCGGAAACGGAAACAATGTAGAGACATGTACACTTTCTGCAGCTCAGTGGCAGCATGTTGCGTGTCGCTGCAGTAACACTAGCCCTAGCAAGTGTGTCCCGTGTGAAAGGTTTAACAACTTTTTATCGCTCTTTGCCTAGCAGTGCAGTAAGAGGGAAGGTGACTCTGGGTGAGTTTTTTTTTGGGGAAGGAACAAAATTCGTTCACGAACGCCACAAAAAGGGTCCCTTAGGGCAGATTGCAAAATTGGGCCCCGTTGTGCGAATGATGAACGTTCGTTTTTTGGTACGTGAAATACACCAAAAAAAAAGCAGAATCAAATTCCCCACACAAGTAAACTCTTTCTCGCATGGAGCCGCGTGAAGTGGTGCAATCGTGCAGAGGATCTTTTCCCGATGGTAGATCCCTTTTTTTCTCTCTCCGGCCTCACACTCAACGTGCGATCAACTTTACCAGGTCTCGCACTGCACGAAGAATCGGATACTTCATTATGATTTATGCTTTGTTATAAATTGTTTAAAAACTCATTCGAAATTCATTGAAATATATTATAAATAACCAGTCAACTTCGCATTCCTGCGCTTCTGGTGTCCGGTGCCGAACTTCACGCTGTGCGCCAACGACAAGAACGTATCTGTTCCTGATGCCAAAACTGCTCTGAATTACACTGCCAACAGTGGACAAGTTCGAAATGGGATTTTGTTTTTATTGGAAAAAATAAATCTAATATGAACATGAAGGTTCTAATGCTAGCCACTCGGTTGGAGCCTTCGTGACGCTCGTTTGGATTGAGGTCAAATTAGGTTTTAGATAAATAATCATCGCCTGGAGAAACAAACGCATTCTGAGCTTTGTGCTGGAGCTTGCAAGTTAACCTTTTTGGGCGGTTTTTCCTGCCCGAAACGTGGCGGATATGCAGCACCAGGTCGCTAGGAAGACAAATAAAACACAACACGAACACGAATGCAAGGGCGAACGAACGAACGGCTCGTAGATTTATCGTTCCGTCGGGGTCATTTGTAAATGTTCGTTTTATGCTTTGAAACATCTTCGTCCAAATCGAACGTTCGCGAGCTGGCACATTCATTCGCATGGCCACCGGTGTAGCTGGAAGATTAATTTAAACCCTTTTCAATGCATTTGGCTTCTTCAATGTGGCCGCAACGCATTAGCAGCTAACCTTTTTCATACCCTGACGCAAAGGCGCGAACGGAGGCAACGTACGGGGTAAGAAGCAAGGTGTGGCAGAATAAATTAATATTGGTCTGATTATGTTTTTCCCATAACCGTCCGCCCGGTAATGGTGTCAAATATTTCATCTCGAAAATTGGAATCCCGGTGCGCGCTGCCAAATGATTCATTACAATGTAATCGATAGTTTAGTAAGGCAATCGATAAATCAGCGTGTGACTGCATCTAGTGCAAAGCGCAACGTTCGTCTCTGACGGGGAAAGTGAGATCATCATCCGGTGGGCAAGTTTAGCTAATAAAGAACAAGGAGAGATATTGTGTTTTTTTATTGTCTTAAAACATTAGATGTTTGATAAAACGAACAAGACATGCTTTAAGTTGGAAACGTGACATAAAAGTTAAATCGCACAATCGGAAAGTTTTTCTTGGCTTAACGGATTTATTATATGAGTGGTTCGAATTTAACGGAGTAAAACGCCTAATATCAATAATAAGACAAACTGAAGCAGTTTGGAAGAGCCCAATTGAATGGAATTAATAATTATTTAAATATTTCTATTTACCAACAAAATGACTAAACTTAAGCTTCTATTCATGATTTTTGTAATCTCATAAGAAAAATTAGTTTTCAAAATTTTCTTCTTTAATTGAACTTTTCTTGATGAGTTCAGTTCTTCCTCTCACTGGAGTAGGTGATACTGGGTTTAAATTGACCGTTCTCGAATCAACTTTCTACTTTGCTTGTAATGTATTCCGCTTTTCAGATGATTTCTTTTTAGAAATACAGCCACACAAACTGTGTCGAAAAAATTTTTTTTTATTAAGATAAGACCGGGTATCAAATCCCATTCGGACCGTCGCTTCGTAGCAACGACTGATTATCCAGCTACATGGTAAAAAGAAGTCTAGTCAGCCAGAAATAGCCGGCATGACCTTAGAGGTCGTTAACCAACAAGAGAAATGGAATAAAGATAGAGAGAGAAAGAGAGATAGAGACAGAGAGAGAACGTGAGAAAAGACATTATCAACCAAATTTTAAATTATTTGATTAAATTTTGTCCCATAAATACACTACTTAAGCTATAAAATCAAGAAGATTTCCTGTATATTGTTGGGTAACATTGCCTTGTTTCCATACTTTGTTATTTATGTGTATAGAATTCTTCATTTTTGCTGTAGTAATTAAATCATCCACAAACAAGTGAATTCACTCCCGGTGTCGGCTTAATAAGGTTCTTAAATTTGAATAATAAAACTTAAATCTGGACATCGACATTACTTAAGACTAACAAAATTTCTGAACATATTAAAATTTAAATGAACAAATTAAAGAATTTGTAATGATTGGTTAGGCTCTTGAAAATGTGTATCATTTTTAATTTGGTTAATGAGTACTATGGCGATCTTCAAACAATATAGGACGAAATTTGGAAGCCTGGAAGCCTGGAAGCCTGGTAACATTTAAGATGTTAGACATTTTAGATTTATAAAAAAAATCCCAGTGCATCGGTCTTGTCGTGTGACATAAAGATTTCTGAAGCATTTTTGAGTCTTTTTTCCAAGGATTCTTTCCCTAACAGTAGACAGCGTGAACGATTACTAGTAAGTTGGTTGCTGTCACGCCAGCTGAGATGCCGAATTACAAATCTAGTGAATTTTATTGAGAACTTTTTAAACCACACAGTGGAACAGTACTCCAAGGTTAACCTAACCAGAGAATAATATACCGCTGTAAAATAGATTGAAGTCTTAGAGTTCTAGTTCTTCCTAGAGTTTCGCTATAATTTTGCGTCAAGAATATCTCAGAAGTTTCGAATTTACTTAAACTTCTCTAATACCTGGATATCATTTACAAAGTATTTGTGCACAACGGCCTGGAACACTTCAAACATGCCGACATACTTCGTTAACAAATGCTAGCACAGACGAGAAACAGGAGACGAATGACTTCAAAATACAATTTCGTAACTGAATCGGTTAATACATCATTAGCGAAATCTTATCTAAGAGACACAAAAAAATTCTGACGAAAAAGCTTCTGAACATTCCATAACAGGCCAAAGTTTCTTGGATGTTTTGACTTCAACACTGAGTAGCTAAAGCAAACAAATTCCAGAAAACAAAATGCTAGTAATGCGAGATTTAGCGTGTATAAAGAGATATTTTCAGAACATTTATATTTACTAGTTTCGCATTAATAAATTAAAATCATTTACCTACATATTTCTTTTCAATATTTTCTTACAGAGATAACTTCGCCAATTGCTTCTCGTTGATGTGGATGATCTGATGTTAATCTGTTTTTTTTCTTTAATCCACCATGAAACACATACTGAAACCATTTAAGGGAGAGTAAATATTCCTTCCAAAAAGATATGCATCTTCCGCAAAGTCCCGATCGGAAACGATTGATTGTACCCGATGCCTACGCTTTATATGGCCGCGAGCCAGACAGCATCAAACTAACCACTTGTCAGCGGGCGTCCGCTGCGGTTTTGCCCGGGCTGCAATTATTCACAATTTGATAAACGCCTTCCGTACCTCTAATCATGTCGATCGGATCGAAACCAATTTACGTTAAATGTTTGCGATTATCCGCACCGTGTGTTGATCGTGTGTCGTGGTTGTCCCTGCTGCTGCTGCAGGCAGTTCCAAGCCCTTTGGCACAGTACTATTCAGCCCTTCCACTTTGCTTCCAAACCTCATCCCAGCTTTATTGATACGCTCCAAATACGGAAAGGAAATGGTTATCCGTGTCCATAACCTTTTCGTTCGCGTTCGCAGACACCGCGTCAGACCGATGGTTTACGGGTTTTTCGCGATGTGATTTCATGTGGAGGTTCTTTCGCCTTCAGCTGACAGTGTTACTGGGCTTTATGCGCTATCTTAAATGCCGGTGCATCGCCGTCGGTACGTGTTTATAGTCGTGTGTGCATCACTCTTTGTTTTAACTGACAGGACAAGAGTCCAATCAGCCAAGCCCAGTTTGCTTTCAATGCAAATTAAAAACAAACCACCAGTGCCACGCCAACTATTAACTGCCAGTACCGCCGCGTTCTCGGTTTGGAAGCTTACGCGCCCACTCGGACGGCAGCTTCCCACCCCGAGGCAAGAGCGGTTTTTGGTGGATCAGAGATCAGCAGTAACAGTTCGCATCGATGCAGTCGCTTCGATTTGTGTGCATTAATTCAATCGAATGTCTTTTTTTTTTCTTCTTTGCCTTCGTTGGGCGATTATCTTGACGGTGGCTTTGCTCGAAGCTTCTTGAGCTTTCAAAAACTGCCTGTGGGGTACTTTGGTAGGGAGTTCGCTATCGTTCGTTAGTTGGCACTGGAATACTGCTGACGGTGGAACTGTTACTACTACTGCTGTTGCTGCTACTGGGTGGGGTCGATGGGTGTCCAATCCAATCATGATGGCCACCCATTCTTGTGGGTGAAACGTCAGCAATGGAAGCAATTCGAAGAATGATGGATTCACTTTACAGTTTGACAAACAGAAGAAGCATGGTAGATAGTTAAGTTTTCTTTAATTTATTTTGATATAAAACTAAAACAAATAGATTTAAAGTAAAACTAATTATCTTTAATTATAAGTAGGTTTTATGTAGCAAAATTATTCCATAATGAACTATTTTTTTGTATAATTAAATATCTCCTCAATATCTTATATTTTTCGTAATGCATTGTGCATGGGTTCGATTCTTATCCGCGAATGGCACGCTAATGTAGCGGAATGTCGCCGAAGATTCGTTGCGCTTTTTGCATACCAAAGCAGCTTCATCGGTGCTGCTTCGTTTGCAATATTTATCTTGCTATCGGGAAGCAAAACATCTTCAGCAATGAGAGAGTGCAAAGCCTGCACAAAAACAAAAAAGAAATAAGAAGGGAGGAAAAAAACAATCTCCTTTTAACTTCACATCATCGAATGCTACCGGAACCGGAATGCACGCCTTTGCGGAACCGATCCGGCAGTTTCGCAAAAAGCTGCCGGCACCGTGCGGAATAAATTTGAATTAATTTGACTTCGTTTAGAGTTCAATAAATTTTGTCTCCGATCGGCCTTGCCCAGCACCTTAACAGGGCATTTGAGTCTGTGCCCGCAGCGCCCGGTCACCCCATTTATCCATTCTGGAGCACTATTTGTTTATTTGCGTGCCTTTATCGAGGAAGCAAATACAAACAGGGAGGAAAAAAAGCGTTTCCCAGTATTTGATGCACACCAGCGATGCAAACCGAAACAAGTGCAACCATGGGTCATGCTACTGTAAGCCCGCCAGTAAGGTTATCGGATGCATTCCAGGCAAACTGAAGAAGGTACGACTCCGTACTCCTCATCCACCTTGCCCTTGGGTGGTTTTGCACAACGAGAGCGGGTAAGATTAAAATCTGACCAGCGCCATAATACGCCCAACCCTTAAACGGGTACGAATCAACATTAAGCAGTGCGCTCACGAACGATCGTGAAACGATCACCCCAGGTTTCGCATCCCCGGGATCACTCCTTCTTGCGCTGGTTGTATGTAGAGAAAAAAAAGAAGATTATGTTGATTTAAATGCACATACATTAATTGCATGATGTGTGCGAGGATCGCGAACCGATTCAATCTCGGACCTCTGCAGCTCGTGGTACAACTCGCGAGAACAACGGCCTCAAACGATGATGACACTGCTACGGTGACCGTATCTGGCCGAAACCCGTTCCGGATGTTTCGTGCTAGTGTCTGCGAATACGTCCAATACGGCTTCAGTCCGAAGAATTCCGAAGGGCATGCTTCACTGATTATCGAGCATTATGTATGCACATACGTTTAAATTGCGGGTACGATTGTTTGTTCGTTTGCTGTGTGAGTGAATTTCTGTTTTTTTTTGGGGCGAAGTTTAAGATTTCTTGCACTGGTACGTGAATCGCGGCGTTAGAATGCGATGCCGTCCCCGTTACGGTCGTTGATGTAACGCGATTGCCTAGAAGGATGCGCAAATTGGGAGCAAAAACCACAAACCCAATTGGTGAAACCGAATTACAGTGCTTGACGGGAATGTGTAACACTAGTGGGAATAGTTGTTCTTCCATGAATTTTTGATTATTTTTCAAAGCTCAGTCAACGAGAATTATTTTTAAAAATATTGCCATGAAAATGTATATTTCTTCGTTATTAAAAAAATTATCTAAATAAAAATTACCTATAAAAAAGACCCAAAATGATCTTTCAGGCTTGCAATGTTACATATACAATTACAATTTATTTGTTCAATGAACTGAATATCCTCGGAATCGGAATCGTCCGAATATCACCGGGGTTTGAGGCAAAGGGACGGACTCTCCTGTTGGCTGTTTAACATCGCTCTGGAAGGTGTCAAGCGAAGCGTGGACTTCGCTATCCGGGGCACAATTTTCACCCGTTTTCTCCAATTTCTCGACTTCGCGGATGACATCGACATCATCAGACGTCTGCGAGGGTGTGTGGGGCGTCTACCAGACTGCATCGCGAGGCCGATAGGATTGGATTGAGGATCAATGCGACGAGGACAAAGTACCGGAGGCTCCGACCGTGATAGAGCCCGACTCGGAAGCAGATTATGAGTTGACAGAGATAATCTCGAGATGGTAGTGGAGTTCTGTCAGCTTGGTATAAGCTTGACATCGTAACTTCGGACAACAACATGAGCAGTGAAATCAGAAGGCACATTGTTCAGCGAATTCGTGCCTACTACGGACTCCACAAACTCCTGCGACTCCAGAAGACTCCATCAACACACGAAATGCACGATATATTGCACACTAATACGTCCGGTAGTCCTCTACGGGTACGAGTCCTGGACTTTGGGCTAACAGAGGATGCCAATGCACTCGCCATTTTCGAACGGCAGGTAATAACGCAAAGCGAGCTCTTTGGCTGGATCAGGTGGAGTCAAACCTGTAGGAGATCAGTTGCAGCCGCGGATGGAGGACTGCAGCCTTAGACCGAGTTTCCTGGAAACAGATTGACCATGTCTTCGCAAAACTGTGCTCGATCATGAGCTTACCAAGTAGAAGAAACTAAATATCCAACAAAAATATCTTAACTTAACCTTTATGTTGGTAACTGTACATATTAAATAAAAACTATTTTCCCGTCCCTAATTACACGAAATTTCATTTGTATATTAAGGATGAATGACATTTCTATTCCCCGGAAAATCAATTGCTAAGACACAAAGATACATTATTAATGTTGAACTTTTATTTTCCCGTCCGACAGTAACATCGTGAAACACATTCAACTAAATTATTTACATCATGCACCGAAATTGTTCACCGCACCACGCTCATGCAGCACATGTTTTGCATAGCACTGTGATGGTACAGCTTTCAAGAGAAGCTAAGAAAATCACTCCATTCCGGTTGAAAACGACATCCTACGGTGCAGCTTTGCACCCTACTAGTATCGATAAGGAGGAAAGAACAAACAAAACAAAAAAAACCACGCCAACCTTCCGGTGGGTTTGTTCCATTTCTGGACAGTTTTCTTTGCCAACCCCCCGGAACCCGTGACGCGGTGGAAGCGGGTCATCGATTGAATCGAGATCGAAAAGTTAGACGAATATGCAGCCGAGCGGCAAGTGGATTCTGGGCAAACTTCTTGCAAACGGCAATGGCATACAACCCGGGCCAACCCGTTACAAACCGGGCCAACCGAGGCTCCATTGTATGCGCTGCATGCAGATCGTGTGCCTCGCGCGTGTGTGTGTGTGTGGGAAAAAAGAACTGGAACGTGTCGGGTGCAACTGTGACGATGCAACGCCATGTACGTGCCCGACTGTATCTAATTTTCAATCAGATACACAAATAAACTCGCCCATTTTAGGACGACATTATTTAATGCTGTACGGTGGAAAAGGGGTGTGCGATGCATCTCCGGGGGTTGAAGTTTTTGTACGCTGCACCGAAGGCTTTCGATAAGCCCTGGGCAACGGTTTAACTGGCATCGGTTTAACTTTTTCATTTTACCATGGGAAGGTCGGTCGCGGTCTGTGAAGCGGGAAGGTGAAAATTTGCAAAACTGTAGCGCAGCAAAGTGACGGTCGTTCGGGCGGGTCGGCCTTATCGAGGTGCAGTTTTCACAGTTTTCTCGAAGTGCCGTACCACACAGTGCCTTGCCCACCCCGGGGGGAAAACTTTTCTCCGTATGTTTGGCGCACAGTATCACAAATCCTTGACGTACGCGGGCATTATTCGGCTGTGTTTGTCCTAGTCGCAGGGGATAACTTTCTGTTGTAGCTTTGTTTGTTTTCCTTCTGTTAGTTAGTTGTTTTTTTTCGTTCGTCTCTGTATGCAATCGTTTATTTGCCCTCTTGCCGGCATGTTGTTGCATGGGAATAAGCTACGAACAAGAGCAGATTATGGCACTGATCACTTTACGATGAGTGGAAGCATTGAAAGTAGGATGGAAAAAAGAGAACTAATCGATAAGACGGTTTGCAGCAGCTTTGGTTGCTGTTTTCAATTACCGTTGTACTGCTGGTGCTCAACCGAGCAAAAACATGACATTATTATCCAAACAAATTTACGTTTCTAGTGCAATTTGCGCTATAGTGCTGTTAGGGAATGGGATGAAGCAAAAATGAAGAAGGTTAATAAATTATAACTTTTGCAACTATAGGTGGACAGCTTTGTTTTATTGTTTACACACATTACTGATCCAACCACAAATATCCTGAATTTATCCTTTGTGGAATAAAAAAAAATATTATTTTGAACCAATTCTTGTGGTGCAGTGTTTCTTAAACATTTATTTATTTTGGAAGCTGTAGAAGTATTAATAAGATATAAAAAAAGAAAAAAGAAGACAATGCAATAAGATATAGAAAAAAAAAATAAGGTTTACAGTGGAATTGACACTGAACTCTTAACGCCTAAAGTTATGCAATTAACAAAAGGAGACAAAAGAGCAACTTACAGGCTTTTCACACATTCTTTGTCGTTAGTAATTTTACCGATAAGAAGTGGCATAGAAATTATAATTTCAAAAAATAAATAAATAAATCTAAACGGCATGCCATCGTTTTTATATTACTCAAACAGTGAATAACTGTAGAGATCTCTCCAGACTTATCGAGTCGGTAATATTTCTGATCTTTTTCTGATGGGTTTGATCAGTTGAATCACTTGAATTAAATTGATGCATCAGAAGCGCATGCGAGTTTTTTTAATAGTTTCATTGCTCCTGCAAATACCCTATCGCACATCTCAACATTAATTCAATTTGAAAAAAAAGTGACCCAACGAATCTTTTCCGAAGTACAGCGAAAAGTTCTCCATTTCCTTGATTCCTGCTTCATAGTGAATATCGATATGTGAATATCAGCCCAAGCCAGATTGAAGAATCGAGAGAAAAACTGATCTTTTTTAGTCCCATTTGCAACGATTCCCTTAAGCAAGGGCTAATTATCGGATTGCGAAGTACTCATAAACTTAGTAAATGATTGTATGATTATTAGACATGATCATGTTGATCCTCAGTGAAAATTGAAGATAAACAAACTAAACATTTGTTGTTAATTCTAAAAAGCTGATAGTTGATTAATTATTTTAAAATTGTCACTGGTAACCGGTTGCGAAGCACTGATCTTGGATGCTCTTAGTCAGCGTAAACTGAAGTAACTTTTCCTCCAGTAAACTATTGCTACAATTACGCAAAACATTTGCATGTAGCAATAATCGTTTGCTTCACGTCGTGATACAGCTTTAAGGTACCAGGCAATAAAAAATAATCCCATTAAACTGCAGTACAAACATCGGTCCCTGGGTTGTCTATAAGCCCCATGTGACCCTATTTCCTAGGCTACTTCGGGGGAAAGGGAGAATCCCGAGTAGCCCTGGTTTCTTACCATTTTGGTATCGTAGCTTAGGAAGCTTAGTCGGTACATGGTCCAGTGTGCCGGTGTCAGTGTAACGATCATGTGAAGTATTAAACATAATAAATGCCATTCGAGGCCCCCTCAAACCTCTATCGGTTTAATCCGCGTAAAAGTACACCAACGCGTCCGTTCGAGCTCCAATCGGGTTTAGAAGTGAGAATTAAGTCATTCGAATTCCTTCGCACGATCGTCACCGCCGTGCGCCGATGTGTCGAGCTTATAAAAATGCAAACTGCAAGCATGGATGGAGGGCACGCACGACGGGTCCGGCATTAAGATTAGCCTATGCGTGCATTTTGTGAAAGGTAGGTTGCATTACGACTTCATCGAAGGGAATGGCTTTTGATACGATAGAAAACAGCGATTGCCGCATCGGAATTGGTTCATAATTTTTAAATCTCCTCCGTGCTGTGGTGGCGTCAACGATCAAATTAAATCTATTCTTTTCTTTGTGGCGTGGCGTTCCATTTGACAGCTAGCTCGATTAACGATCGAATGATCTAGAACTCCGGTCACTAATCCTGATTATAGTGCATGCCAGCACAAAATAAACTCACGTCCAGCAACTAGCACACACTGGTCGAAGCGGGAACTCTCCTCGATGCAGACATATGCGTTCAAAAGCACAAACGCCCACGACCGGCCAGGGCGAAAGAATCCGCTTAATGTCTTTCATGTGTAGCTCAAATCGGAAACAATAAATAAATGACAAATCGGAAGAGTATCGACAGGTCGTCTTTCGGTGTGATAAATTGCTGTCCAAAAGTTTTGCGCCTTAAAAGTTGGGGGAAAAATTCGTGACTCTAAAGCCGACCTGCCGAGTGAGTGGCTCGCGATAACATTCGCGGCAGTAAGTGTGGGTCAACACCCACGGGTCGCTTAAGATGCGTGTGTTGTGTGCATTTTAACACCACTTTGGGAGGTAAGATAATTGAAAACATGCAACTGACACTGGCCAACAACGAACCTGCCACCAAAAATACCGATGCCAGGTAGTGTCCTACGCTAATTACAATCGTTTTCCGGCCATTCAATGTTATCGGCGGTGTTGGAACACGCAGCACGTGAAGCGTTCCATTCGCCCGAAAGTTTTCAAACCCGCAAAATCCGTTCGCATTCGTGGGCAGAGACAACTGGTGGTTAATTTATGCCGGCTCACCAAAACACCATCGACCGAATCAGCTAATCGACTGCACTTTAATGGCACCATTAATGGTGGAACTCTGGAGACACAATCAGCGCCATTTTTACCCCTCTTCGAAGATGAGCGCATGGGGGGTTTGGAGTGTGTGTTTTTGGCTGTGCCAATTTTGGTGGCACATTTATGAATATTTAAATTCACTTCCCGCCACCCACTCCCCCTATGTCAATGCTGGTGCTCATGATTAATGGTGCAACTTTGAGGTTGAGTGCAGTTTTACGGGCGAGGTGTTGCAGTTTCGTTTCGTGCGCCATTGCTATGAATTATGTATTTAAGAGGTATTTATGTGCATGCGGTGGATGGTGGAATTAGATATTCATTTCGGTGCCTAATTTAAGCCCAACGGCAAATGTGCCGTATTTGTGGATGCTGCAGCGAAATGTTGAAAACAAAGGTTAAAATTGTAAATCGAATTCAGTAATGTGTTGTGGTAAGTGAATTTAAGGTTGCAAATGTGTGCTTATTGTTGATTGTTACTTACATATTTTGGAAACGAATAATGGAGGCAGAATCGTGATCATCATTCTTCATAACGGAGAAAATATTGGCTAATTTCCATTTCGTTTGTTTTCCTTGCAAAAACTGGAATATTTTTACTTATTGATGTTTGATTTTTTAACATAACCGTAACAAGCTTAACGACGCTATTTTCCGTTATTTCATAATTCAATCAGCATTGGAAACTTTCATATAACCTTCAACACATTGCTCTACACTTTACACTGCGAATGCGAACTAAAATCGATCGAGAATGGCAAAAAAGAAGGATCTTCATTTAAAGATCGGTCCCCGAATCTGGTGCTGACAGTTTTCCGATGGCAGTAAATTACGAAACTACCATTTCCTCTAACAAAAAAACCCTCCTTTGCGCTGAATTCTGGCGTAATCTTTTCGGTTTTAAGTTTGAAGCGTGCTTTTTTTTATTCGTTCGCACAGAGGCAATCTTAGTTGGAAGAAAGCGACCACTTTTACACAGGTTGCTTGCAAGTAAATGTTTTTTTTTCTTCTGTGGCTCACTCCAATATTCCATTTGAACTTGAGCAAAACGAGTTATCGCGAAAAAATAAGCTAAACGAACCTGAACTCACAAAAAACACCGTTCAAGTGTACGTACCAGTATCAAAAACGGGACGATGGGGACAGTTTAAGATGTGGTACATAAAAAGAAAAAAAAAACCTTTACACCAACCAAGGCTTCCGTGAGTTCAAAGTTTAGCAAGTAATAAAGCAAATGTCGCACATTGCGACACAGGATTTTGGCTGGCGGTGAAAGCAAATAAATCCCAACACAAGTTTTGATGAAGAAAAGTTGAAATCAGTGCGGGAAATTATTTCTTCTGACTCATGTACCCGTGTGCCTGGCGTTTTTTTTGAGTTAGAAACGTTACGTAAATACTGTGTAAATTGATGAACGAAAATGGAAAGTTTTCCTTGGAAAAATAAGTTGTGTTAAAGAGCTTGTGACCTTGTACGATCATTATGCAATCATATAACATGTTGAGATTAAAAATTAAAAAAAAAACTTTTACATTTATTTGGTCTACTAAAAAGTAATGGCTATTTCTGTTTTTGAAGATGAAATTTATAATTCTAAATCTTTGCCGAAGGCCTCTGCTTTTGAAGCAAGTCACGAATTAAATCATTTCCCATAATTCTTTATATGATTCTAATTGCCAGTCAACGTGGTACTAAATGGAACAATTCTGATGTTCCGAATAATGCGTCGGTTGAGATCGGGTAAGCGGTAAGGTGAAGACATGACCAGGTTGTCAATCTATTTCCAGGAAACTGGGTCCAAGGGTGGAATCCTTCATCCACGGCTCCTCTACGTCTTGTCAACTCATACTCTGCTTCCGAGTCAGGCACTATCACATTCTTTAATTCATTAAAAAACACTTTAAATAATTATAAAAGCAAAAGCTTATTTCTCGCCTTCAGTTTTTTTGGGGAACTCTTCTCTCTAATTTTTTAACCATTAGCTTGAAATCATTGAGAAATGTTCCAGTATTAAAGCAAGTTCGTCAAAGAGTGATGCCACTATTCAGGATCTTGGAACTTTTTTCAGAATTCTGACAATTATTCTGATCTTTGAGTTGTAGAGTTATACTACTTCCAACAATTAAAAGAAGTCTCTTGTTTGTTCTGTACTCAATAAATAAAAGTGAATTTCATATACAAAAATCAAATATTTATTTTACTTCAAACAAGCAAAAAAAAATAATGAAAACTTGAAGAATCACTCTTACTCTAGACGTAAAAAGAAACTTGATGCCCAAGAATGGAAAGTGACATGTGAACCATTGTGAAGGGGTAGGCAGTAAGTGGTACATTTTGTCTCGCCAGATGTACCATGTAAGCTCGCAGCATGCAACATGTAACCGTTTTAAAGAAATGTAAAAAAAATCGAATAGACTTGTTCAGAAACTGCTCACTCTCCAAACATTGACAACATGTCTCGTGGAAGAGTACAGCAGACGAAGAGGGTGTACAGCTAACAGAACGAAAGTCTCGACAATGTTTTTCAGGCAAAAAGCCAGCAAACAAAAGAACAAGTACCATGTACCAGAAGTATGAGAATGTGCACGTTTTAAAGCGTAGAAAAACTAATGATGAAGGGTATAAAGTATATCGGCTTTATTTACCATACCTTCGTACTGCATCAGGATTTACTTTGTGATTCTATTGTGAACAACACTCTCAAGTAAATTGGGGTTTCACAACAATTTTTCTTTTTGTCATTTTATGCTGATTTCAGGCGCTAAACTTGTTGAAAATTCTTAACCAACTACGGTTAAGTTCTGGTGCAATAGTTACTAGACTCGGTGGCAACCAGAAAGGCTGCAGGCTTTTTGTAAAATTTCACCCCAAAAGCAGAAACTCTTTACTTTTTCTGCCCAAGAATGGCAGTAAAGTTTGATAAACTTGTGCACATTCTGATATGGTTCGCAAGTGAGGTTGTATCTAGCCCGAAAGTACTAGCTCACAAAAACTGAAGCTACTCGACGACGACTAAAGTATAACTTTTGGTGACCTGAGTTGCTTGGTAACAAATAAAAAAGTACGTGGTACGAGACGGGCCCGAGCATAACTTTTTTTTTTGGTGCTTTAAAAATAAAACTTACCGAAATTGACACCCTTTGTACTGTGCTTCACCCTCCGTTTGTGAGTAAAAACCATCCTCCAGGCAGAATGCTAAGTTAAGTTTAACCGACGTTACTACCACTTTACACACCGTGGTGTTACCGTATCGAATACGTGAAGTACACTTCGAATGGTCATTCCCCGTAAAAGCATCCTGGCAGTGGCACCATAATAACGCAACAGCCAAAGGCGTCAACCAATATTCCCTTGTTGGTAAGGTTGCACATAAGAACGTTCCCTCCAAAAAAAAGCCACCACTCTGCTTCCGGTGTGTCGTGCTTGTGCACCGATGCATTTCACTTGCTTTATGGAGAAGGCTAGCACGATGGAAGAAGTTGTCATGAAGTGGAAAATCCCCTGGAGAAGCCTTGTTACGCGAGTTAGCCAAAAGTAGCGTAGAGTAAAACTTTTCGGCAACGAACACTCGAGACGTAACGAACTTGACGGTGTGCCGTAACCTGAACAGCAGCCCCCGTAGTATCGCACTTTAGGTTATTTATTATAATTATGTATGGGTCTTTTTCTTTTATTGTCAACTGGTGGTGGCGGTGGTGGATTTTTGCATGCGCTACCGGTGGTTT
This sequence comes from Anopheles parensis, assembly GCA_016254315.1. Classification (NCBI taxonomy): domain Eukaryota; kingdom Metazoa; phylum Arthropoda; class Insecta; order Diptera; family Culicidae; genus Anopheles; species Anopheles parensis. The sequence goes on along the minus strand of CM028126.1, from coordinate 33,543,094 downwards.
TGCTCGTGCCAATGTTTGAGGTTGCCCTGGTGTGCATTAATGTCTGTGGTTGGATGATGAATTCTTTGGGCTGTCTCGGGTACCTTCGGTACTGTATTGGTAGGCGAATAATAAGTTCATTAGACTATAGGATAAAGCCATGTTTGGTAATAGCTTGCAATTGAAGTTGAGTGTTTTTGGTTCAAATTAAAGTTAGCTTAGTTAGTTAGCACTACCACTACAGTGGCCGGTGATAAAATGGTTACGACTAGAGATGGGTCAAGAGCGAAACAGGTACGAGGAAAAAGAGGTAGCTCCGTACGGAGCGCTATACATAGGAACGATTGTGCGATGCGCTCCCATTTAAAAATTTTCTAAGCCCAAAAAGCCTTACGTTTTTTGGGATATTTTGCAAAAAAATTTAAATTGATTTATTTTAATGCGAATCGGTTGAAATAAGTTTCTTTTCACTCAAATAATGTTTTAAAAGAAGAAAAGAATAAAAAATAACAAAAAAATAAAAATAAAATTTTCAACTCGAAAATTTCATAAGGCTTACCCCTTGCCATTTTTTTGAGCAATTTAGCAAAATTAAAAAAAAATGTTTTATTTTAATGCGAAATTGTTGCACTAAGTATCTTTTCACTCAAACAACGCTTTAAATTAAGAGAAGAATAAAAAATAATAAAAAAATGTAAAAAAATGTTTAAATATGCCAATCTAGTAAGGCTCATTTTTGCACCAAGTTTTGTCTATAACTCGGTCGGTATCTAACGGATCTCCAGTCTTTAACCTGTGGTCGATAGATGGCACCAATGGCTACATTTTCTTCTTGGACGGCCATGCTCTCAGATGTCTGTATGTCTGTATAGATGTCTCAGATGTTTTTATAAATATGCCAATCTCCTAAGGCCTATAGAATTAGGCTTTTTTTAACGTAATATCGCAAAATTTGTAAATGTGATATATTTTAATGCTGTAATAGGTTTCTTCTCTCTCAAATATTGCTTTAAAGGAAGAAAAAAATAAAAATTAACAAAAAAAAAATTCAACTCGAAAATTTGCCCTTGCCATTTTTTTGGGAAATTTAGCAAAATTTAAAGATTGTTTTATTTTAATGCGAATCGATTGAAATGAGTTTCTTTTCACTCAAATAGTGCTTTAAATAAAAAAAAGAAGAAAAAACAAAAAATAATTTAAAAAATTCAAAAAAAATGAAAATTTCCTAAGGCTATAGCAAGTGGGTATTTCAATCGCTCCGGTCATCTTATTGTGCGCGCTCCCGCATAGCCCACGGGAAAAAGAGGTAGCTGTATCGCAGGAATCGCTCCTGCGTGCAGTGCTCCGTGTGGAGCTACCTCAAGCGCATCGCACACTTTAGAGAACGAGAGCGGAGCGCTCCGCTCTTGCAAAAGAGCTACTTGACCCAACACTAGTTACGACGCCGGAATCTACAGGAGAGGATCAAATCTCATCTGAACCGAACTCCCTAATGCAACACTGACTGACTGATCTTGCTACGAGTAAATCATATTAAGGAAAGCCAGTAATGACACAGTAATGGTATAGTAATGGCCAATAAGGACACCATAACTGAGTGGTTTAGAGCGAACAAGAATAGTGTCAATGTCTTCTTCAAAGGGAGAGATTTTCATTCTCATAAGTCGAGGTCGAAGTTAAAATATTACTAATTTTCCTTGAAGGTTCAAAAACGTACACAACACGATTGAGTATCAAATACCATCCAGACTATTCCTGGGTACACAGGACTATGCTTAGGTATTGTCGCTTACGGTGACTTCGGATAAATAATGCCAAAGAAAGCCAGAAATGACAGGCCTTATCCGCTTGGTGTCTTAGAGCCATTATAGAAGGAGAAGATTATCAAAAAAAAACTATAACATGTTTGGTTCATTTTGATGCATATTTTATTAGTTGTTGATAATAATACAAATTAAAGCTAAACAATTGTTATCGCATAAAAAATATCCAACATTAGTAATCTTTTAAATCACGGTAATAATCGTTAGTAAAATTGCAACGGGAGATATATTGTAATCATATGTTTGAAAATAAATCATGCAAATCCTTAAAACTCAGAATCATAGAATTAAAATGGCTAATTTTCAAATCAATTTACCGAAAAATAAAGAAATTACCAAAAGAATATTCACTATGTACAGACGGGCATAATCAGGACCGGGGCTGTAAGGTGGTGTATGTGATACATGTTTGCGTAGTTTCATAAAAATATCTATTTTTGACTTTTATTAAAACGGGGTTAAAACTGGCTCGTTTAGACTGAATTATTGAATATTTTTGGATAATATTTTACATTTTATTTTTACGCAACATTTGGATGCAATGTAAAAAGGAGGCTTAAAGTTTGTGTAAGTTTAATCCAAAAGTTTTGTTGATCTATCATTAGGCTAGACCACAGTTATTAATGGGTAAAGTTTTCCCTTNCCAAGCCAGATTGAAGAATCGAGAGAAAATTGATCTTTTTTAGTCCCATTTGCAACGATTCCCTCAAGCAAGGGCTAATTATTGGATTGTGAAGTACTCATAAGCTTAGTAAATGATTGCATGATTATTAGACATGATCATGTTGATCCTCAGTGAAAATTGAAGATAAACAAACTAAACATTTGTTGTTAATTCTAAAAAGCTGATAGTTGATTAATTATTTTAAAATTGTCACTGGTAACCGGTTGCGAAGCACTGATCTTGGATGCTCTTAGTCAGCGTAAAATGAAGTAACTTTTCCTCCAGTAAACTATTGCTACAATTACGCAAAACATTTGCATGTAGCAATAATCGTTTGCTTCACGTCGTGATACAGCTTTAAGGTACCAGGCAATAAAAAATAATCCCATTAAACTGCAGTACAAACATCGGTCCCTGGGTTGCCTATAAGCCCCATGTGACCCTATTTCCTAGGCTACTTCGGGAGGAAGGGAGAATCCCGAGTAGCCCTGGTTTCTTACCATTTTGGTATCGTTGCGTTAGGAAGCTTAGTCGGTACATGGTCCAGCGTGCCGGTGTCAGTGTAACGATCATGTGAAGCATTAAACATAATAAATGCCATTCGAGGCCCCCTCAAACCTCTATCGGTTTAATCCGCGTAAAAGTACACCAACGCGTCCGATCGAGCTCCAATCGGGTTTAGAAGTGAGAATTAAGTCATTCGAATTCCTTCGCACGATCGTCACCGCCGTCGATGTGTCGAGCTTATAAAAATGCAAACTGCAAGCATGGACCGAGGGCACGCACGACGGGTCCGGCATTAAGATTAGCCTATGTGTGCATTTTGTGAAAGGTAGGTTGCATTACGACTTCATCGAAGGGAACGGCTTTTGATACGATAGAAAACAGCGATTGCCGCATCGGAATTGGTTCATAATTTTTAAATCCCCTCCGTGGTGTGGTGGCGTCAACGATCAAATTAAATCTATTCTTTTTTTGTGGCGTGGCGTTCCATTTGACAGCTAGCTCGATTAACGATCGCATGATCTAGAACTCCGGCCACTAATCCTGATTATAGTGCATGCCAGCACAAAATAAACTCACGTCCAGCAACTAGCATACACTGGTCGAAGTGGGAACTGTCCTCGAAACAGACATATGCGTTCAAAAGCACAAACGCCCACGACCGGCCAGGGTGAAAGAATCCGCTTAATGTCTTTCATGTGTAGCTCAAATCGGAAACAATAAATAAATGACAAATCGGAAGAGTATCGACAGGTCGTCTGTCGGTGTGATAAATTGCTGTCCAAAAGTTTTGCGCCTTAAAAGTTGGGGGAAAAATTCGTGACTCTAAAGCAGACCTGCTGAGTGACTGGCTCGCGATAACATTCGCGTCAGTAAGTGTGGGTCAACACCCACGGGTCGCTTAAGATGCGTGTGTTGTGTGCATTTTAACACCACTTTGGGAGGTAAGATAATTGAAAACATGCAACTGACACTGGCCAACAACGAACCTGCCACCAAAAATACCGATGCCAAGTAGTGTCCTACGCTAATTACAATCGTTTTCCGGCCATTCAATGTTATCGGCGGTGTTGGAACACGCAGCACGTGAAGCGTTCCATTCGCCCGAAAGTTTTCAAACCCGCAAAATCCATTCGCATTCGTGGGCAGAGACAACTGGTGGTTAATTTATGCCGGCTCACCAAAACACCATCGACCGAATCAGCTAATCGACTGCACTTTAATGGCACCATTAATGGTGGAACTCTGGAGACACAATCAGCGCCATTTTTACCTCTCTTCGAAGATGAGCTCATGGGGGGTTTCAGAGTGTGTGTTTTTGGCTGTGCCAATTTTGGTGGCACATTTATGAATATTTAAATTCACTTCCCGTCATCCCCTCCCCCATATTAATGCTGGTGCTCATGATTAATGGTGCAACTTTGAGGTTGAGTGCAGTTTTACGGGCGAGGTGTTGCAGATTCGTTTCGTGCGCAAGTGCTATGAATTATGTATTTAAGAGGTATTTATGTGCATGTGCGGTGGATGGTGGAATTAGATATTCATTTCGGTGCCTAATTTAAGCCCATCGGCAAATGTGCCGTATTTGTGGATGCTGTGCCGAAATGTTGAAAACAAAGGTTAAAATTGTAAATCGAATTCAGTAATGTGTTGTGGTAAGTGAATTTAAGGTTGCAAATGTGTGCTTATTGTTGATTGTTACTTACATGTTTTAGAAACGAATAATAGAGCCAGCATCGTGATCATCATTCTTCATAACGGAGAAAATATTGGCTAATTTCCATTTTGTTTGTTTTCCTTGCAAAAACTGGAATATTTTAACTTATCGATGTTTGATTTTTTAACATAACCGTAACAAGCTTAACGACGCTATTTTCCGTTATTTCTTAATTCAATCAGCATTGGAAACTTTCGTATAACCTTCAACACATTGCTCTACACTTTACACTCCAATGCGAATGCGAACTAAAATCGATTGAGAATGGCAAAAAAGAAGGATCTCCATGTAAAGATCGGTCCCCGAATCTGGTGCTGACAGTTTTCCGATGGCAGTAAATTGCGAAACTACCATTTCATCTAACAAAAAAAAACATCCTTTGCGCTGAATTCTGGCGTAATCTTTTCGGTTTTAAGTTTGAAGCGTGCTTTTTTTTTATTCGTCCGCACAGAGGCAATCTTAGTTGGAAGAAAGCGACCACTTTTACACAGGTTGCTTGAAAGTAAATGTTTTTTTTCTTCTGTGGCTCACTCCAATATTTCATTTGAACTTGAGCAAAACGAGTTATCGCGAAAAAATAAGCTAAACGAACCTGAACTCACAAAAAACACCGTTCAAGTGTACGCACCAGTATCAAAAACGGGACGATGGGGACAGTTTAAGATGTGGTACATAAAAAGAAAAAAAACCTTTACACCAACCAAGGCTTCCGTGAGTTCAAAGTTTAGCAAGTAATAAAGCAAATGTCGCACATTGCGACACAGGATTTTGGCTGGCGGTGAAAGCAAATAAATCCCAACACAAGTTTTGATGAAGAAAAGTTGAAATCAGTGCGGGAAATTATTTCTTCTGACTCATGTACCCGTGTGCCTGGCGTTTTTTTTTGAGTTTCAAACGTTACGTAAATACTGTGTAAATTGATGAACGAAAAGGGAAAGTTTTCCTTGGAAAAATAAGTTGTGTTAAAGAGCTTGTGAGCTTGTACGATCATTATGCAATCATATAACATGTTGAGATTAAAAATTAAAAAAAAAAACTTTTACATTTATTTGGTCTACTAAAAAGTAATGGCTATTTCTGTTTTTGAAGATGAAATTTATAATTCTAAATCTTTGTCGAAGGCCTCTGCTTTTGAAGCAAGTCACGAATTAAATCATTTCCCATAATTCTTTATATGATTCTAATTGCCAGTCAACGTGGTACTAAATGGAACAAGTCTGATGTTCCGAATATTACGTCGGTTGAGATCGGGTAAGCGGTAAGGTGAAGACATGACCAGGTTGTCAATCTATTTCCAGGAAACTGGGTCCAAGGGTGGAATCCTTCATCCACAGCTCGTTGTGCTCCTCTACGTCTTGTCAACTCATACTCTGCTTCCGAGTCAGGCACTATCACATTCTTTAATTCATTAAAAAACACTTTAAATAATTATAAAAGCAAAAGCTTAGGAATCTTTTACGATATTTTCCTGCACTGGAGTTGCTGTTTATAGATGGTTAGTCCACGATCAACATTTCTCGCCTTCAGTTTTTTTGGGGAACTCTTCTCTCTAATTTTTTAACCATTAGCTTGAAATCATTGAGAAATGTTCCAGTATTAAAGCAAGTTCGTCAAAGAGTGATGCCACTATTCAGGATCTTGGAACTTTTTTCAGAATTCTGACAATTATTCTGATCTTTGAGCTGTAGAGTTATACTACTTCCAACAATTAAAAGAAGTCTCTTGTTTGTTCTGTACTCAATAAATAAAAGTGAATTTCATATACAAAAATCAAATATTTATTTTACTTCAAACAAGCAACAACAAAAAAATCATGAAAACTTGAAGAATCACTCTTACCCTAGACGTAAAAAGAAACTTGATGCCCAAGAATGGAAAGTGACATGTGAACCATTGTGAAGGGGTAGGCAGTAAGTGGTATATTTTGTCTCGCCAGATGTACCATGTAAGCTCGCAGCAAGCAACATGTAACCGTTTTAAAGAAATGTAAAAAAAATCAAATAGACTTGTTCAGAAACTGCTCACTCTCCAAACATTGACAACATGTCTCGTGGAAGAGTACAACAGACGAAGAGGGTGTACAGCTAACAGAACGAACGTCTCGACAATGTTTTTCAGGCAAAAAGCCAGCAACAAAAGAACAAGTACCATGTACCAGAAGTATGAGAATGTGCACGTTTTAAAGCGTAGAAATACTAATGATGAAGGGTGTAAAGTATATCGGCTTTATTTACCATACCTTCGTACTGCATCAGGATTTACTTTGTGATTCTATTGTGAACAACACTCTCAAGTAAATTGGGGTTTCGCAACAATTTTTCTCTTTGTCATTTTATGCTGATTTCAAGCGCTAAACTTGTTGAAAATTCTTAACCAACTACGGTTAAGTTCTGGTGCAATAGTTACTAGACTCGGTGGCAACCAGAAAGGCTGCAGGCTTTTTGTAAAATTTCACCCCAAAGCAGAAACTCTTTACTTTTTCTGCCCAAGAATGGCAGTAAAGTTTGATAAACTTGTGCACATTCTGATATGGTTCGCAAGTGAGGTTGTATCTAGCCCGAAAGTACTAGCTCACAAAACCTGAAGCTACTCGACGACGACTAAAGTATAACTTTTGGTGACCTGAGTTGCTTGGTAACAAATAAAAAAGTACGTGGTACGAGACGGGCCCGAGCATAACTTTTTTTTTGGTGCTTTAAAAATAAAACTTACCGAAATTGACACCCTTTGTACTGTGCTTCACCCTCCGTTTGTGAGTAAAAACCATCCTCCAGGCAGAATGCTAAGTTAAGTTAAACCGACGTTACTACCAATTTACACACCGTGGTGTTACCGTATCGAATACGTGAAGTACACTTCGAATGGTCATTCCCCGTAAAAGCATCCTGGCAGTAGCACCATAATAACGCAACAGCCAAAGGCGTCAACCAATATTCCCTTGTTGGTAAGGTTGCCCATAAGAACGTTTCCCCAAAAAAAAGCCACCACTCTGCTTCCGGTGTGTCGTGCTTGTGCACCGATGCATTTCACTTGCTTTATGGAGAAGGCTAGCACGATGGAAGAAGTTGTCATGAAGTGGAAAATCCCCTGGAGAAGCCTTGTTACGCGAGTTAGCCAAAAGTAGCGTAGAGTAAAACTTTTCGGCAACGAACACTCGAGACGTAACGAACTTGACGGTGTGCCGTAACCCGAACAGCAGCCCCCGTAGTATCGCACTTTAGGTTATTTATTATAATTATGTATGGGTCTTTTTCTTTTATTGTCAACTGGTGGTGGCGGTGGTGGATTTTTGCATGTGCTACCGGTGGTTTTGCTCGTGCCAATGTTTGAGGTTGCCCTGGTGTGCATTAATGTCTGTGGTTGGATGATGAATTCTTTGGGTTGTATCGGGTACCTTTGGCACTGTATTGGTAGGCGAATAATAAGCATATTAGACTATAGGATAAAGCCATGTTTGGTGATAGCTTGCACTTGAAGTTGGGTGTTTTTGGTTTCAATTAAAGTTAGCTTAGTTAGTTAGCACTACCACTACAGTGGCCGGTGATAAAATGGTTACGACTAGAGATGGGTCAAGAGCGAAACAGGTACGAGGAAAAAGAGGTAGCTCCGTACGGAGCGCTACACACAGGAGCGATTGTGCGATGCGCTCCCATTTAAAAATTTTCTAAGCCCAAAAAGCCTTACGTTTTTTTGGGAAATTTTACAAAAAAATTTAAATTGATTTATTTTAATGCGAATCAGTTGAAATAAGTTTCTTTTCACTCAAATAATGTTTTAAAAGAAGAAAAGAATAAAAAATAACAAAAAAATAAAAATAAAATTTTCAACTCGAAAATTTCATAAGGCTTACCCCTTGCCATTTTTTTGAGCAATTTAGCAAAATTTAAAAATTTGTTTTATTTTAATGCGAAATTGTTACAATAAGTTCCTTTTCACTCAAATAGTGCTTTAAATAAAAAAAAAGAATAAAAAAACAAAAAACTAAATGAAAAAAATTCAAAAAATTTGAAAAATTTCCTAAGGCTATAGCTAGTGGGTCGAGAGCGAAAGAGGTACCTCAATCGCTCCGCTCATCTTATTGTGCGCGCTCCCGCACAGCTCACGGAAAAAAAGGTAGCTGTATCTCAGGAATCGCTCCTGTGTGCAGCGCTCCGTGTGGAGCTACCTCAAGCGCACCGCACACTTTAGAGAGCGAGAGCGGAGCGCTCCGCTCTTGCAAAAGAGCTACTTGACCCAACACTAGTTACGACGCCGGAATCTACACGAGAGGATCAAATCTCATCTGAACCGAACTCCCTAATGCAACACTGACTGACTGATCTTGCTACGAGTAAATCATATTAAGGAAAGCCAGTAATGACACAGTAATGGTATAGTAATGGCCAATAAGGACACCATAACTGAGTGGTTTAGAGCGAACAAGAATAGTGTCAATGTCTTCTTCAAAGGGAGAGATTTTCATTCTCATAAGTCGAGGTCGAAGTTAAAATATTACTAATTTTCCTTGAAGGTTCAAAAACGTACACAGCACGATTGAGTATCAAATCCCATCCAGACTATTCCTCTGTACACAGGACTATGCTTAGGTATTGTCGTTTACGGTGACTTCGGATAAATAATGCCAAAGAAAGCCAGATATGGCAGGCCTTATCCGCTTGGCGTTTTAGAGCCATTAAAGAAGGAGAAGATTATCAAAACAAATTATAACATGTTTGGTTTATTTTTATGCTTTTTTATGCATATTTTATTAGTTGTTGATAATAGTACAAATTGAAGCTAAAAATTGTTACACATAAAAAATATCCAACATTAGTAATCTTTTAAATCTCGGTAATAATCGTTAGTAAAATTGCAACGGGAGATATATTGTAATCATATGTTTGAAAATAAATCATACAAATCCTTAAAACTCAGAATCATAGAATTAAAATGGCTAATTTTTAAATAAATTTAATGAAAAATAAAGAAATTCTCAAAAGAATATTCACTATGTATAGATGGGCATAATCAGGACGGGGGCTGTAAGATGGTGTATGTGACACATGTATGTGTAGTTTCGTAAAAAATGTCTATTTTTGGCTTTTATTAAAACTGAGTTAAAACTGGCTTGTTAAGACTGGGTTATTGAATATTTTTGGATAATATTTAAAATTTTATTTTAATGCAACATTTGGATGCAATGTAAAAAGGAGGCTTAAAGTTTGTGTAAGTTTAATCCAAAAGTTTTGTTGATCTATCATTAGGCTAGACCACAGTTATTAATGGGTAAAGTTTTCCCTTCCGGAAACTGCATCGAACATATTCCACCAGCACCTTCACCTTTATCCGTTTATGGCAATAAAATAAACTACACCCATCGACACTAGCAAAACCGGCAAACCGGTACCAACGGCTAAAACTTTAATCATTGTGCAATTATGCAATTGTTTCTGCATTCGACTGCCGGCTGTTGCAGCTGCTTCCGTACGACCTCCGTACACAGATACACTGGAAACTGCAATTGGGGTTCACCTTTTTCACTACCTTAAGCTCTAAACCATCGGCTGTGCTAAGGGGAAAAATTATCATAGCATTACTTTTTGACCACGGGCATAAATCATTCGCCTCGTTGCTTGCAGAAATGCAGAATAAGGCGAATAATGCGGCACCGGTAACCGGAGAAAGTTTGAGTCCTTTCTCCCATTCCGACAACTGGCCAACACGGTAGAGTCGGAGAGTTACCCGACAGGAATTGGCTTCCCGTTTTTCCGATATCCAGCCAATCTGCTGGATCGAAATTGGTGCGAGTTGCTCGCAGGGAAGCACATTACCGGAAACTCATTCATTTCCAGCAAAACCCGTTTCCGAACCTATGTAGGAGTTTCCGGCCTGGTGGAGAAACCGATTTTTGCACCTTTTAGTTCCCGGTTGGGATCGGATCGGTTCAATGCAGGGAAGCGAACGGTTTGCCTTCATCATTCCCGTGCCCGGATGAACAATGCTTCCGCAAAACCGGGATGGTTTTGGTCCTATAGAAATATAGCACAACCCTGGGAAGGTGTTGCAAACTGCGTTCGGCGCCCTGTTGGGCGATGAAATTAATCAATTGAAAATCCTATTTTAAAACTTTCCCAATCCCCGATTCAAATGAGACCGATTTGTTTGGTTTCGATTTCGTCCGCCGGAAGCTGAATGCCCGGTTAAATGGTGTGTCTCATTGTGGAAAACGGGTCGGCTATACTTTGGACGGTGGAGGGAATAGGTTTCCGAGAATGATCCTTCCGATTTTCTCAACCGATCGAATGGAACCAATTTATATGGGCTAATTTATTATTGCGAGATAATTTTATTGGATTGCCGCATCGATTGAGTGGATGGCTATGGCTATGACCCTACCCGTGTAGAAAGTGAGCCCGATCCAGAACAACAGGTGCTCTCAATGGAAGATTTGTTCGCAAAAGCATGTCGGAAGCACTTGGACAGACAGCGCTTCCGCACAGCCAAATGATGTCGGTTTTAGCAATCAGACTGGCAATGAACGATGGTAAGATGAACGGTGAGCAAACTGGGTATCAAACTCGACTGCAATGGCAATGGTTTGGCAGTGTCGTCTGACTGTTGGGGCGACTTATGCCGGAACGAAGGCGTATTGTCCCAAGCATCAGATCAGGTAATTCCGGAACGAAACTCAAAGAGCCAGTGTTAATTAAAATCTACAATCTTAACGCGCTTCTTCTACGTAATTGAAGGTGTGATTAATGGCTCAGTGTACTGGGCATTGCCGTAACGAATTCGATTGCTCCAGGTGGACAGTTTGCAAGATCTTTTGATTCGTCTGGACGATGGTCCTTGGTGGGGTTAAAGTAGTTTGTCTGCAAATTAATGGCCCAGTCAAATGGTGGTAATGGAATCAAAATTATACTGTCCGTACATATCGATACGAATGTTATTCTGTTAGATTATTTTAGTGTTTTTTGTTGATATATGCTTTAAATTAGTTAAATTTCAATTGCAATGCGTTAATAATTATGAGACAGAAAAGATAAATGTCAAAAAAAGATTGATTTCTAATATTTTGAAATGAGTTACCTCAAACCTTCGTGAGGATTTCGTGAGGAACTTCGTATCTTTCAGTTATTACCGGTCTGGTATCTACAATATCTTTCTCCTTATCAAAACAGTACGATACGCAGCTGACATGACTGTACAGTGCAGCAGAAACTAGACGTAGACCTATGGAGAAGAGATCTCATCTATCTCTTGTCAGGTTATATTTCTGTGACAACATTTCTTTCCGATGAAATTCAACGTCTTTGTCTTAATGGAGAACTACTTGACACTAGGCCACATCAATTGGCTTGAGATTCGGGTATTTTGCGCCTTCTACTGGGGAGATAAGCATTAACGACTCGCAGACATAACGATTCCGAAAAAGCATCAAATGTGATTGATGATGAACGAGAAGAATCATCTTCTCCAAGGATCTATCCTTAGGAAAATGTAGAAATTTGGAATTCAGATTCTAGAAATTGAGGCATTACACAAGAAAATTGATATATTTGAAAATCTTGGTATGTAGACAAGGAAAATAACTAAAAGATGTTCACCTACAACTCACCTAATTTCATTCGGAAAGAACTGACAGAAGTACTTTGGAAAACATCAAAGAATCTTCTCCAACGCAGGTGTCCTGCTGGATCACACGTCGTTTAGGCGAGGTTGAGTTCTATACCACTCAATTATTGACAGGACACGGCTTCTTCCAATGTCATCTCGAGAGGATGAAACTGATCCGAGAAGCCCACTGTCCCGAATACGCTGATGTTTGGGATTCACCGGAGCATATCTTTTTTGAGTGTCTGAGGTTCTTTGCTGTAGGCCACCATATGCACAGGCAAGTCGGTTCTGAAGTGACCATAGGAAACATCACCTCATTGATGTGCTAACATTGATGAGACGACACGAACGATCTGTTCTCTCGCATAATGATCTGATCTGGATGCTCAACGCCGGCCGGGAGAACCATCTCATTAGCGGTACCTCCAGCCTACAGAAGCATTCAGATCCAGTATAGCTCGTCTATGGCAGCAAATTACTTGCGTAGTAAGGGAATGTACTGAAGCTGGTACAGACCTCCAGACCAGCAGTATACTGTAGAGATTTTTGTACCCCTCTGTGGTACATAATATTGTGCAACATAATATTGAGTCCCTATGAAAGGTTGTGGGGATAGCGAAAGTTACTTTATTCAGCCATTGGTTAACGTTTTATCATTAAGAGGGTTAGCTCAGGATTACATTGATGCTTTTATTTCTTCTAAAATTTAGTTCAGTTTCAAACCATTTCTTTCAAGAAACTACAACCTTGATTCAAAGAATTTACTCCACAAAAATAGTGTAAAAGTAAAACATAAAACAACTACTCGTTATGATTCAAACCACTGCAACATCATAAACAGCGGATGGCTCAAGAAATAAAGCTCATAATTCATTCTTTATTTCGATTAAGAATATCTTAAGTCACCGTACAGGCCATCCGGCACGGTTGCGGCTTAACCTAGCCGCCTTTGGTTCGAGTGATCTTCCTTCGCCCATATCGGTTGTAGAACGCCACCAACATAATAGGCTCAGCTTTTGGTGTTGTCCACCGGTCCAAAACATCCATAACTCATGCGTCTGCTCACGCACTATTTCATGATTTACTGATCCAATTTAAACCCAATTAGTTTCCCGAAACGCGAAACCTTTACACATGCAGTACGCATGGGTGCTGGGTTCGAATCCTCAAAATAGCGTTGACACTCGAACTCAAGATATGGAGGGGGAGCCTGTCTTGGGGTGACGTAAATTATTTTTGGACAGCCCGCATCGGTACTGCTTGTTCCGGAATGGATCGTCCGTTTGTTCGATTAACGGTTTTTTTGCAGCTGACGGTAAAGAATGAAAGGAAGCCAACGAGTGAAAAAACAACAACAAACTGTCACGTTCTGAATAGGTTTGAGTTCATTTTTTTGCTTTTACCATTGAGGCATGGTGCGATGCTGCGTTACGGTGTGAGCCGGTATACCAACATGGGTGCGCATCATCGATCATAAAATTGAGCAGCCAGAAGTGGCGAGCGAACAAGAGGTACCCATCCAGCTTACAATGGAGGCAGCCCAGACAACCATCGTGTTTGCTGCTCATCAATAGTACCCGTCACAACAAGTTTGTTGCGACCGCGAGCCTTACCGGTGGTTAACAAAACGTCGGAATCATAAAAAACGGTTTGCGACATGAAAGACCAACCGTACGGCTGGGCATGTTGTTGCGTCCGAACAGAGTGGAAAACATCAAACGTCCCCCGATATGGCGGCAGCATGTTTGCGGCGACAGTCAGTCTTTAACGGCAGGCCAAAGTGCGTGGCCCACGTGTGGTGTGGCGCATGGTACGAACGTTAGCCGGTTTGAGAATAGGACTTCATTAATATTTTACTTTGCACCGCGCGTAAACATAAACGACTTCATTATAAATAGATGATTGACAATTATTGTGAAGGTTTTGGTATGGGACCATTCTCCTGTGTCGTTAAGCGGTCGTTTTGTGGACCTGTTTCCGAGTGGATCCGACTGAATCCCCACAGAAAGGGTATACAAAAATTATGGTTTGTTGGGTTGACTTGTGTGGTTTTTTGTTTTGGTTTTGTAAAACATTAAAACAATGTAAAATATTAATAAAGAGAAAATGATTAAAAGAAAAATAAGAAATTAATAGGCATTGCCTGAGCTTCAATCCTAAATTCAACTATCGTTACGAATGAATAATTTTAAATTAAAATTTCATTGTGAATCTTTTTTTCTTAAAATTATTTAAATACTTTTAATTAGTTCAATGTATGTAGAAAATGTTTTAAATAAATATTTATTCTATAAGCTCAGTTATTTTTCGTTCAACCTTACATAGGCAATGCTGCGTTGGTTTGGCAAAAATTTACTCGTGCGCTTCCCGAAGAAATGATGCTTCAGCTGCAGTGGAAAAAAGATAATGAAACAAGGAAACATAAAATAGCCAAGACTTATACGCCCACCGGCACACAAGAAAATTAACCGACACCGGCTCTCAATAAATAACCGATGCGTATGATTAATCGCTGCGACAACATCGTTCCGAACTTGGTGCGGATAGAATTTGGTTATTAAATGTTACCGAAATACACAAAAACAATAAAACAATTAAGCAAACCTGCAAAACAGATTCCACTGCGTGGCCTGACTAAACCTGTGCGCCATCAGTGTTTGCCCCGTAGCCTCGGTGCGTAGGCAGACCATCGCCAAATTGTCGTAATTCGTTCTTGGTTCGCGATGTACGAAGATTCAATTACGCGCCATAAATTAATCACACGATCACGCCTCTTGTGAGCGTTGTGGCGCTGTCTCGTAGCTGTTGGTGTTGGAAATTTTCCCTTGCAAAGGCATATATGCATACGGTGCTTTGCATACGCCGCTCGATGCATAACACTGGAATGGGTTTCCGTCGCTCTAAGATGTCGGTTTAAAATGTTAATAACTTTATTCCATCACATCCGTGGGAAGAAACAATCGGTACGGAGCGAGCTACATACTCATGAAACCTGTTGGATGGGGCCAGAATGCTCGACCGGGGCTGATCGAATCGATCGTATCGTTTGGCAGAATGATGAAAAGTAAGGAAAATAATTTAATAAACACAATCAAATTAATCGAACCGTCAAAGCCGTACACGGAGAGGAATAAATCTTTTGTTTTTTTGCTTTCGGTATGTGTTTATACGAAACATGAAATAATACAAAACTGTAGGCCGTTGCAGCGGCCCGCGATCATCAATCTTCACGACATGCATCGAAGGATGATGCTTTGTTGTTGGGCCGTTTTTGGGGGCTCAGCTCAGATTGGCATTTGATGGTAGCAAAGGAACTTTTTTTTGGCCCCATTTTAGTGGTTATTTTTTGGAAGAAGTTGTACCAGTTTTGTTTCATGTCTCAGCATCCGGTCCGTACGTGGGATGAGCGATGATTTGTCGACAAGAATTTATGGAAGACTGTAACGATTTTTTTTGTGCCAAACAACAATAAAACAACAATAACAACAAATAAACAACAACAACAATAACGTTTTAACAATAAAACGGAAAACCAGGAATGTTATTTAAATGACTCTGCGTTAAACAGTTTGTGACACAACGATGAAGACAGTTGCATTTTGGCATAGAATTAAAAATAAATTAAATAAAAATAATGAATGCAAAGTTTTCAAAACACACATAAAAATATATTTTTACGCCCGGTAGAAAATTTGTTAAATGGAACATACAAAACCACTTCAGAAATCATAAAAAATCTTAAAAAACCATCCGTTTGAAAATCATTTTTATTAATTGTTTCGATTTATTTTTTTATATTTCAAACAAGAACTGGCCTCAAACTAATGTTAAGCACTGTACAGGTAATGTTAAATTGTTAATTATTTTTGTTGCCATTTTTATTTATTCTTAAATATCACATGAAAAACATTGAAAGGAAATGCAATTAAACAAAATCAATAAAATATATTTTTCTTTGCTATTCATGATTTCAAGGCTGATCGTGCTGAGTTGATCGACGTAAGAAAAAGACATCCTGTAAAATTTGTCCATATCTAGTGTTGTGTCAAGTAGCTCTTTTGCAAGAGCGGAGCGCACCGCTTTCGCTCTCTAAAGTGTGCGGTGCGCTTGAGGTAGCTCCACAAGGAGCGCTGCACACAGGAGCGATTGTGCGATGCGCTACCAGGAGCGAAGTTTCGCACCACAAGGAGCGCTGCACGCAGTTCTCCTTGTGGTGCGAAACTTCGCTTCTGATTCGTAATGATCCATTTTCACTGAGTTGTGGTCTCGCGAGCGAGAAGTGTAAACTCTTCTTTACTTTTGGTAAATATTTGGTATCCGATGAATACTAAGGGTGGGTTGATTTAGTACAAATCATTTTCAATAAAATATTAACTTTATTTTGTAGTGCTTAGATAAATAAATGTGGTAATCTTTTATTTTATGTTGCCACAAACCTTCTCAAATAAAAGAAATACCTGCTTTCAAATAAAGGTTTCAAACGAATGTACATTCACGGTATGTAAACCACAATCATAACGATGAGCAAACCGATTTAAGTTGCACACCACGAAATCGCCTCGAGCCAAACGAATCTACATACTTCTTGTTGCAGTGCCTTTGCCATAATGCTTTGCTCACTTTGCTCATGTGCCATTTGCTGGAATCTTTCGCAAACCAAAGAAAAAAGAAAAAAAAACCACCTAGATCCCGTAAACTTACAAACCTTTACCGCATGGGTATGGGCACTCGGTCGCTTGGTCACATAAGCGCTACAGTTCGGTAGCTCACATACGGACGGTCGGGTGACTTCTTTATGGTGGCACGTGATCGAATGCACTGCACAAGCTTTTATCGTAATGCAAACGTTTATGTTACTTTATACTTGCCAGTGTGGCACGGTACGGTAAACGGATATTTCCAATCGGGGNCCATAATGCTTTGCTCACTTTGCTCATGTGCCATTTGCTGGAATCTTTCGCAAACCAAAGAAAAAAGAAAAAAAAACCACCTAGATCCCGTAAACTTACAAACCTTTACCGCATGGGTATGGGCACTCGGTCGCTTGGTCACATAAGCGCTACAGTTCGGTAGCTCACATACGGACGGTCGGGTGACTTCTTTATGGTGGCACGTGATCGAATGCACTGCACAAGCTTTTATCGTAATGCAAACGTTTATGTTACTTTATACTTGCCAGTGTGGCACGGTACGGTAAACGGATATTTCCAATCGGGGGCTCTCGTACCTGTGCAACGTACTAAGGAATCGTTTTGCAGCGCATAAATCAACCGAATGCCGCCAATGGGCACTATGCTCTGGGGGGCACACAAAAGTGGTCACATTCATCAAATGTCTTGGATTGGAAGGGTTTTCCGAAACAGCTTGTGCATGAATTAGTTATTGGTGTGTGCAAAATCCGACTGCTGGTTACGTGCTGGTTAAAAGTCCAATTTAACGAGCCCTTTTGATAGCTTCATAGATGTGTGCGGTTCAAGTGTTGTTAATCCATCGCTTATATACATATGTAGTGTAACTCTCCGCAAAGGAGCAAAGCGATTATTTACGGTACAGAACTATAATTTTTATGCTGTACATAAAGCTGCACCCCTAAATTTAAAGTTGTTAGTGAATAATACAGTTAAAATCTTTGTCGAATTTGATCCCAATATTGTAGAAGAAAAGAATTAATTTTTTAATGTATAATATAATTTAATTAATGTTAGACGAGATATTTCTACTTCTTTTTGGCTTGTTCCAACGTTGCGAAGATATGGCCAGGTCGTCAAACTGTTTTCAGGAAACTTGGTCTAAGACTGCAGTCCTTAATCCGCGGCTGCATCGGATCTCCGACAGGTTTGACTTCACCTGTCACTGACGAACACCTTCGTGGTGAGTTTGGTATTCTCATCACGTGCCTCAGCCGTCGTATCCTTCCGGTTTTTACAACTGTCAAGATATCTGCATCGCCAAACAGCTCAGCTAGCTCGTGGTACATTCTTCTTCTCTACACATACTGCTCGCACACTCTGTCAATGATAGTCTTTAGCACCCGCCGTTCAATAATGGCGAGTACATTGGCGTCCTCCGTTAGTATAGTCATGGACTCGTACCCGTAGAGGACTACCGAACGTAACAGTGTGCGATATTCGTACATGTGTTGCTGAAGCCTTCTGGATTGCCTCCAAGTCGGGATCTATCATGGTCAGAACCTTCGNACAGCTCAGCTAGCTCGTGGTACATTCTTCTTCTCTACACATACTGCTCGCACACTCTGTCAATGATAGTCTTTAGCACCCGCCGTTCAATAATGGCGAGTACATTGGCGTCCTCCGATAACATGGTCCAAGACTCGTACCCGTAGAGGACTACCTGACTTATCAGAGTGCGATATATCGTACATTTCGTGTGTTGTTGGAGCCTTCTGGATTGCAGGAGTTTGTGGAGCCCGTAGTACTCTACCACCTTGAGATCGTCGCCGTCATCTGATACTCTGCCTTCGAGTCGGGATCTATCATGGTCAGAACCTCCAAGCAAGCAAGTACTTTGTCTTCGTCACATTGATCCCCAAACCAATCCTATCCTATAGGCCTCGCGATGCAGTCTGGTAGACGCCTCACACACCCTCGCAGACGCCTGATGATGACGATGTCATCCACGAAGTCGAGAAATTGAAGAGAACGGGTGAATATCGTGCCCCGGATGTCGAAGCCCGCACTTTGCATGACACCTTCCAGAGCGATGTTAAACAGCAAACAGGAGAGCCGGTCCCCTTGCCTCAGACCCCGTTCAGATTCGAACGATTCCGACATACGGCGATTCTCTCCAGGCCCATCTTGATTTCAGCTGTTTGATTGCACTGATGACTTTGTTCAAGGATGGCGGTGGCATTTCGTCATCATCATGCTGGCTGTCGTAGTATTACTCTTCTCTGCTTCCTGCGCCTGGTTCGGTATCGACTGCACATGGTATTTACTGCTTTCAGGTGTCTATCGAAGTAGCACTTCACCTGTCGATGGCCTTTAGCTCGTCCGACAGAATATCTCACTTCTGCGTTGCGGCACAGTGAATCCCCTTCGTGTCGCGTTCAATATCCTGTAGAACTTAGGAGGTTTCAACGACTGAAATACATAGCTACAGCATCAGTTGCTCATCCGACTTCGAAGTTGCGCTTCTTGTCCTGGAAGAGTCGAGTCTGCTGCCTTTTCAATCGTCTATAGGTGGAGTCTTTGGGAGTCTGTCACTGGATGACCGAAATAAACACTGCGAGTCGTCCGCTGTCATTTTAAAGACATTATTTAGGATACAGAACCTAATCGTTAGGTTACAGAACCTACTGTTCTCCAGGCTAACAATTTCAGTCTCAAGATCGCTTATTCGATATTTTTGAACCATTCATTGTATTTCTAAAAAATTAGAATTCACAAAAATAAAGATATTATTCACCCCGCATTTGCTTTCCACAGTTTAAATACTCGAGCACACCCCGCAGCAAAAGTGGAACCGATAGTTCGGGCATTGTATTGTAATGAAGGCCTACCATTTATCATTGGACCACCACCCGACAAGGCTGTTTACTTACCTAATTAATGCAGCACTACTATCATCTCATATCAGCCCCAGCAAAAGGGCTTCATTTGAACGGTACGGATTTATTTAATGCATCGGAAGGAATGTGCGTACCCCGTACCCAGCCGTTGAAGTATCGCTCCAAAATGTTATGCATACAAAAGCGTCATTATGCAAAGCGAAAGCATCCTACCCCCCTAAGCCGCAAGGATTGCAGTCGCTTAGGGTAATGTTGATTATTTTCGGCAGTTTCTCGCATGCGAAAACATAAATTACACCATTATCCGTACGATCCATGCGTGCCCACGCTTGCGGTATCCATATATACAAGGCGTACACGCTAATCCTAATAGCCTGAAAATCACATCAAACTATTCGCAATCGGTTAGGATATGTGAATTTTTCGTTATCTAGTCGTTTCTCTGCTTGTTTTTATTTGGTTTGTTTGCTTGTTGCTTAATTGAGTTGTTGAGCAGTTGTTACCAACCCCCCGGCGGTCGTACATTAACGGACGGTACAGATTTGGTGCGAGTTTATGATTATTTTATGCATCTTCAAAACGCACGTACCCGTTCACGCCTGCAAACACGAATGCCTCTCGGACAGAAAGGCGACAGTAAATTTTTCGGTCCAGCCGCGTTCTTCTGCGGCAATGGTGATGTAGCAATAGGGGGACAGCGCTGGCAGCGGGCTTGCTGTAAATAATGATTATTTATTTCCCGTTCCAGAAATTGATCCACAAAGCTTCGTCTAATGCATTTATGCAGAATTTATGGAACAAAATGGTTGCGTAAAGTGTTGGTAATGGTCGTAAAAGGAGTGCAGGGAAAAATCGTTTTTCCATCCATTTCCTCCCGCCAGCTTGGCCCGTGACCCGTCTGGTGTAGAATTAGCATAGGGGGTTTTCTGTTTTGCGAATGGATTCGATTTGTTGTCCAACGTTACCTTCGTGGTCGGATGTCGTGTGCCGTTGTTAAGTTGTTAAGCGCCACCCCATGTACATCTCTTGTACTCTCCTCCACCATAAACCATTTAGCCAAAGAAGGTCTTTCCCGTTGAAGGTCGGTTCGACTGGATCAAGAAACAACCACCGATGGGTGGAGTGGGCAAGACAAGCGCACAAGTCACAGCAACAATAAATATGTAAATCGTGCCTCGCGTCCTGCGAAAGTGTGAAAAAGTGGCATACGTCTGTGGATGCGAATTTGTAATGCCTGGCTCGCACCGTTTTGCCGTTTCAATGCAGGAGATGCAGCATACAATTTGCATGCGAGCGTAAATAAAAAAAAGAGTTCAAAAGCAATTGTCGTGGGTATGGACTGGGTTAAACGCGGTTGGGCATGTTGTGCCAGCACCAAGAATCACGAAAAATCGATCGATCGGACGCAGGAAAGTGCATTCTTTGCAAAGCGGCCGTCGTGTGAATCACGCTTCACACCGGAACGGTACGATGCAGACCGTCCATTTATTAATATTTATGATACATACACAACCCACACAAACACACCGACCCGGGCCGATCGACGAACGCCATGCAGCCAATCGACGAAGACATCACAAGATGCAATGTTTAATGGGCACTGGCTTGACGTACGAACAGTCGGGCATTTCGGCTCGTTCGTGTTGCGCGATCCGGAGCATGCCGCACGGTACACGTGTCATATCAATTTCAAAAGGTGTCACCGGAACCATCGATCTTCTTGCTGGTGAAGGCGTGCAAATCGATTGCAAGTTAAATGGAACGCAACAAGAACAGATTTGCATGTCAAATGTCAATCGTTTCTGTGCGGCTTCGGAACCAATTGTGGAATTATAATCTACCCATGTTGATGCAGAGAATGCTAATAATGTTGCGAATGTGAACAGAAAGCACTTAAGGACTGAGCTGTTTTTTTTATTATGGGCGTTCTGAAATTTAAAAATTAATTCGTACTTTTATTGGTGAATTTCCAGCAACGAGGAAGTTTTTAAATAATTTATAAATATAATTATTTATTTTTATTTTCTTCCACAAATCAGCACGGAATAGTTAAACATCATCAGTTTGTTAATAATATTGTATTTTGGCTAAATTAAAATATTTGGTAATAATTTCTTCATATGATTTACTAAAGATTTAATTGGTTTATACACTTACGTAAAGAATTTAAGTAAAAAAATTGAAACATTCATATTAAATTCATTATTTTTTATATTGATATGAACCGGGTTTGTTTATTATGTTCGAATATTCAATGTTCAATGATAGGATGATAGGATAACCATGTAGAGTGGAACGCCGATTATCCGTGCTCTTCGGGACTCGGCCCTTGCGGATACGCGAATATCACGGATAGTAGGAACAACTCTTTCTATTGATCAATATTAGTGTTTAGTGTGTAATGGGTGGACTTTTTTATAAAGTCAGATGTTAATTTTTTTTATTTGCACTTTGCAAAGTAAATCGGTTCTGTTTTTGAATTTGAGCAAATTTTATCATTCCCTATTGAAACTTTTATTTCTTACCATCATTGGTTTTGCATTTAATATGCCAGTTCGCCTTCGGAACTGTCATTTCCGAGCTGCACGGATAAAGGGACAGCCGGATAAAAGGTACCCCCGGATAATCGGCGATCCACTGTATAAGTAACTGACAGCTTAGAATGAGTAATGAAATGAGAAAAAGTAGACAAAATAAAAACAAACAGGGAAAAAATCTTAATGTAAATTGGAGTTTACAATTACCATCTTCATTTAAAATTTAATGAAAGGTATTTTCTTGCATAATTTACTGACAAGCAAACGAACGTTTCCTGTACCACGAATGCTTTATGTCACATTTCCCTCTCGTAAGCTATGACATTCGAATCCTGCTAACACTCAACTAGCTCCATTTTAGCCGAACAAACCATGTCAAATCGATGAGGAAAGAAACCAGCAAACTAATTCAATTACCTTGATTTGCTGCCATTCGATGCTTACCCCCAATGCCTGGAGGATAACCATTTGCTTTACATCTTGCAAAAACAGAGTTCGAGGCCGTTTCTGTTAGCCGATGACTTTGCACTAACGTCACATGCGTCTACATTCCATTCCACTGCTTAAGCGAGATTCAAACCATGGGGAAATTGGTACGGATTTAATTTAGCGAACGAGTTAAATCCTCAGTCCCCATTCGGTCGCTTGTGATGTGGGGAGCGACCAGTCACTTCCCTTTTACATCATTAGGCTTGTTCGGGTTGTGACCTGATTGTGGTTTGGGACCAGTTGCGGGAGTTACATTCGGTTAACCAGCTGGCAGTCAACCATCAATTTGGATCAAAGAAGGCAATTAACGGTGACGTAGTGCAGTCGATCGGTTTGTGGTGCGCATTCGTGATTGATTGTATACACGTGGTCACGTGGCTGACAAGGTGACACAAGTAGAGATGGACGTTTATGACAAGAGGTTAAGGATATAAAGAATACTATGTAATAGTAAACTCTTCACACCTCAAGAAATGCTGCAAAAGCGTACTAAAAGATACTCAAATTCAAGTTCCAAAATCAAATGACAGTTGGCCTCGTAAGATGACCTATAATTTGTGGCTGGCTTTGTGCGTACCATTACGAGTGTCGTAAATTTTCCTAGCTTATTTCCGGTTCTGCTGATTACAAACCACCTCTGTGGACACTCCATGACCGTATGTCCATTTCTAACAAAAGACATTCGTGAAATTGTGCTTCTTCAACTTTTCTTCGGGTAACGCTCGAAGCTATTCCGATGTATAGTGTTATACATATGTATACTCCCTCGCGAGCGATAAAGCCGATTGCATGTTTGGGGTGGAGGCTCAAATTAATCCGGAACCTTTGTGCGTTATAGCAAGGTTCAAGGTTGACCCGGCTGCCTATGATGAAGGTGACAGGTTGCAGATAATGGCAGCAGAGAGTAAGAAGCGCGTGAAGGTTCTTTTCAAAAGCTGTCGGTCACTGTGTCGGCTACATTTCATCCGATTTGGTGTGCCTCGCTTTTTTGCTTTCTTCCTCTGCGTGCGTACAATGGCCAAAGGTGTATGGACGATGAAGGCGGTTCAAATAGGCCCTAGTGGTACCGGTCAGATAGCGAACTTATTCATCCCGAACGGTGCTCAAAAGACTACTTTTCTTGATTGCAATGTCCGAGGTTCTAATGGATTTCCATTCAAACACGGGCTCCGGTCAAAGGGACTGTACAATAATGCACGTCAGAGCCCGTGCCCGTGCTATTCAGTGTTAATAAGATTTTCCGTTCCAAAGCGAACGCTTTAGCATATTATCAGCAGAAGCAATATCACGCACATGCAAACCGTGACTCCATGTCCAAGACATGCTTCGGGGATGCTGAGGAATCGAATCAAAGTTTCATGTTCTTATCAAAACTTCATTACCAAGACAAACCAATACGCTGGCAGCTGGTTAATATCTGCCATGCATGAATATCTAATTTACTTATCTTCTGCCAGCGAAAGAGGAAAGCAACGTTTGCCCAGCGATATTAGGCCTAGCTTACACGTCGACGAGCGTTCGTTGGGTAAACTTTCACGAAGAAATTCATCAAACTTTTGCCTTCATGGTACGGTTTTTCAGGGTGGAACATTTCACTAGCCCACCACAGACACGGACAGGCACGTATCATTCCGGTTTGCTGGTCGTTATCTTCCGGGACATGATATCCCTCCCTTCGCTTCGTCCATCCCGCGTAAGGGATAAAACTAATAGGAAGAAAGTTACAAATTTAATGCCGATTAAAATTTGTTCACTTACCTGTACGTTCCACCGAAAGGGCTTCCGCCTTTACGGCTTAAAGCAGGCAAGTTTGTGTTGCAAGTGATTCGCACTAAAAACGTGACACCGTGACAACGGTGAAGTTTTGCACCGATCGCCACCAAACCAAAATGGTGATGTAATGATGATCGGGTGAGTGTTGTGTGCGACGGGGGACGGTTCATGTGAGTGGTTTTGTGTGAAAGAAAAAGGAGTTGCTGGTTGATTAAAATCTAAATAATTTAAAATCAGCCTCCTGGGAAGAAAGGAATGGCGAACCTTTCGGCGAAGTTTGATGAGCTGAAGATGTGGCTGGAACGTGTCCGTGGGCGATGGTAAAGGCGAAAGGAAAAAGTTTTAGTTTCTGGGTAAAACTTTTCTAATATGTAACGTTGATGAAGCGGACGATAGGGGCTGGCATTTTCACACAGGTGATGAAGATAATTTTTATATGTGTGAAAGGGGATGATGGCTGTTTGCTGGATGCATGCTTCGTACACGGTCTAAAGACCATTGTTTTAAAGGAAAGCCATGTTTGACACAGTTTGGATGGATTTTGTTACAAATATCTATTATATCTTTAAAATATGATTTTTAAATCAAAATTTTTGTTCTTAAGTTCTTTTTAATGTGATCTTTCCGTTTAATCCCTTTTTGATCTCAATTGATTTATAATTTGGTTTTCTTGTGTTTGAATTTTTTTAATTCATTTTCTCCGTTTATAAAATAACAAATACTTATTTCAAAACAGAAGCTCAAAAACGGGTATTTAAGAGTAAAAGTAATAGCAGAAACTGTTAAAATTAAAAACTTAATTACTCTTGATTAGAACTCGCTTCTAATATAATTCACTGACGCTTAGTTCAAAATTGACATGAAATAAAAAACATCTAAAATATTTTAAAAGAAGTCTTTTAAACGTAGAACACACATAGCCACAGTTTTCAAATGTTTATGACCAAGTAGCTGGGATTTAAAATAAAAACCATTTTTTTTTCAACAACATTGCTAAATATTTATAGTTTATAGAAGAACATGAAAATCTTAAAATGAATAAACTAAACAAAGGTGTTAAAGCAAGTATGTATTGTAGAAAATAATTAGAAATAGAAAAAAATATTGTAGAAAATACTTAACAGTACACCATAAAAAACCGTATAAAGGTTTTTGAGGAATAATTATTGTCAATATGAGAAAAAATGCCTTTGAACATTTATGCGGTTTTAAAATATTTATGATTTTATTCCTTGGACAACGGCTTCGTAATTTATCGTTAATTATATTTAAAATTTTAAAAAAGATATTCCTGAATTGTTAATCCAAAAAAATATTCCTCCTCTTCTTTTCTGTATATATATCTTAATACTTAAAAATTAAAGTGCGAAGCTTGATTATTATCATTTAGATCTTCATTGAGTTCGAATTATCCTAACATTATTTTATTAAAGTATTAACATTAATAATGGTATATTTAAAAAAAATAATACAAACACATAAAAGCCAGTAAAAAACCTGCTTTCACGTACAACATCACAAACACCATCGATCGATCGACCCGACACTGAAACGGATCGAAAGTGAGTTGGCAATCCTACAGGGAGCAGCTATCAGTCTTCTTGTCCCCCCCAAAAAAAGTTTGAAGCCTATCAAACAACACCGATCCGATAGCCATTTGCTTTACCCAGGAGAAATGTGGATCTGCGGTTGCTGCCTAACGTAGACAAGCGTGCAAGGAGCGAATGAGCCCCATCAACATGGGAGCGTAATTCATCGGCTTCCGGTATCGGGCGGAAGCACGTGCCTCGAACATTTTGTGCCACCTTTTTCAGACACGAGGTTTTTTTCCACTGCATACATACGCTACTACCACATACACACACACGGTTCGTCTCTTTCTTGCGGTTTCCCATACTGGTGGAGGGGAAAGTTTGAAGAGTACGATGGGTTTGGAAGAACCTTTTGCTTTACCAAGATTTTTCACCGACCGATTGGATGGTAGCCGTGGCAAGGGAGACAGTTAGGTGAAACAGAAGGAACAGGAAATAGATCTTGTTCATCTTTGTAATTTATGTATAAAGTTAAGCAGGTTCGTTTCGACGGTGGTTTGTTAAAAATGGAGTTTCTCTCTTATCCTTCGCTCATACAATTTTTTTTTGCAGATAGCTGCTTAAGAATTAGAGTTCCCCCGTTTGAAAAGTTCAAGAGCTTTATAGATTGACTGTTCGCTTTTTTCTTTAGTTTAAGCAATTTTTTTGCAAACAAAAAAAAACAAATAACATAACGATGGGACTATCAGGTATTCGAACGCATTGAAGATGTAGAACGTTCGTGGTCTGTGTTCTGGAATCTTATGCAAATCTTTGCCATATCGATAATGGTTCTACGGAGGATTGTTGTTGTTGTTCCACAAACAAGCAACATCAGTTGCATCCGATCGGGCACTGTTAAGCCATTTTTCTTTTGAATGTTTTGCTTACTCCCTCCCCCAAACGCACAGTTTCGACTGACGGGCAATAACTCATGTTCGAACGATTTTTTCCTCCTTCAATCTGGATACCGAGCAAAGGTTCGGATTTGAGTGTTTTTTAGGCAAGTGTTTTGCATATACTTAGTTTGCTCTTTCCGCTCGTTGATAAATCGCTCCTTTTGCACAAACCGCTCGTATAATGGTTTGTGCTTTTTGTTTTGATCTGCATATTTAAGAAAATCTTTCGATATGTTCACTCAACGATGGAAGATGAAGTTGGTTTTTGGTTTGACGAGAAAGGTAAAATAATCTTGCTGCATGGGGGGGATGGAAAATGGGATATTTTTCATCAATTTAAATCCATCAATGTTCCATTTTTTCAAAGCCGAAAAAATCCATCTCATCATGTGTGGGCAATGGACAAGGCACAGGACATTGGTCATTTTCTAGCTTACTTTGGGAAGGTTTTGAGGATATAAGATATATATGGACGACCCCTTCAATATGGGTCTTGTTAAATGCTAAATTTATTTTTCAAAATATTTTGGAAGATACTTCTTTTTATTCAGGTAGAACGGTCTGGCTGTATTGATTTATTTTGGAAGATAAGTAACCAATATGATTTGTTTCATAAAACGACAAACTGGATCAGTTGCAGGTTGGCCGTATAGTTCTTCCATTATACATCCTTACTACAGGTCAATTAATTCAAATATATTTCCATCATTGTGGACTTAGGCATTTAAGATGACTTTTTGGGAAATTTTGCAAAATTTTATAAATTGATTGGCGAATTGTTTAAAATAAGTTTCTTTTCACTCAAATAATGCTTTAAATAATAAAAGAATAAAAACTTATTAAAAAAAATAAAAAAATTCTAAAAATTTGAAAATTTCCTAAGGCTACAGCCTTACCTTTTTTTGGGAAATTTATCAAAATTTTATAAATTGATTTGTTTTAATCCGAATTCTTTGAAATAAGTTTCTTCAATTTACTATCTCACTCTTACTCACTTTGCACATGTCTAACCGATACCTTATTGATCAGATCTTCAGATCGTAAGACCGTTGTTGGGGTTTAGATCACCGATCCTGACCCTGTCATCCATGATACAATTGGGCCGGATCGAGCTGGTATAGACGTTTTCCTTCAGAAAAATTCAAGTCGAGCAGTCCTTTGCTCTATCCTGTTATAGGCAGAGATGTCGGTAACTTGGTTTATCGAGGTTCATCGTTTCTGCGATTACCTACTATATAAGGATTCCTTTGAAATATACTGCCGTTTTGGTACAACCCTTAGTGACGGAGAAGTGTATTATTTATAAAAATATTTCCCTCACTCTCATCAGAACTCACAAAGTAGAAATCTATTTCGTATTCAAGTCGCATGCGTGGTACAAGATTTATAGGGAGAAATTAATTTTCCACCATGTTTTATAAACCACTGTAAAGAAATAATTCATTGTCATCTGTACCGGTCGGGCAATGGGATACGTGCCACAGAACGTATGTACACACTCATAAAATATCAAAAACAGCACTCCAACGATTCAACCGTAACCGTCAAGTAAGACATTATCCTGCCCGGCCGGCCGGCACATTACTACAAGCCCACAAAATGGCCCTCTGGAGACGTGCGTAGCGCAGCTAGAAACCGGAATCAAGCAAATCCCGTATTTGATCATTTTTGTTACCGTTGCAAGAGGTAGGAAGTGAAAGTGAAGAAGTGATTCACAAATATAGAAAAATAAACTCCAATTCTCACAAAAATGGTTGCCGTTGAAACGGAAGGGGGGATATAACGACACTAAAATAAAAATCTATCCACCGTAGATGGGGCGCACATTTCGTATAAAGTTTCCCGCACCTCCATTTTGCACCGAACGAATCTATTATAATTATCTCCAACTCCCTGCTGGCCCATGATGCTGATGATGAGCGCACGGACACGGGAGTCGTTGGAGCTGGAGGTAGGTTTTTGAAATGGGCCTTCTCACTGCTCGACGGGGTTAGCGTGTTTCTGTTTCCGTTTTTCTTTTCACTCGGTTCTTTTTATCACCATTTCCCAATCTCGTTATCGGTGCGGGAGTGTTATCCTTTCGGGGTTTTTGCGGGATGTTGTTAAGGGCTAAAGCCCCAAGGCGAAGGTTCTTCCCCCTCCCCGGCTCCGTGCCTAACCATAACATGGGTCGTTTTTCTTACCATTCGTTTATTTTCTACCGATTCATTCCTTTCTTGCTGCGCATCATTCTTGCAGCACTGGCATACGTCACCCCTTTTTTGTTACTTGGCTCTGTGTTCCCTGTTGGGGGGTGTACTGTATACCTTTTTTTTGGTCTAGTGTTTTATTCTACTGAACAGAGAACACACCAAACAACAACAAAAAAACATCGTTATGCTGCATCGCCTTAAACGCCCTAGGCGCGTTAGTTGAATAGCAAAAAAAAAACAAAAAAAACAAAGTAATAGTAAAGAAAAGCCTCCCCAAAAAATAACATAACGCTTCACAGCCTACGCCCGAAGAAAGGTTTCGCCCGCGTGCGTTCCCCCGAGGATCAGTGGGATTAAATGAATGGTCGCAACCGAAGGATGGATGGGTTATACTACGCAAAAGAGCAGCCAAACGGAAGGTGGTAGTAAATGCCTCACAATGATTACTGTTGATTGTTTCGACGAAGTGTGGTCTTTCGGGGGTGCCGAAAAAGGAAGTGCTGTGCGAAGGATGCGGCAGGATATATTACTTTTTCGCCTTAGCGCCTTTTGGTCTGTGAAAGGTGTTGGCGGCGAGTTGAGGGACTTGCGAGAAATGCTTGACCGGTTTCATCGACACCCAGCAACCGACCAATGCACGATGGTCTAGATACGGACGTTTGGTTGAAAATTGAATATAGTTGAAATTGTTTTATTGATCAGATAAGTATGAAAATGTATGAGGATGAGTACAAACATATAAATATATACAGATATACAAAAATAAAAAATTGTTTAGACGTGCAAATAAACTCGGCATCTTTGTAAATTATTCAGTACACATGCTGAAACTTTAAACATAATAAGAATCTATAAATTGATCTTTATATTCTGCTATATGTTAAACCACTGAAATGTTAACTTATTTTTATATAATTAATAAATAAATAGGACGTCCGTCCACCACCTTGATTTTGACCACTGTGCGAATGGAGAAAGAAAAATTAAATTTAAAAAACGAAAAAGAGAAACAAAAAAACAATTTCCACGTGAAATACTCTTGCTTTCTTAAAATGTCAAAAGCAGTACCGGTAACCAAACGGTGGAAAACACATTTCCACAAGGAAAAAAAGAATACTCATTAAGAAAGGCTGTGAGCAAAAAGGAAAAACCTAAGGTAATGCTGCAAGCCCTTTTCCGTTTTCACTTCGAAAGGTGAGCGCTGATTGTGGCCACTCGTGGTAGAAAAGCACCCCACCGAAAGAGTTAACGAAAGAAGAAATGTAAAAAAGGAAAATAGATGGCACAAGAAAAAAAAATACACAAGATACAGAACACGAGATAAGATGATGACGATGATGGAAACTCAATTATTTTTATTATACTCCTTTGGAGCGTTCAACACCCAACAACAACAAAAAAGGGTTTTCTTTCGTTTGGAAAATGTTTCAACAGGGAAGAGGATGGCTTTCGAGAGCGATTGTCCAGTGTTGCGCACCTTTCTCGGCAAGTGTTGAGATCATTTTGTGCGAAGGTGCCGTGCTGGGGATGGATAAACGTTATCTCTGTTCGCGCTCTTTTGTCGATATTACAATGATGTTTCCGTTTTAATGTTGTAGTTTCGTGCTACAAAAAAAAAGAAGAAAGAAACGCTTCATTTCAGCGTGCGAAACGATTTCGTTTTGTAAAGGAAAGTAAAAGACTAGGAAGAGAAAAATAAACTTTTCTTCCAATGATGCGAACCAACATGATCCTAGAGTTTTGCTGAATGGTGTAATAAGAAGTAGCTCTTTCTTTTTTGCTTGCTTTTCCTTTTCCTTAAACTCCCTTAAGTCACTATCCCATCTAGCACTTTACTGCTCATCAACTTGTTCCCGGGAGTGTCCCGCGGGCAATAGCTTCTCCCCGGGTCGGTCGGTTCGGAAGGTGTGTGTGNCATGTGTGGGCAATGGACAAGGCACAGGACATTGGTCATTTTCTAGCTTACTTTGGGAAGGTTTTGAGGATATAAGATATATATGGACGACCCCTTCAATATGGGTCTTGTTAAATGATAAATTTATTTTTCAAAATATTTTGGAAGATACTTCTTTTTATTCAGGTAGAACCTGTCCGGTTATAGCCTTAGCATTTTTTTGAGTAATTTTGCAAAATTTTATAAATCGATGAATTTTAATGCAAATTTGTTGCAATAAGTTTCTTTCCACTCAAATAATGCTTTAAATTAAAAAAAAGAATAAAAAATCAGAAAAAAAATTTAAAAAAAATTTTAACTCGAAAATTTTGTAAGGCTTACCCCTTACGTTTTTTTTGAGTAATTTTGCAATATTTTATAAATGGATTTATTTTAATGCCAATTGGTTGAAATAAGTTTCTTTTCACTCAAACATTGTTTTAAATAAAAAAAAGAATAAACAATAATAAAAAAATAAAAAAATGCCATAAATTTGCTATAAATTTGCCAAACTCCTAAGCAGAGTCGGATCCCGTTTCAAGTCCTTGCGAATCAGACTAGCCCGCTTCTTCGCTTATACAGGTTTGATAGTTAGGCAGAGCAAGCATTTGGCTAGTTTGAGTATTGTACACAAGTATTCCGTTTCAATTCACTCGCACATTTTCGTTTCAACTCACGTATTTACTCTTTTTGAAACTCGACTCACCACGGCTACATGCTCACACTCATGAGTGAGTAAGTGAAAAAAGAGTCACTAAAACTCCTCGTGCTGAGTGAACGAAACTTGTTCAATACAACGTTTCAGTTCACTATCTCACTCTTACTCACTCATCTCATGCATCCGACAGGTTCGACTCCAGGCGATCCAGCCAAAAGTCGAAGTAAAAGTGTTAGTTCGACAAACACCTGAATGGAGCAGATGCAGGAGATACCGAACAATACGCAGAGGAGAGCAGTACTACGACATAAAATATGAACAGAATAGGATATTTTACAAAATATCCTGCCTATCATGAACTTAATAAGACAAAAACCATGTACCTCAGTGTGACGTGTTTATCTCAACACGCAGTTTAAATCAGCATTTTAGGTACATTGATTTCAATTCGCAGAATATCAATGTTATTGAGGTTCATCGTTTCTGCGATTACCTACTATATAAGTTTTGGCAGTTAAGGTTCAACCCTTAGTGACGGAGAAGTGTATTATTTATAAAAATATTTCCCTTACTATCATCAGAACTCACAAAGTAGAAATCTACTTCGTATTCAAGTCGCATGCGTGGTACATGTGAAGATTTATAGGGAGAAATTAATTTTCCACCATGTTTTATAAACCACTGTAAAGAAATAATTCATTGTCATCTGTACCGGTCGGGCAATGGGATACGTGCCACAGAACGTATGTACACACTCATAAAATATCAAAAACAGCACTCCAACGATTCAACCGTAACCGTCAAGTAAGACGTTATCCTGCCCGGCCGGCCGGCACATTACTACAAGCCCACAAAATGGCCCTCTGGAGACGTGCGTAGCGCAGCTAGAAACCGGAATCAGGCAAAACCCGCATTTGATCATTTTTGTTACCGTTGCTAGCAGTAAGAAGTGAAAGTGAAGAAGTGATTCACAAATATAGAAAAAAAACTCCAATTCTCACAAAAATGTTTGCTGTTGAAATGGAAGGGGGGAAATAACGACACTTAAATAAAAATCTATCCACCCTAGATGGGGCGCACATTTCGTATAAAGTTTCCCGCACCTCCATTTTGCACCGAACGAATCTATTATAATTATCTCCAACTCCCTGCTGGCCCATGATGCTGATGATGAGCGCACGGACACGGGAGTCGTTGGAGCTGGAGGTAGGTTTTTGAAATGGGCCTTCTCACTGCTCGACGGGGTTAGCGTGTTTCTGTTTCCGTTTTTCTTTTCACTCGGTTCTTTTTATCACCATTTCCCAATCTCGTTATCGGTGCGGGAGTGTTATCCTTTCGGGTTTCTTGCGGGATGTTGTTAAGGGCTAAAGCCCCAAGGCGAAGGTTCTTCTCCGGCCCCGGCTCCGTGCCTAACCGTAACATGGGTCGTTTTTCTTACCATTCGTTTATTTTCTACCGATTCATTCCTTCCTTGCTGCGCATCATTCTTACAGCACTGGCATACGTCACCCCTTTTTTGTTACTTGGCTCTGTGTTCCCTGTTGGGGGGTGTACTGTATACCCTTTTTTTGGTCTAGTGTTTTATTCTACTGAACAGAGAACACACCAAACAACAACAAAAAAACATCGTTATGCTGCATCGCCTTAAACGCCCTAGGCGCGTTAGTTGAATAGCAAAAAAAAAACAAAAAAACAAAGTAATAGTAAAGAAAAGCCTCCCCAAAAAATAACATAACGCTTCACAGCCTACGCCCGAAGAAAGGTTTCGCCCGCGTGCGTTCCCCCGAGGATCAGTGGGATTAAATGAATGGTCGCAACCGAAGGATGGATGGGTTATACTACGCAAAAAGAGCAGCCAAACGGAAGGTGGTAGTAAATGCCTCACAATGATTACTGTTGATTGTTTCGACGAAGTGTGGTCTTTCGGGGGGTGCCGAAAAAGGAAGGGCTGTGCGAAGGATGCGGCAGGATGTATTACTTTTTCGCCTTAGCGCCTTTTGGTCTGTGAAAGGTGTTGGCGGCGAGTTGAGGGACTTGCGAGAAATGCTTGACCGGTTTCATCGACACCCAGCAACCGACCAATGCACGATGGTCTACATACGGACGTTTGGTTGAGAATTGAATATAGTTGAAATTGTTTTATTGATCAGATAAGTATGAAAATGTATGAGGATGAGTACAAACATACAAAAATATACAAATATAGAAAAAAATACATATACAAAAAAGTATATGAATAATCAAAATACTCACCTTATGACCCACACTTCAATTCACATTTCAATTGTGTATTGATTTGTACGTAGCAAAAATGTTGATGAAAAGATTTTTGTCTGAAAAAAAAGTTTTCAGCAGAAACGACTTTAGATTTCAGGCTGCTTTAACATTATAGAAATTCAAAAATTGTTCAGATTCGTGCTTTGTAAATTATTCTTCAAAAGTGAAACTGAAACTTTAAAGATAATTAAAAACTATAAACAGATCTTTATCTTCTGCTATATGTTAAACCACTGAAATGTTGACTTATTTTTCTATAATTAATAAATAAATAAATCGTCCGTCCACCACCTTGATTTTGACCACTGTGCGCATGGAGAAAGAAAAATTAAAATGAAAAAACGAAAAAGAGAAACAAAAAAACAATTTCCACGTGAAATACTCCTGCTTTCTTAAAATGCCAAAACCAGTACCGGTAACCAAACGGTGGAAAACACATTTCCACAAGGAAAAAAAGAATACTCATTAAGAAAGGCTGTGAACAAAAAGGGAAAACCTTAGGTAATGCTGCAAGCCCTTTTCCGTTTTCACTTCGAAAGGTGAGCGCTGATTGTGGCCACTCGTGGTAGAAAAGCACCCCGCCGAAAGAGTTAACGAAAGAAGAAATGTAGAAAAGGAAAATGGATGGCACAAGACAAAAAATACACAAGATACAGAACACGAGAAAAGATGATGACGATGATGGAAACTCAATTATTTTTATTATACTCCCTCGGAGCGTTCAACACCCAACAACAGAAAAAAGGGTTTTCTTTCGTTTGGAAAATGTTTCAACAGGGAAGAGGATGGCTTTCGAGAGCGATTGTCCAGTGTTGCGCACCTTTCTCGGCAAGTGTTGAGATCATTTTGTGCGAAGGTGCCGTACTGGGGATGGATAAACGTTATCTCTGTTCGCGCTCTTTTGTCGATATTACAATGATGTTTCCGTTTTAATGTTGTAGTTTCGTGCTACAAAAAAAAGAAGGAAGAAACGCTTCATTTCAGCGTGCGAAACGATTTCGTTTTGTAAAGGAAAGTAAAAGACTAGGAAGAGAAAAATAAACTTTTCTTCCAATGATGCGAACCAACATGATCCTAGAGTTTTGCTGAATGGTGTAATAAGAAGTAGCTCTTTCTTTTTTGCTTGCTTTTCCTTTTCCTTAAACTCCCTTAAGTCACTATCCCATCTAGCACTTTACTGCTCATCAACTTGTTCCCGGGAGTGTCCCGCGGGCAATAGCTTCTCCCCGGGTCGGTCGGTTCGGAAGGTGTGTGTGTGAGTTTTCTCCGCAGCGGTTTATCATCGCGTTTCACACACTTTTTTGTGCATCATCTTAGCGCCGCGGTTCCGCTTAACTATCGGTTCCGGCCTTTAGGGCAACTACCCATGCAACTAGCGAAGGTGGTACCGGTGTAAAAGTTTGATTAAAACCGGAGCTACGAAAACTTTTATTCTGCTCAATTACAGGATACAATAAAGATAACATAATACGATTTCGGAGACGCTTGAAACGCAGTAAGAAAGATGAAAGAACGGGGCATAAATATTTAAACTGAAATTGCCGTTAATAAACGCTCGTTACGGGGTTTTATTGTACGACAAGGGGATAAGCTTTTTTTTGTGTCTTCTTTAACATTTTGTAACCAGTAAAGCATGAGAGCAAAAAACTCCCAAGAAAGTGTGAGGGGAAAATCGTTTAAATTACAACGCTATAATAGAATAGATTTAATATATGTTGCAGATAAAGGGGTGGAAATGATTGAACAATTGTTCATTTTATAAATCAAATTTTGTGTCTTTCATTGTCTTTCATTGTCTTTCATTTATATTTCATGTTTGAAGCAAAATATTTATTAGAAAAAAGGAAGTTTAATAAGAAAATTCTTTGACACTAGAACTGCCGGACCAGTCGTTTTGACTGGAACGCTTCATTTTCATCACAATATTTTTTGGAGCTAAACAATCCTATGGTAGTTGAACTATGAATTTAACACATATTACCTATAGTACGAATTGCAACAAACAATAAAATATACGCCAACTCTTGGAAATTGTTTAAAAATTAACCACAAACCAGAAACGCTTAAAACGCTTCGTAGTTGTAGTGTTAAAAATCATTAAAAGGCCGTTAGTATCAGTTAAGAAAAACATTAATAATTTAATGCTAATTTCAATTAATTGCTAATATAAATTAATGCTAATTAAATTAATAATTTAATAATTCAATTTAAAAAAAAACTTATACAAAAATAGCTTATATAACCCTTAATCTGAATTTTCCATAAGCAATATTTTTATATCACTTTGGAGTTAAGCGAGAAACTACTATACCTACTTTAATTGATTAAATACCATTTTATTTATGTTAAAAATTAATTAAACTAAAACAATCAAATTAAAAATTAAACTAATGAAATTAAAATTAAAAATTAAAAAAAGTAAAAAAAGAAAGAACAACTTAATCTCTTCTACTAACGAAATAACAAAATGTTGTTAAAATAAAAGTCTTATTATGACATCATTTTTCAAAGCTGAGAAATATCTCACAAACAATCTCATCTCAAGCATGCGATTAACAAGAAACGCCCTTTACTTTTCCACAATTTACCTCATTTATCGAATGAATTACCAAGCATACAACGTAGCAGGACAATTCCATTGCGAGAATGTGAAGACTGCATCACGTTTCCAAACTTAATTGACGTTTCATAACTTGGTGTCAACGAGCAAACGTAACGTGGAAAGCAGGAAAATTACGGTACGGATCAAAACGGTGCAAATCTTCCCAGCCTTTTTGCTGTCGGCCACAAACGAAAGTATGTCACCGATGGGCGTACGTCTGCGAATTAACACGAAGCGATTAAAGACGAAAATAAATAGCTTAACACTCTCTCTCTCTCTACCATCGGATCCGGCCGAGCTCTTTGTGGTTCACCGTTGTAAGCACACAGGCATTCTGGATGGTTTTCATCCCTTCGATCAATGCTTCAGATGACCTGGTGTTTAAGCTTTTACAGAACAGCCCTTACCGGTGATGATCTTACGGCTGGAATTATCGTCTCCGTACGATGTGGCCAGGCGTACATCGTACATCCTACATGGGAACGAGCATGATTTTTATTGGCCCTTTGTTGCTAACGGGGTCTCGTGTGTTCGTTGCAGCACACTTGTGGCCAGTGGTTTTATGCAATCTCGGGAGCACGGGAACTTCCCATCAACGAGTCTGCCTTTCGTTATGGGGAGCTGATGGATAGGGATGTTGCTGGCTGACAGTGACGCTTTCCAACACACACGTGATGAAACTTTGTAGAAATCTTTTCTTATTGTCGACCGGTTCCGTTCGCATCATGTGGAGATAAACTTTGGGATGAATCAAAAATTGCCTCCCAGGGTGAAAGATTGCCATTTTCGGTGAGTGGCACAAATTCGATCCGGAAAAGCATAGCAATCTGGGTGTGCAACGTTGCAATGGGTCCCTTCAGAGGCTGCGTACAATCAAATCGGCCCAGGCTTTCTGAATACCAGACGGTGTGGTATTTGTGTAATGGGATTGCATTACACAGAGAGGTGCACATTAGTATGCTCATTGAAGCACTCTGTGCAGTGCAGGCCGGTTCAACTGCTTGGGAAGTGGCCGTGAGGCAACCACAATAAATTTGCATTAAGCCTGCGCAGCCGGCGAGTGCGTCTTTGTTGGGTGCGTCCATTGATGGTGTGGGTTTCTTTTCTTCCACCGAAGAAGAATGCGAACATACTAACAACCCTGCCTCAGCTTCGGCGCCATCTTCACACACACACACCCGGGGGGAACAGTAGCCGCCGGCGGTGTATTGAAATGCACAAAACGTTTGCCAAATGCTCGAAGTCGATGGGTGCCCTGGTGGCTTTTAAGGTTAAGCAGCAGCCCATGGAAGAGTTTTGCATTCACAGCAGATGAAATGATATTGAACGACGACTGCACTAGCGCCAGAAGCTTCCATATGCACTCCATCAAAATCAACGAACCCGGGAACGGCCGGGAAGGAAGTTCCCTCACCGATGGGCTTTAATTGATTCTGAACCATTTTTCTACGTGTCTACCGAACGGTGGGTTATTGAGCTACAGCAATAAGACCACCCCATCTGTACCCGAAATGGACTAAACTTTAAGTGTCTGTAATGAAACATTTGTAAGCAGCGTTCGCAAAAGTCTTGGCCGTATGGGTAAAATATGGTTTAAAGCCGTTTGCACTTACGCACTCGATATACACACACGAAATGTACGTTTTGTGTGCACTTATCGGCTAACGGTGAGACTTGAACAGGGACACATGCTTTGCCATTATCGTTAGTGAGCAAAGTGTGTTATTTAGGAGTATGTTAGTGAAGGCACCATTTTGCACCACACGGCATGTAAGAAATGTAACGACTTTAACGTATTAAAGTCAAACGCACAAAGCGTGTAATTCCTTCTACTAATGTCTCTAATGTGTGTCGTTTTGAGAAGAATTTCAATAGAAAAGGTAATTGCAAGTTTACACACGTACCTTGTATCTAAGATTATCAGAGGAAAAAAAACTCTGGAGGAATAAAATCTTTGTTCTGCATGCGTTAATTTGATTCTGATTCATTCATTCAACAACAAATAAGTTTAAAAACTTGAAGTTAAAACTTTATTTAAAAACTTGTTCTATTCTCATTGTATGTAGCAATACCGCACTGTTATTGGTATGGATCCAAAGCCCCGACTCGATACGTCCACGGCGTACAGAACGGTAACGTATCTCTCAAAATATCTGAGCTAGATTATGCGGGGAAACCCCAATAAATTGAATAGAGGAGTACAGCCAGCATCTATTTTCCATTTCAGGGGCAGCTGGATGTCCCTTCTGTCCTGGCATCCTAAGGGACTAACAATTTAATATTTAAGAATAACTCTTCAAAGAGTCTGTGGAAGAATTAACTCATATATGTCAGTCATGCCAGCTATTTATTAACCCCGAGTTAACTCACCTCACTGAACCCATCTATAGTCCTATTATTTTAACTAAAGTTGGTATTAAAAAATGGCCTTAGCATTTCTTTGAGCAATTTGAAAAAAATTATAAATTTGTTTTATTTTAATGCGAAATTGTTGCAATAACTTTCTTTTCACTCAAAAAATGCTTGAAATTAAAAAAAGAATAAAAAATAACACAAAACTAAAAATAAAATTTTCAACTCGAAAATTTCATAAGGCTTACCCGTTGCCATTTTTTTGAGAAATTTTGCAAAAAAATTTAAATTGATTTATTTTAATGCCAATTGGTTCAAATATGTTACTTTTTACTCAAAAAATGCTTTAAACAAAAAAAAGAGTAAAAAATATAAAAAAATGTAAAAAATCTATAAATTTGAAAACTTCATAAGGCTCATTTTTGCACCAAGTTTTTCCTATAACTCGATCGGTATCCAACAGATCGCCAATCTTTAACTTGTGGTCGATAGATGGCATTAATGGCTACATTTTCTTCTTGAACGGCCATACCGTCAGATGTCTGTGCCAGAAGTTACTCGAGGAACCAAGTTCCTTACCCTGTTTGAGAAAATGTAAAATTTTTCTCATTTTTGCACCAAATTTTGCCTATAACTCGGTCGGTATCCAACGGATCGCCAATCTTTAACTTGTGGTCGATAGATGGCATTAATGGCTACATTTTCTTCTTGAACGGCCATACCGTCAGATGTCTGTGCCAGAAGTTATTCGAGGAACCAAGTTCCTTACCCTGTTTTTGAACAATTTAGCAAAATTGAAAAATGTGATATATTTTAATGGGAATTTGTTGCAATATGTTTCTTTTCACTCAAATAATGCTTTAAACTAAAAAAAGAATAAAAAATCGAAAAAAAAATTTCAAAAAAATTTCCACNCGCTTGAAACGCAGTAAGAAAGATGAAAGAACGGGGCATAAATATTTAAACTGAAATTGCCGTTAATAAACGCTCGTTACGGGGTTTTATTGTACGACAAGGGGATAAGCTTTTTTTGTGTCTTCTTTAACATTTTGTAACCAGTAAAGCATGAGAGCAAAAAACGGCTAAGAAAGTATGAGGGGAAAATGGTTTAAATTACAACTTTGTAATAGAATAGATTTAATATATGTTGCAGATAAAGGGGTGGAAA
This sequence comes from Anopheles parensis, assembly GCA_016254315.1. Classification (NCBI taxonomy): domain Eukaryota; kingdom Metazoa; phylum Arthropoda; class Insecta; order Diptera; family Culicidae; genus Anopheles; species Anopheles parensis. Next base: position 33,502,832 of record CM028126.1, on the reverse strand, counting down.
TGATTGAACAACTGTTAATTTTACAAAAAATAGCAGTAAAACTGGAAAATCGCGTATTTGGAAGATACACGAATTAACAATTTTATTTTTTATAAATCAAATTTTGTGTTTTTTAATTATAATGATCTACTTTGAAAGTTTCGTTTTTCATTTATGCTTTAAGTTTGAAGCAAAATGTTAATTAGAAAAAAAAAGTTTAACAAGAAAATTCTTTAATATTAGAACTACCGGACCAGTCGTTTTGACTGGAACGCTTCATTTTCATCACATTATTTTTTGGGGCTAAAAAATTCTATGGTAGTTGAACTCTGAATTTAACGCATATTATGTATGAATACTACGAACTGCAACAAGCAGTAAAATATACTCCAACTCTTCGAAATTGTTTAAAAATTAACTCACGAAAAAAACGCTTAAAACGCTTCGTAGTTCTAGTGTTAAAAAAACATTAAAAGTCCGTTGGTATTAGTTAAGCAAAGCAATTAATAATTAAAAAACAAACTTTTGCTTTGAGATGTATATTTTTTATATTGTAAAGCTATGTTTTTTTTATAAAGTTATATTGTCCAGAGTACTAGAGCACTACTAGAGTATGGGCCGGTAGTTTATATGATAAACGGCACCGGATTCATACGACAGAAAAGGGTTTCAACTCCCATCCGGAATGCGTCCTCCGTAGCAAGGACTGACTATCCGGCTACGTGGAAAAAAAGTCTAGGATCAGCTTGTTCCTACAAGCCTAAGCTTGTTAAGAGAAAGAGAGAGAAAGAGAGAAAGAGAGAGAAAGAGAGAGAGATAGAATACATTCAGAAGCCCGAAATTAAGGTCATTTTTGATACTGTTTGAAAGTTAAACTTCTTTATACATTGGATTCCCAGTCAATCATTTAAAGAATGTTAAATTTAGAAATAAGTAGAATTATTCACACGAAAAAAGAAATACAAAAATAGCTTATATACCCCTTAATCTGAATTTTTCATATCACTTTGCAGCTAAGCGTGAAATTACGGTATACTTTTGTACTTATATGTTAAAAATTAATTTAACTAATAAAATAAAAAATAAAAATTAAACTAATAAAATTAAAAATTATACTAAAAAAATTCAAATTAAAAATTAAAATAGGCAAAAAAAGAAAGAACAACTTAATCTCTTCTACTAACGAAATAACAAAATGATGTTAAAATAAAAGTCTTATTATGACATCATTTTTCAAAGCTGAGAAATATCTCGCAAACAATCTCATTAACAAAAAACGTCCTTTACTTTTCCACAATTTACCTCATTTATCGAATGAATCACCAACCGCACAACGAAGCAGGACAGTTCCATTGCGAGAATGTGAAGACTGCATCACGTTTCCAAACTTAATTGACGTTTCATAACTTGGTGTCAACGAGCAAACGTAACGTGGAAAGCAGGAAAATTACGGTACGGATCAAAACGGTGCAAATCTTCCCAGCCTTTTTGCTGTCGGCCACAAACGAAAGTATGCCACCGATGGGCGTACGTCTGCGAATTAACACGAAGCGATTAAAGACGAAAATAAATAGCTTAACACACTCTCTCTCTCTCCCATCGGATCCGGCCGAGCTCTTTGTGGTTCACCGTTGTAAGCACACAGGCATTCTGGATGGTTTTCATCCCTTCGATCAATGCTTCAGATGACCTGGTGTTTAAGCTTTTACAGAACAGCCCTTACCGGTGATGATCTTACGGCTGGAATTATCGTCTCCGTACGATGTGGCCAGGCGTACATCGTACATCCTACATGGGAACGAGCATGATTTTTATTGGCCCTTTGTTGCTAACGGGGTCTCGTGTGTTCGTTGCAGCACACTTGTGGCCAGTGGTTTTATGCAATCTCGGGAGCACGGGAACTTCCCATCAACGAGTCTGCCTTTCGTTATGGGGAGCTGATGGATAGGGATGTTGCTGGCTGACAGTGACGCTTGCCAACTCACCAGTGATGAAACTTTGTAGAAATCTTTTCTTATTGTCGACCGGTTCCGTTCGCATCATGTGGAGATAAACTTTGGGATGAATCAAAAATTGCCTCCCAGGGTGAAAGATTGCCATTTTCGGTGAGTGGCACAAATTCGATCCGGAAAAGCATAGCAATCTGGGTGTGCAAAGTTGCAATGGGTCCCTTCAGAGGCTGCGTACAATCAAATCGGCCCAGGCTTTCTGAATACCAGACGGTGTGGTATTTGTGTAATGGGATTGCATTACACATAGAAGTGCACATTAGTATGCTCATTGAAGCACTCTGTGCAGTGCAGGCCGGTTCAACTGCTTGGGAAGTGCCCGTGAGGCAACCACAATAAATTTGCATTAAGCCTGCGCAGCCGGCGAGTGCGTCTTTGTTGGGTGCGTCCATTGATGGTGTGGGTTTCTTTTCTTGCACCGAAGAAGAATGCGAACAGAAGGAATGCCGCACATGCGAACATACTAACAACCCTGCCTCAGTTTCGGCGCCATCTTCACACGCACACCCGGGGGGTAGCAGTAGCCGCCGGCGGTGTATTGAAATGCACAAAACGTTTGCCAAATGCTCGAAGTCGATGGGTGCCCTGGTGGCTTTTAAGGTTAAGCAGCAGCCCATGGAAGAGTTTTGCATTCACAGCAGATGAAATGATATTGAACGACGACTACACTAGCGCCAGAAGCTTCCATATGCACTCCATCAAAAGCAACGAACCCCCCTATACGGCCGGGAAGGAAGTTCCCTCACCGATGGGCTTTAATTGATTCTGAACCATTTTTCTACGTGTCTACCGAACGGTGGGTTATTGAGCTACAGCAATAAGAACACCCCATCTGTACTCGAAATGGACTAAACTTTAAGTGTCTGTAATGAAACATTTGTAAGCAGCGTTCGCAAAAGTCTTGGCCGTATGGGTAAAATATGGTTTAAAGCCGTTTGCACTTACGCACTCGATATACATACACGAAATGTACGTTTTGTGTGCACTTATCGGCTAACGGTGAGACTTGAACAGGGACACATGCTTTGCCATTATCGTTAGTGAGCAAAGTGTGTTATTTAGGAGTATGTTAGTGAAGGCACCATTTTGCACCACACGGCATGTAAGAAATGTAACGCTTTTATGTATTAAAGTTAAACGCACAAAGCGTGTAACTCATTGCGTGCAGGCGACGCCATTTCCTTCTACTAATGTCTCTAATGTGTGTCGTTTTGAGAAGAATTTCAATAGAAAAGGTAATTGCAAGTTTAGACACGTACCTTGTATCTAAGATTATCAGAAGAAAAAAAAACTCTATTGGAATAATATCTTTCTTCTGAATGCGTTAATTTGATTCTGATTCATTCATTCAACAATAAATAAGTTAAAAAACTTAAAGTTAAAATTTTATTGAAAAACTTGTTCTATTCTCATTGTATGTAGCAATACCGCACTGACATTGGTATGGATCCAAAGCCCCGACTCGATACGTCCACGGCGTACAGAACGGTAACGTATCTCTCAAAATATCTGAGCTTGATTATGCGGGGAAACCCCAATAAAATGAATAGAGGAGTACAGCCAGCATCTATTCTCCATTTCAGGGGCAGCTGGATGTCCCTTCTGTCCTGGCATCCTAAGGGACTAACAATTTAATATTTAAGAATAACTCTTCAAAGAGTCTGTGGAAGAATTAACTCATCTATGTCAGTCATGCCAGCTATTTTTTAACCCCGAGTTCACTCACCACACTGAAGCCATCTATAGTCCTCTTATTTTAACTAAAGTTGTTATTAAAAAATGGCCTTAGCATTTCTTTGAGCAATTTGACAAAATTTATAAATTTGTTTTATTTTAATGCGAAATTGTTGCAATAACTTTCTTTTCACTCAAAAAATGCTTGAAATTAAAAAAAGAATAAAAAATAACACAAAACTAAAAATAAAATTTTCAAATCGAAAATTTCATAAGGCTTACCCGTTGCCATTTTTTTGAGAAATTTTGCAAAAAAATTTAAATTGATTTATTTTAATGCCAATTGGTTCAAATATGTTACT
>CM028126.1:33421280-33451344 GCA_016254315.1 Anopheles parensis | reverse complement strand
TTTTCGGTGTATTGTTGGTTATTTTGTATTGAGTCTCCATGGGCTGAAGTAAGGCTTTTGAGTAGTTTTTTTTATTGTATGGTTCCTTATTCTAGGAATTCTTGCAAATATACTGTGCTGATTATTTTTCATCTGCTACACACCCTCACCATGGCAAAAAAATTTAATCAGTATATAAAACTAATCGAAAAAAAAATCCTAATACGATCAAAATAACCACATACTTAAGGGTGGAAAATTTCACAATTTTTATACAGGTCGAGAAATTTAATCACTTCCATAGGGTACGTAAGTGCAGAAAATTCGCGAAGAAATTCTTATTCCCACATCAAATTTCGCTTCAGGGTAAAATGACTCGTTCCTCGTACATCGAACCAGAAGTAAACCATTTGTGGCCATTCGGTCGTACGCGTCGCTAGGTGCTTGGTAACGTGTTTTGTATTTGTGGAAGTAATAAAAATATAACACTTCACTCCACCAGCGTATGAAATCCGAGTACACATCAATACGTGCGATACGCTTTAAACAAGGATCATGGTCCCGGACACGCCAAGTGGTCGCATTCCTAGACGAACGCTCGCTAATGAAACGGGCCGCCATCTGATGGCAAGATATTGCACATTACTTGCGCTTCACATCGAGGTACGATGCACGTGCAAAGGGATCCCAGGAGAGACCAGCAGCATGCGGGATGGGTTTGCAGAAAAAAGGCTATAATCCGAGCGATCGTTACAGAACATTGATGACAGCTCATTTCGGGGATGCCTTTAGCTGCCGTGTTTTACTGCTTGTCGAACGTTTTTTTTTTTCTAAACTCACACAAAATGAAAGAAAGGACCGTAAAACCGAACGGTGATGGTTCCCGTTCGCTTCATGAGCCAGCAACATTTTATCGCAACAAAACCCTACCATAATGCGCCCGATGCGAGAGCTACTGAATCACGTTGCGCGATCGTTGGTACGCCACTTGCCAACGGTCGGATGATAACATCATCAACATTTGCTAACCATAGCTTCACCGCGAAAAGTCAATGGATTCCGGCAGTTCATAACGGAACCGATCGGAACTGACAGTCGATATTCGGTTGGTTGCGGTACGTGTTACGGTGGTGTTAAGGGTTGCAATTGCACTTTATTTACACCACAGCCATGTGCCGGAGAATTTCGATGCACCGGACCATCATGGATGATAAAGCGGATTCCCGGGGGTGGGCAAAGCATAACAGCGCGCTACTTACCTCGTATCGATGTGCTCCAATCGATCCAACCGGTCCAGATGCAGCTCACGCAGTTGAAACAGATTCTGAAAGGCAACCGCCGGTAGCTCCACGAACGAGTTACCGCTCAGCGTCAGCGTGGTTAGATTGTACAGCTTCGACAGCTGCACCGTCGGGATGGACTGGAAATGAAGCGAGCGGAAAGAAAACATCCAGTGAAAGCGACGATCAGAATGTGAAAGTGAAAATTGCTACCCCTTTTTGGGGAGCTGGTGGCGGGAAGTGACGGGTGGAGATTCAATCGAAATAAATTATAAGCATTATCAGGAGTCAAAAGCCGTCCACACTCCATCCAGCGTTGTCAAATGGGGTGAACATAATTCCCTTTGCGAGCTTTGTGATGAATTTTCACGCAGCAGAAAATAAATCGCGTGTGATGAGGAGATTCGAGAACTTGTGCAAATAATAAAATTGTTTTTGAAATTTATAACATTTTATTACATCGCAGCTGATGATGTTTTGCATTTTGTTGTCGTAAATTTGTTCTTTTTTCTCCACTGTTTTCTGCTGACTTTAGATTTGGTCTTAAGTTACATAAATTTTTCAATTCGATTGTTTTTTTTCAATCAAACACGATTACACTGAAGAGTTTTTGTAAATACCTGCATTGTATTGCAGAAATGCGTTATGATTGTATAGAATTTGAACCTTGGATGAACTATAATAATGTTTCAAACATAAATTAGATATGTGGAGCATTTTATGATACAAAAATATGTTTTCCATATTTCTTCGCCTCTTGGAGTTTATCTTGCGAAAAAAAATATTATTATATTTCTTTTCTTTACTGTGAAACTTTCGTTTCTAACCAGCAATCAAATGAAGAACCACTCCAAAAAGCATTAAAAAGTATTCATGAAAGTTCAAAACAGAACAGAAATAAAAATTTGTAAACTCTAAGCAATAAAAATTGAACTTTCTAGCTCACCTCAACGCATCTAAAACATAAATCCGTTCCCTTAATTTAAAGTCAGTCCAAACCCTTTTCAGAACACATTTAAATCTGTCCATCAATAGCTGAATGGAACTCCAATCCATTCTCCCTTTCTCTCTCTCTCTCTTTATCACTTTGGTTGTGTGTCGGCTTTCATCATACAATCACGTGATGGCCATGTTGATGCATGGTCAAACGCAATGAAACAAATCGCACCTCGTACCACCACAAAATGGTATCGCTTTCTTCACGCGTTCGAACCAAACCCCAAGAAAAAGGGCCTCCAAATGGAGTGTCCCACAAAACGGTATCTCACAGCAAAAACGGATTTAATTGCATGGAAATGGTATATTAAATTCTATTAATTTGAATTTCAAATCGTATTTATCGTAAGCTGCTCAACCCGTGGCTAGTGAAGGGTTAGCCACGACGGAGAATTATGTCCCATACACGAATGCAACGGCTGCAGTAAACGTCCATTGGAACTTCTCCAAAAAAAGAAATGAAAAAATCCCATTTAATTATGCAACGATCGAACGAGCCTTACCGTTAGATTGTTATCCGCCAGGTCGAGAAGCTGGAGAGCGTTTAAACCACTGAAAGCGCTCCAATCAACCTCCATCAGCACGTTCCCGGCCAGCCGGAGTGTGCGCAGCTCGTGCAGGGCGCCAAAGCTATCGTTCGCGACGTACTCGATCAGATTGGTGGATAGGTCGAGGTGGCGCAGTGATCGCCCATACTCCAGATTACCTTCGTACGGTACCTCGAGCAGCTGGTTGTTGGTTAGGAGCAGCGTTTCCAGCGCCACCAGTGGCCTTAACACACCGTCCTCGAAGCTCACCAGCCGGTTGTTCATCAGCTCGAGCCTTCTTAGGGAGGTAAGCGCTTGAAAGGCGGTGGGATGAATCTGTTCCAGCTGATTGTCGCCGAGCCGCAGCAGCTCGAGTCGTTTCAACCCTCGGAAGCTATCCTTCAGCAGACTCTGCAGCACATTGTGGCTCAGGTTTAGTGCCAGCAGCTTTTCCTGCGATTCGAAATTTTTCGAACCTAGCGAATCGATCCGATTGTGGGACAGATCGAGCGACTCTAGCTGATAGTAGAAGGCTAGCGTAAAGTGTACGTTGGTGATTTGGTTGGCGGTGAGATTAAGGTACCGGACGTCCGGATTCAGCTGTATCGGTACCACCTCGAGCGATGCGTTTATGCAGGACGTCCGTAGATTGCGATCACTCTCACAGGTACAGAGCGAAGGGCAGAAGCTGTTGACCGTGGGCAATTGACCAACTGTAAATAGCACCAACAGCACGATCAAGCTTACCATCCGATGGATGGTACAGGTGAGTTCATTTCTTGCTGCCATGGTTCGTCACGCGCTTGTACTGAATTTCGCTCCAATTCCCGGACGTTGGAAGCGTATCTTTTCTGTCGTGGATTTAGATTCTTTACTGCTTCGAGCTTAAGTCGTACACCTTCCAGCCACATCCGATACACGTTCACGTTCGTTTGGTGGGACACATCTGGAAAGAGAGATATTAAAAAGAGGTGAAAGTGAAGGTGGTTAATGCGCTAATCTTCTTAGGGCACGATAGAAAGGAGTTCGATTTAATGATAAATACCACAAATTGAATACCGATTATATCTTGTGATGAGGAATGAAGGATGGAATATTTTATTTTAAAAGTTATTAAATTTTGTTTACATTCCCGACCGGACACGATCGATAAATAGTAGTGTAAAATCTATGTGTAACACTGCGTAACGATTCTTGATTTTTTCTATTTGTTTTCGGTTTACACTTGCTAAGTTTCGGGCACTCAAAGGCTGTCTGTATACATTTATATTTTGTAAATAAGGATTATACGTCCTGCTTGTAAATGAGAATTTCTAAGACTAATTAACATGCAAATTGCAAAATCGATGATGACAAATAAGGAAGACCTCAATTGTGGCCAGAATCTCTTCCAAACGGGTTTCTTTTTATTGTAACGTTAAAGCAATAAGTACAGTAACATCTTGCATTTTTTTTAAAATCCTCCTATCATACGCTGTAGACTAATATTTATCAATAAAAATAGATATGACTTTTATTCTTGTTATTTGCTTATCCGGGTAGGACTAAGTACCTGTGAGTACTGATTATCGGTGCTTCAATGTGTTTTCCACTTTATACATATTTTAAAAGCAATTGTTTCGTAATTTAGTAAATAGTTTAGTCAAGTTGCAAAAATGTCCTTTGCTTTAATTTCTATTCAGATAAAAATCTAAATCAGTCAATAAAACAAAAATTGAAAATATAAATTAGTTTTGCTTCATTACTTTCGGCTACTTCAGTTTGGGAATCACATGTCATCCTTAGAAATATATTTGACCAAAACCAATTTTAAAACCAATTTTAAACATTCCATCAAATATTTAAATACACGATACTTAATGAGTAACGGGATAACTTAAAAAACTATTACTAAATGTCTTCAAGATTATTAATTCTCCAGCACCGTTTACAGACGCCTAACGAACAAACTTTGTTACAACATACCAAAAAAGCAATCTTGTTACAACATAAATCATAACGCGACTCATAATCATCCCGGCGTAACCACAAATTAGGAAACCGTATGCCACCCGAGTGCGGTAAGTAACGCGTTACCATTCTCAAGCAGCACAAGAATCACTTCATCCCAACATTCTACGATTTGCGTGCTTTAGTAGCAAAAGTGAGTGAAAGAAACGGCTTGAACAAACGCTTCCCGTTACTTTCCCCGTAACGTCTTCCACTAACCGCAGATTCGTCACGTGTAATCTGTCAAAAACTTATCATTCTTGACACTTGGCTGTGGCGCAGGATAGCCATTTAGCACGCGAATTAAAGGTCGATAAAAGCCACCCGAATTTTGCTGTGGTACTTTAACCTGAACTTGACTGATGATGAGAAGGAGAATAATACTTTAAAGCGATTGGGAAGTCTTCAAAACACAAGCACCAAGTGTTGATTGTTTGAAATGGAAAATTATGTTAATACTTTTTCCTTAACTTCCAGCATTATATTTTACAATTGGGTACGTTTTGAACATTTTAGTTCAAAAAGATTTGTTTGTTGCTTTGCGTACAAAAGTCATATTAAAACATTCTCTATTACAAATCAGNCAGGATAGCCATTTAGCACGCGAATTAAAGGTCGATAAAAGCCACCCGAATTTTGCTGTGGTACTTTAACCTGAACTTGACTGATGATGAGAAGGAGAATAATACTTTAAAGCGATTGGGAAGTCTTCAAAACACAAGCACCAAGTGTTGATTGTTTGAAATGGAAAATTATGTTAATACTTTTTCCTTAACTTCCAGCATTATATTTTACAATTGGGTACGTTTTGAACATTTTAGTTCAAAAAGATTTGTTTGTTGCTTTGCGTACAAAAGTCATATTAAAACATTCTCTATTACAAATCAGTGAAAGCACCAATTTCCACCATTAATCAATTATTCTTTGCACAAAAAAACTTTCTGCCATCGAAATGGGTGAGCGTTTTTATCGCAAAGTTGCGAATCAAATACCCCCAAACGCACGCAAATTGATGGTTAAGTTTGTTTTTCATTTCGTTCGAAAATTTACTCTCCAAACACTGATTAATGCAAAGCACTTCGCGTACGAAGTTCCGAAATTGGCGCATCAAGCATAAGATGTGCTTGGAAATAATTAAAGCAATCACTAACAGTAACAATGCCGCCACAACCTTTAAGAGCCTACGGCGTGTGTGTGTGTGTGTACGTGCCATGAGTTTGTGCCTTGAAGGAATAAAATAAATAAATCACAAACACGAAAAACAACCCGAAAAACGCGATGAAATTTGAACGAGCAAAAACATTCCACGATTTACTCGTTCGTCTGCTCGGACGAAAAGATGTCTGTGGAACGGAACAAAAAGGGGTTTGTGTAAGTGGGTAATGCTCAAAATGTGCCACGGAAGGTAGTTTAGAGCCACAAAAAAAACGAATGCCAAATCATCGAATTCCGTAGTAAAAGCAGTTGTAGAATGTTTTGCCCCCCAACCCAGCTGCAGCCTGTCTGGCGTTCCACGGACCATTACTGTGCAGCAAAACGCCATTTTTAAAACGCTGCCGCCGGCAATTTCATGGCGGCCAATTTTCACCCGCCGAGCCGCAGTCGTGAGACAATGGTAGGGAACAGATTTTCCCCGTTTTATTGTTTCTTCAGCTGTTTCGGTTGAGTCGTACCGTTTAATTTAGAGCCTGCCCTGCCATGGAGCACAACTCAACCGGAGCCACTTAGCCAAAAATCTGCTCCACAACTAAAAAGGGACAAAGTTTACGCATAAGTCGCGTTGTAGAAACGAGAGGAGAGGTTTTCTTTTTTTGTTTTGGTTGGCAGATGTACACCGTTTTGCTGGATGCTGCTTTTCTAACGACGAACGGTTACGAGAGGTTGGCGGCTGAGGCGTTGATTGTTATTTTTAGTTCTGTACGAGACAGAAATTAATTCCCTTCAACCGCCCTGCCCGTACACTGTCTGACACCTGTCTGACCTCGGGTAGATGAGTTGCGGAAGGAGAGAAATTCACTTGTAGTGGCATTGGAAGGGGGATTTGGGGACCGTCTGGGAACAATTTACGCATCCCGCATATACTGTACGGGTCCTTTCTTTTTGTTTCTGCCTACCAAATGAGCCGAAAGACGGGATCGGAGATGAGTTTCTTGGGATCTATTGTGCCGCGCGTAACATTGTTCCTGATGTTAAATTTGGATACTACGCTGGCTGGATCGGTTGGGAGGTCTGTATGATGTAGCCGCAACAGGTTCACCCGCGGTCGTTTGTCAAGTGTCGTGTATTTGTGTGGACTCATAGTGGAAGATTAATACCAACGCTAGCTAATGGCGTCAAGAGTTAAGGGAATAAGCCCTAATTGGAACAGTTGTAATGGTCTTTGTTCTTTGGCAATATAGAAATTAAAATAGAAAAATTATATAATAATAATTCTCCCAAGCCGTTTTCACAGTTTGTTAAACAAATTTATTTTTTAACAACAAAAAATATTGTCCCATCAGGCACATTTTGGATGCTCCCTGAAGGAGGCGTCTCCATCGAACAGGTTTTAATATTCATCGCCATCGGTATCATAAATAAGTACGTGAGCTGCATTCGAGCTGCAATTCGCCTCGGTATCGAAAGAGTAGCGGTTCAAGAAAAATATTTCCCCATTTTTATTCCACAACACATGGAAAACCAAAAGACGCTCAAAAAGATGTTGGCATTTTAAAGGAAGAAAACAAACACAACTTATTGTTTACAGCTGGGCAGTTAAAGTTTTTGTTTGCAACGTTGTTACATCGTGCACGTAGCGCATAAGTTTAAAGTGAGCTGTTGACTTGTTTTTGAATCACGTTTTGTAATGTTCTGCAGCGGATGTACGTCACTGTGGAAGGCAATGTTTTATTGTTCTTTATAATTGTTTAAATTTTCTGGAGAACGAAATATACGCTGGGAATCAAAATATTATAATTTAAAGTAAACAGCTGTTGCAGCCTTAACGTAAATCTTTAAACCTTTTCTGTTACGCGATTACAGTTGCTTATATTCCATCTACGGCTGCATACGATCTCCGACAGCTTCGACTCCACTTAATCCAAAGAACAAGCTTGCTGTGCTCATCTATGTCTCGTCCCTAAAGGGTCGCTGACGACCTTCCTGGTGGGCCAAGAGTCCGGCAGTTGACAACCGTCAGGATATCTGCACCGCCAAATAGGTCAGCTAGCTCGTGGTTCATTCACCTTCTTCACCAACAAAGATAGTCCTTAGCACACGCCGTTCGAAAATAGCGAGTGCATTGGTGTCCTCCGTTAGAATATTCTAGGACCCATGAAATAAGTCAAGGACCCAGAATTTCAAGAGTCTATTTTCAGGAGAACGCGAACAAGTCTTCGGCAATAAAATATAAAACAAAATTTAAAACATCTTGATCGTTATGCTTAACATAATTCAAATCATGAGCTCAAAATATTCGTCTTTAAGGATTGGAGAGTTTTTAAAACTAAAAATCGTAAACAAAATGTACAACGTTTTTTCCAAAGTTAAGACTTAAAGTTATTCCATGAATCACGCGAGAGATCTGTTTTCTAAATCCATTTATCCCCTTAATTATTTTCAATGTTTCTTTAGTTTTATTTTCAAGTTGTCATTTAAAAATATCTGGGAACTATATGAGCTTACAGCTCGTTTTGGAACGACAAAACATATGATTTAGCTATAGAAACTTAGTTTTAAACTATTATAAGCTATTAAATTCCCTATTCATTCCGTTTTTCTGCTAGGATTTTTCGATAAATTTCTAAGACAAATTTCATTTCACGGTCGCTATTCTCCTAGGCCTGAGGAAGGAAAACAAAACACTTCATGCTCTTGACGTCAACATTCCATTGCGACGTGAAGAATTCACAGCCAAATACTTACATCTCTCCAGTAATGGCTACTCGAATTTCCGAAAGAAAAAAAAAAGCTCGGCCACCTATTGTTTTCCTTCTTCCTGCATAAAAACCCATCAGCTCCAGCGAGACAACAATGGACAACGATGCCAAAAGTGCCACTTCATGTTTGGTTGGTGGTTGGGAAAATTTGCGCCACCAAACAAGACGCCGACACCGAAATGACTCGACGGAAAGCTGAAACCCACTCGAATGTCTCGAAGCTAATGTCTCAATTTGGCCAACGGATGCGTAAACCGATGCGTGCCCCTGGCGTTCCGTTCGCCGTTATGACACATCGGCCCCGGGTCGTGTGAGTGATAAATTAAACCGGTGGCACAGCTGGCAGATAAAAGTGGTCACGGTGTGTCAATCAAAATCGAGCTAAACGGTAAGCTACATCCTTATGATTCGTCTGCTCATCATCATCAACATCAGCACCATCATGCGGCAGTATACGCGACATCATACCGATTCTTTCTTCCTGCTGTGTCTCTCCAAAGAGTCGTCCCGCAGTCGACAAAAGGGCAGGCATAAAGGATGATAAGCAAAGGCAGGGAAGAAAATTTATAGCTCGGGAAGACATTACCGGGAAAATGGTTTACTGTTTGCTTGCACCCGCTTTCGTCCGGTTTGCCAAACTTCCTTCCTTTCCTCCCCCGGGGCGGCTGATGGTTCAGGTAGCTCAACACTGGCAACAAGGAATGCAAGGACGCGAAGCAATTGTTCGTAAAATTCTAACGTACTCAAATAAACTTAGTTTGTAATGATGTTTGATTTTGCTCTGGTTCGGCAGAGACAGAGTCTTCCTCCCCAATGTTTGCAGTGTCTTCGCGTTTACAATGATTTTACAATGTGAAACTTTAGTACGAAGGAAGTCATACATCGCTTTATGAGCGAGCAATGGTGAAACGTTCTGTTTTTGGGTGGCCACCAGCAGGAAGTATCAGCTCACCCCACACACTGTTGGTATGTGTGTTTGCGTAGGATAGGATAAGAACAGGCTGATGATAAAATGATGGGTCGGAATGATGGTCCTCACCTCATCCCATCCAAACGACTACGAGAAAGATTGTTTGATTACATCGGTGTATGTGTTGTGTATGTGTTTCATTTAACAAACGACCAATAACTTAATAAAAAAGTTTTACTACTACTTGTGAACAAAGACAGCGAGCATGATGTGCAACAATGGGTTTTGCACCGACAGACACTTTGTTGCTTTCATGCAAGTGTGTGTGTGTGTCCTGGCGGGTAGAAAATTGACTACTAAACTTAATAGCATCCAAACAAGATGGGAAATTGTATTTGCATAGTATCAGTGTGGTACGAGTAGTAGTGGTAGTAGTACGTGTGGTTTTCCATTTTGCTGGTCAGGAAAATCATCGAAAAAGTTGAAGTTTTATAAAAATGAATCCTTTTTTTTTGTACGCCTAAAAACCAATAAACCGAGCATTTCCGGGATAAAGCAAAGAACAAGGAGGAAATGCCTTGTGAAAATTGTACTTCAACACACTTTAGCCTTTTCAGGCTGATAATACGACTAAATGCCGTAATAATTAAATATTAATAAACAAATTAAAAACAATATCTGGGGTACTAAACAAAGATGGGGCTAAAATACAGTCAATGTAAATCTACATGTCTTGAACATGTTTGTTTGTTTAAATTTAAATTCCAAGTTACTTAGAAAAATACCATATATGAGAACTAAAATAAAGTTTCCAATATTATTACACCTATAATTATAACAATGCGAATTGAGCTCGTGTTCCTTACAACTTGCAAAACCCTCCGTTTCAAACTGTTAATATCATCCCCTCGAGGACAGTAGGTTTATTTACCTTGTTAACTCTCATCTCAACCCACGCAAGTATCGGCTAGAAACCTTGCCAGAATTTTAATTATCAATTTATTCCACAGATTACAGATTCAAAAGTTACACCATTGCACCAGCATCGTCAAAACCTTTCGGTAGCCGCACGCACTCGTTCGGCCGCGAATTCGCGTTAATGGCAAATGGGTAGCGTTCGCTCACGTGCGCCACCGAGAACGATGGTGCCGCCGAGAACGACAACTCAACCGAGTCGTGCTGTGCTGTACGCAATCCCCTTCCCCGTATCGGGGCGTCGGTTAGCATCGCAACGGTAACTTTAAATCTCTGTCACTTATCCATGTCGTAAAACCAAACACCCCAAAACGGCGCGCGGTGCCATCGTCTGCGTATGGCTCCCCCGTTCCATACCCGGGACCGGGACCTGTTTTTTGATGTTTGATGTGGTGGAAGCGTAAACAGAGAGACAAAAAAAACACATCGGCATAACTTCTACTTATGGTTGGCTGTGTAGTGCAAGCACACCGGTCGCGCTATATCATCATTATGCAGACTCGCGCCAACTCGGCGTACGATATGGTCGTACGGCGTTCGGGGACGGTTTGTCCACAAGACGCAATGACGCACCCAGCTCGTAGATATTGTGCCGATCTACTTTAGACCAGTAGAAGTAGTAGCAGTACTAGCCGCAGTAGTTCCATGTACGACATTCAACGAGGCGTTGGGTGCGTTTTAAGTTGGGACCTATGGAAATGGACCGACAGGCTGGTGTTGTGGCAAGAGTCACCAAGCTGCAGATCATCTCGTGCAGTCAATTTGCCAAAACAAAGTCGTTTATTACTCACCATGCCACCGACTCGGGACGGATCCATTCCATCTGGACGAGAGCTGCTTTTGGGGTGGTTGGAAATTTTAAGTGTTTACATGCGTCAATCGTTTGCTTGATACGTACCGGTGCAGTCGGGCTTCTGCTACTTGGGGAGGCTTGGGGATTTTTCAAGATTGAAGCCTCACGATTCGTGATGCCGTGAGTCAAGTGAGCCAGGCCATCAACATCTACATCAAGAAAAACGTCGCGGTATGGTGTGGCTTTTGGGGTGTAGAATTTGATATCCTCATCGTAAAATCTCACTTCCCCTTTCATGGCATGGCTTTCCATCTTTCCGTCGTCCAAGGTTCCCAATCATACCGAATGGTACCCAAGTAACTCAACATTCCGGGAAAACCACCCAAGGAAATCTACGGCAAAAAAAACATCCTCGGTTTATGCACACGCGCTGTGTGGTAGGTTGTGTTGGGCCCATGATCGGACCGTGGATAAGCAAACGCTCTTAAGGTTGCCATCCACCTTACATACCGTGTGTCGAGACGCACACACGATTATGATTTAACGGCGCTTGGCTGTCAGCTGTCGCGTATGGCGAAATGCGGAAAGAAAGTTTTGAGCGTACGTTCGCTTTGGAGTTGTATTTTACGCTTTGCTGTCTTTACTCTTTTCTTTTCGTTTTTTTTGCTGTACATACGTCTGTCTGTACCGGTGCGATATGAATCGTTATGGCGGCAAGGTAGGCAAGCGAATTAAATTCAGTTACTACTTCTAACTAACGACTATGCGTAAGATTAATGGTTTCGCATACTGAGCTAAACTGAGCAGCATGTTGATTAACGTTGATTTATGTTCGATTGCGTTTAAGTGCTGGTTTTTTTGTGCAGGGTGTGTGAATGGTAGCATAATTTCTATTATCCTCTCAGTGAAATGGTTGTCATATGGTTTTTTAGTGCCTTTTATGTGAGAAAATCTTTTACATTTTATAACGTTTATTATGGAAATTTAGATAATTGTTTTGTTTAAGCATTAACATTTACAAGGACAAAAAGAACCATAAATGTAGGAATATTATGGTTGGGTAGTTCAGTGCTTTATTGAGTTCACGATTTTAGCTTTCGACCGCCTTGTCTTGCTGCTCAAATCCGAATGTCCTCGCGCACCTTCTTAGTGCCATTTTTTTTATTTTCGTGCTATAAACAATTATAGCAAAAATATACAAATTCAGTAGAAAACCCATTATCCGTGCAGTTTCGATTATCCCTTTAGGTAACAGATTTCCACGAATAACCATCACAACAGCTTTGTTTGTTCAATCAATTTTAAATTCAAACTTCAATTTTCTCGACAAGTTGAACAAGGAATGTCAACATAACAAATTGATTCAAAGTTTTTGTTTATCACAATTAAACTTTTTCGACTAAGTTTAACACATTGAATTGCTTAGGGAATATTAAAAAAACCTTTTTCGGTCATTCTACCATGATAAAAGTTATCGTTTGGTAGTGTATGCGAATGTAAAGAGTTTTTATTTAATTGTTTATATTAACAATTTTGAGTGCCCCTACAGTAAAATAAGTCTTTCACTAAGTCAAACTCCATAAACCACTTTCAAAATAGACGAATTATTGTATTTTTTTTTAATTTAGGTTTGAATTTAAATTTTTGGTTCGAACATATTAACCAAAAAAAGGAATCGTTTTATCTAATTTCCAATTTTTCATTCCACAAACGACCTTATTGAAAGCGAAGAAAATGACCTTCCGTCGCCGCCTTACGCCTTTCGCACAAAGCAATAATGAGCCTACAAACGCACGATAAGGGTATGAAAAATGGCAAAACGAAATGAGTCATAAATATGGCATGTCTCGTTGGTGTTTCCCTTGAAATGTAATTTGCCGAGTACGATTGCACCGCATACCGTTCTGTACTCGATTACAGCACAGTGTCAACGGGATAGGAACTCTTTCGCTGCGAAGTGGTGCGCAAAAGTCGCTGTTCCAAGATTTTCCCATGTCACAAGTGGCTTTTTACGGCTCATCGCAACGGATGCCATTAGGCAACGTACGACTTACAGAACTTTTTTTTTGTTGCTGTTCGCACATGTGTTATCATTGTGGTAACGTCTTGTGGTTTTTCTTGCCTTGCCTTGCACTGTTTAATTACACACCAAACCAGATCGACATTCCGAGCTGGTACAAGGAAGGTCCCGCCGAAATATGCCCGAATACGAACATAACCGTACGTACATTAAATTGATAAGAGGGAAAATAACTCATCTTTATGAGCCATCCATGCAACCAGCAAAAAAAAGTGTGGCGTTGAAAGAAACCTCGAAAAAGCATCCGCCTTACAGCCAAACTGATTGCCTTCTGCGCTGAATCGCAGAACCTCCCGGTTCCTGTTTCAGGTTTACCACGCTCTACTTCCTGCTGGCCTCAGCGCCCGCCAGAAACCCTCATCACGGTCCGCTTTCCCACCGAATTGGTCTTCTTCGGTCGCACAGAAAGAAAAACCAAATGATGCCGTACAGCTGTTTGGGAGTATTTTGTGTTTTCCTTCGAATGAGTTTTGCTTGTCGATTTTCCCTTCAACGCGTCCGTGTCCGCGAAGAGGAAAAGTATAAATTTTCCATCATGCACAGCATCACACAAACATCTTACTGCTTTGTACTGTGTCAGTGTGTGTGTTTCTTTGTACTTTTTTTTCCTTCGTTTATCGTTTCTTACTACCATTCGCTTGCCGTCTGTCGCTTTATTATAGCGTATGTTTATTTTTTATTGTTAAATGTTCCTTCCTTCTTGTGCGCTTTACTTCACCTTCCCTTTCTTTGTATCTTCACCGAAAAAATTGAAATGCATTGTCGGGGAAGATAATAAATATAATACAGAAAATTATGTTGATTTACGGGAGTCAACAACATTCGTACGGGCTAATGATCTTCGTACTGTTCGCAAGTTGCGATGATGACGTAGTCAGTTAGTGTGATGGTCGATGACAATGGTTGACGAAGCAACAAAAAAACTAGGGAAGAAGTCTATTTTTTTAAGCTATTGAAAGAAAAAAACATACTTAGATGCATATGTCGTTTGCAAAAATCTTAATGAAATGGAAGAATCAACACTAGAAATATCTTTCTGGCAAGTAAATCAAGTTTCAAAAAGAATTTGTTAAAAAAAATATCATGAAGATAGAAAAGTTGATGGTGTAAATCAATTAAGCCTTTCGCATTGACAAAATTGTATTCAATACGATAAAACGAAACGATAAAAAGAGACTTTCAGGGTAAGATATACATTCAGAATTTCAAAAACTAGGTAATTTTGCGAGTTTTAAAAAGCATTCATTAATATAAAATTAGGAGCGGTCCGGTGGTGCATGTGATAAACGGCGCCAGTCCACACGGCCGGACCGGGTTCAAATCCCATCCGGACCGTTCCCCCGTAGCAAGGACTGACTATCCGGCTACGTGGTAAAATAAGTCTAGTAAGCCAGAAATGGCCGGCGTGACCTGTAAGGTCGTTAATGCCAAGAAGAAGAAGAAGAATATAAAATTGCTATCATTTGCACCAATATAAACTATGTCGTTTTACAAAATGCTGTAAGAAGCACGATTTGAAAGCCGCAAAAAATTGGGAAAATATAATTTATTAAGTTATTTTTTTATTTCATAGTTCAGGGATGGCCAAAAGTGTTGACAATGGACTTAAGCCTATCCTAAGCCTATTATTCTAGCGTAAAGTACCAGTTATTCATTCTTGAAAAAATGCATTGAAGAACTGAAGCCAAAGCGTTCACAGGAGTTGTTGAAGTTTCTCAACATTAACTAACAAAAGGTTACTTATGGATATACATATAATCGCCTTCATCACTGATCTAAAAATGATTTATTTATCAATATTCTTTCGTGTAAACATTGAACATCTTTGGTGATTCTGCATTCAGATACTGTTACTCTATTAGCAGGACTTGAGGGAGGTCTTTGTACGAGTATTGGGTCTTTTTATTTGAAACTTTTACCACATGTTATATTAAATAGAAATAATCTTTCAAAATTAATTTAAAGCATTCCTCAATTTGCTTTTAATGATGATAATACAATGGTACTTTTTGTACTTCTTGTCGTTTTGAGTTCTTAACAAATTCAAGTTAAATATTGCAGGGTTTTCACGTTGAAATGATCAAGTTGAAAGCAGTTCTTGATTCCTTTCAGGTTGTGGAGAATGTATACAGGTATCGTGTTGACATCTTTGGACATAAACCTCAAACGACTTAACATTGAATACCGAGAATAACACACCATCTGGTGGGTATTTTGATGCTCAGAAAAACAATTTTCCTTTCTCAATACATCTGTTACTTGTTAAAATTATCCCACATGAAAAGCACAACTTTCGGTGTTTTGGTACGAGTATCAGATAAAGTTTTTTTTATTTTTTCCTTTTTTACCAGCAAGCATTATCACCAACAAGAAACTTGCAACACCTACGTTTTGATGTAGGTTCACACTGTTAGCATTCAAAAAAAAAACATGAAAAAAAAGAATTTTCATCCCCAAAGTAAGCAAGAGCGCCATGGTCATTTTCACCATTAGCTTACAAGCCAGTGAGTTTCATTTTACATGTCACCGCATTACAAGCTGCCCACTGCTTACCGTTGGACAGGTTGTTTGTTTCTTCGGCTGTGTATATTTATACTTCACAGCGGCTAAGCGTGTTGTTTTTCGTCAAATTCCACCAACACTAGCACTCAGGTGAGTGAGTAAAACCATATCCACTGGAAATTCTTTTGCCAAGGTGGATTTCAGTGGCAACGCTCGATGGAAACAATGGACACCCTTGTATTGTCACTCCCACGCTATGCCACGTCGTTTGATGCGGCATACATTTCGAACACAAATTCTGAAAAGCTTTCGCCAAAAACTGCCGCCCTTTCAGTGTTTGTTACCCTTCAGTCGGAGTTTTTTTTCCACTCTCTGTTAGTCTCTCTCTCCACCCTCATTCTTCCCTTATCATTCGTTTTATCTGCAGCAGACAATATCCATTAGTGGTAATTGAAGCACGTGCTTTAATCAACTGAAGAATGGTTACATTTATGAGACAGTCCCGTGGCCCGTTTTGGTGTTAGGCTTTGCGATGGGTTCGAGATTGCGAACGACGCAAAAGTGTCCTTGCACGATTGTCGGTAATTCACATTCCCACATTTTCCCAACGGGTTTCCCTGAGCCAAGGCTGAATGCCACACCGTAAGGATAACAAATTCTCATTCAAACGAAATCATCCAAATGCAATCGGGAAATGAAAAGCTCATCGGAAGTGAAACGGCCGAACATTATGGAGGCGCCTGGTGTATGACGTTACCTGACGTTACGGGACCGTAACACCACCATAATCAACCGTTGTACGGCCTGTTGAATGATGATGGTACGGTGATATTATCTACGCCCTATTACGTTGCATGATACGAAATCAAGCTGGCAACGATCCTATTTTCTCAGCTCTAATTATTTAACCAGCCGCTTCTGATACGTTAGCTGGATGCGATCTCACCAAAAACAAAAAAAAAATCGCTCAAAAACTCAACGACAATCATCTCCCGTTTAGCGAGAACGCATATCGTTGATTCTGCTTGTTATTGTCTCAATCAAATCCCATCAAACTTACCGACAGTTGGCAACCCTTTTCCGGTGATCTGCCGGCGATGTCTTCCGTGCCACCAACTTCCTACTAAAGCACTTAAAAAAATGGAAGCTAATGTTGCCGGAAACCGACAGCTCAGCAACCATCGGTTGGCAATTGCTGTGTGAAAAGAAAAGCTTCTTTTTTATTATTCCATTTGTCTGATGCTCGCAATGCTCGAAAAACCCTCAACCCAAGCGTCGGTTTGCGTTGAAGTTTTTTTTTTGGTTGCCACCGATAGGCGAAATCTAAACGGGGTGCAATGGAATAAAGTGTCCATTTTGTATCGTGCGGCAACGGGATGGATGCGGTGGGTGCTTTCTTTTTGGGATGAATGTAGAGGAATTTACCATTCACTTCTTCCCACTTCTCTCCGCCCCGTATTTTGTCTCCCTTTCGTACCATTATCATCATCAGGCGTAGAACTACAGCGACGACGACGTTGACGATTGTCGAACAGAGTTTGAGTTGGCAGCTTTTTTTTCCTTCCCATTCTTTCGAGTTGGTTATGAACGCGTACGCGTGTGTGTGTGTGAACATTTGAATGGGGAAGGGGAAAAGAATGAGCCAAAATGGCAGAAGAGGAGTTTATGTTTGCCTAGCTCTCCATTATCATTTTCATCGTTTCTAGTCGTTGTCGTTGTCTCGCCAGCACGCGTCCTTATCGTCATCAACGAGATTGTTTGTTTATTTATCTTTCGTGCGCTTTTTTCCTTTCTCTTTTGCTTTGTTTGTTTGTGTGTTTTTTTTTTTCTCGTGAAAAAAAGGATGCTACAAGCATTTCCAAAAGAAGGGTACGTGTATGTGCGACTTTTTTTTTTGTTCCACTATACTTTCATTCGAGTTGGAGTTTTGAGGAGCAGTGAACCCGCCAGAGATGCATTCGTCCCGCACGTATCAGCTGCAAACTTCTCGAATGGAGTGGCAACGAATCTGTCGTTTGTTTGATGATTTTTCCCTTCGTTTTTGTTTTTTTTTTGTAACCTTATTTGAAACCATTTTTTTTCTGCACATTCTCATAGCGAACCGTTCTTCTGTTTCCCATATTTTTGTTTTTGTAATTTCTCTCAGCAAACTCCTTCGAAATGTGGAAAGAAAAACTTGCAGACATCCTAATTAAATTTCAACATGAATGATGTCTCGCCTAATGACGGAGCGGCCAAAAAAGAGAAAGGGTTTGAATGCCAAAATGCCATAAGATGGTTTCCCGTCCCGTGATGAATGGTTGCTTTAAAATTGATTGTGCTTTGCTGGAGGGGCAAAAAAAACCTCTTCCAAAGCAACAATGAATGGTGTGTAATGAATCTAGCCAAAAAAAAAGAAAGGACTCCCAACCTGATGGATAGCTAGGAACACATTTCAACGATAAAGAGAAGCTGTGTTGCGATTGATTTAGATGATGATGGATGATTGTTGTTTGTTTATGGAATGTAGGAAAGATGCTCTAAACATGCCTATTGAGATAATGATTCTTAATTATACAGTGCAAAAAAAAATTAATTCTAACAATGAAATTGATTTTTTTATGATTGTTTTTTTAAAGGTTTTTTTTTATCATTTTTTCATCTTATATGAAACTTAGAAACTTAGAGCAAATCTTCAATGGGGGTATGTCGTCTAAGCTACGGATCTCGAGCAGCGGTAAAAAAACAGTGGATTAGTTTCCAAAAGGCCCAAAAAGATGATTTTACAGTACTACTAAAGCACCTCGCAAATATAAGCGCAAGAAAATAAAAAAAAGCAAGAAACTCCTGAGAAACATGGATGTCATTGAATGTCAAATTCAAAGTAATTGAAAGTTGATGTGAAAGTAAAAGTTCAAAGTTTTTACATCAAAGATATTGCATACAGCAAATTATCTTAAAATTTGAGTTGAAAAACTGAAAATTATTAATTTTTTTGCTTTCATTCGGATAGCTTAAGCAGGATAGACACTATTTTATGATACAAGCATGTAGAAATAAAATTCTAATCTCAATTCATTTCTAGTATCAGATTAGCATTGTAGTCACCAAAAATATCTTTACCCTGCGAACACAACATGGAATCAATCGCCCCACTATTTTGTGTCTGTCTCACAATTGCATATCAAAACAATTCTCAAAACGTTAAGCATCACCAACCATCGTCTTCGTACCCACCAAGGATGACGAGACGCTGATGAGACGAATAGAAGAAAAAAAGACCAAACTATCTCATACATCCAAAGGCAACATCCAAGGGTAGTTCTAGAGCCAGTGAAAGGCTCATGGTTCTAAGGAGTGTGGCGCACTAGCAGTCGCAATGTGACGATGGGACGATGGTACTTGCTTGCAACGATCAAGACAACAGACGACAGACCGTAATCACACATGCGACTGATTTTCTCGGATGATTGCAAACTGTCACTAGCATAAACAAGCGTCCCAAAAATGGGGAAACATTTGTCCCATCGAGCGGTCCCTAGCATTTTGTGTGGAAAAGCGCATGGAAAAACACCCCCTGAAGGTCTACGTTCGAGTTTCGACGATGCCTGAAGGAATTCGTTGCGTGTACGTTGCGTCTCAGGCCCAGCATCGGTACTTTGTTTGTTTGGGTTGAGTTTGTGTGTCGTTTTTGCTTTTGTGTCTTCAAATTCCCTTTTCGTACAGCATGCGTATGTCCGGGGGAAGGAGTAATGATGGGCTCGTCTATCTACACTGTTCGTGTACAACCAACACGACCATTAGGGGAAGGACAACTCGTTTCAACTCGGTCTTGAGGAAGGACGAGATCGGCAAAAACCGGGACAAAACACCCCCCAGAAAAAGGACGCGTTAGCATAAGTCGCTCTTCCGGAGGGTGTGGAATAATGTGTTTGGTCGCACATACATTTTGTTGACTTTTCAGCCAATACTGTCCCGGTGCGTTTCCGAACCACCCCGGGTGCGTGACCGGTTCTATTTTGAGTCGATTTTCCTCCCCCTTTTTTTGTTGTTTTCCTCTATGTTTAGTCCGATTTTCTTCATTTAACACACGCACCACACACTGCATTTGATTGTTTTTATTGATTTGTCTGAACGGTGGATACCGTTCAGTTGTCAATTGTACGCAGCCCGCGACCAAGGTTTGGGGTCGCTTTGATCGATTTTCAGGTTCTAGTTACTGTGCACCAACCCAACCCAACCCCGGACATCCCGACTGGAAATAAACTTCCCCTTAGGGTTAGCAATAATGTTTGGCTGACGCGATGCAAGCAGAAGCAATTGTGTCTGATGAATATCCAGCAGCAGTGCCCAGGACGGAACTGCGGACTTGTCTGGCGCTCGGAAATGACAGGAAGCGATGTGACCAACGGGTTTCCGTTTTTGTGTGTTTTTTTTTTGTGTATTAAAACAATCGCTCCCTGTCAGGAGGATTTAATTTAAAGTTCGCTTTACAAAACAAGGGGTTCAACATGAGGGGTTAGAGCGAAGAATGAAACGTACGGTTCTGTTGTAGCTCGTACGGTAATGAAATGTCAAAATGTGGTAGATTATGTTCAATGCTAATTTGTTTCCTAACGAAGGATATTGGTTTTTGTTGCTTTGTTTCAACTCAACACGGGACCTTAAGCGTTGAGATAAATTGAAACACGAAACATTGCAACAAAATCTTTACTATCAAATTTCTTTACTTTAAATTAAAAAAATTATATTTTAATTTAATCTTTCTTACTTAAAATATCATAAACCTCAATTCTTTGATAGTTTTTCGAGGACCTTTTTAATTTTTAAAATTAAATGTTTTTATGAAAATAATTTCATAAGTGCAGATGGAAAGAGTCCAAAATTGTCTAATGATTTTATATGTTTTCAAGTTGATATTTGTCAAGTAAACGAAAATTGTGCTTTTTAGCGCTCCATCTCCTTCATTAAACTCCCTGGTTTGCTTTCCTTTTTTTGGTCCTTCTATTCTAAAATATGCTGCACGTCCAGGTATCTTTAGACCTTATTCTAAACGGACTAAAGAGTTTATTGCAGCAATAAAACATTTCAAAAAATCTCTCTCATTGGTAAATATTTTTTATACACATCTTCTTTTAAATTAGATTCTTTATGATATCGTTAATATGTGCAAGAACAAATGAAAACATTACTTCCACCGAATAAGATTTAACAGCATTTTTTTAAGTGTAAAATCTTGAAACTCTTGACCATCATTTTAAAAACAAACAACCCTTATATAGTAAGATTACAATTTGGAATGTTTAGTGCAAATAGAAACTTACTCGTTAATTTATAAGCGAAGAAATCGAAAGGAGGTTGAAAATAAGCTCAAATTTCACAACAAACCTGAAAAGAGAAAGAAGAAAATAGAAATCAGTTACTACATTTCGCTAACTAGACGCATCGAACAGTTAATGAAAAGAAGTCTCCCTTCGATAATCCTATTTAAGGAATCCCTTTTTGCAGAATAAAATCAAACTAAACATTACTTGGAACTGGAGCTTTTTTGTCCAACTCTCGCATTGAGTCGATGTGCATTATGAACAGCTTACTTGAACAATGCTTCTACCGTGAACGTTTGAAGAAGAATGCTTTCTATCTCTGGTGTTTCATTTTCCGATCCCTTTGGTCCGATTGTATCGCTTCATCTCGAGAAGCCACTTTTGCAGCTTGAAACAGAAAAGAAAAGAACTACTACAGGGCGAAAAGGTAGATTAGCAGCACTCTTTGTTACAGTGTGGCGGCTCTGATTAAGGCTCTTACTCCACTACAAAGCGATTCTCACCGTCCAAGCAGCTTCGCTCCCGAAATGAACCGCAGCCACCCAGCAATGGTGACCGTGATGATAGCTGTCGGTTGCCGTAAATCGGGTGGAAGAATAAAAAAAAATAAGAAGCGAACGCACACGAAGGAAAGGATAAAATCTTTCGACTGTTGGTGATTATTTCCAAACGGTTCGCATACCGTCCCCAAACCGAACTCATCAACAATTGCGGTTTGGAACGGAACGGTGGACAGAGCATTTCTACTCCACAATGGCGTTCCACATCGGTAATGGGTGCGGATGAGAAAACAGCTGAAACTCCTTTTATACTACGGCCACCGGCACAACCGGCCCTGTGCATCAAAGCAACTGTATCGCATTGCAGTGGATCACTGTGTAATGATGCTATGTGACAAAATCGAGAAATTGTCTACCGTCTACTGCTGAACGCTAAACCGTAGGCGACGGTGCAGAACTTCACCACCAAGTATGGTTCGTCCGAGGGTAAAAGGGAAGAATTGCTTCACTTCTTTGTTGGATAATGATGTCCTTTGTCATTGGATTGTGTTCACCTTTGCGGGCAGAGGACAGAGTCCTCTTTTGAGCGTGCGGCAGGATGGGACTTCATAACGAAATAAACAGTAACCAGCACACGTACAAGCTGGAAGTGAGCGATTTAGGAATCGTTGAGCATAAGTGTTGGGTGTTAACCTGTAATTATTGGACCGGATGTTTTGGAAAAGCAAATGAAGTATTTCCGAAACGCAACGAGGATTTAAATCAGCTTTATAATTAAAGAAGGAAAGAAACAGTTTTTTTTAAGTCGGAATTTAAACCAGGTTTTTTTTAATTATTATTTAGTGTCATTGAATTTATTGGAGGGATATAGCAATTTACCCTAATGATCTCAATAAAGGCAATAATGAAAAGGCAGTTCAATTTGTTCAAATGTTTATTTCGAACCTATCAATAAAAAAGAGCTCAACGCTTAATGGAGAATTAAATGATTCATTGTTTAGCAATAAAGTCATTTGGTTGTAGCATTTGAAATTAGTCTACAGTCTGTCAAATAAGGATTTTTATATTTTTTTTACTTTTTTTTTCTTTTTCTAATCAACAAAATATTATTGATTGGTCCGCTTTATACATTTTTTTAATTTATGGAAAATTTCTTATTCTGGCCAAGCTTATCAAGTTTTAGTATGAAATATATAACTTTTTTTAAAATATGGGTTTTCATAATATTTGTCTCTTTTTCCTCTAGTCTTTATACTAGAGTTGGGTTATATTATTTTTTTTCGGAGTCGGTGTAATCCTACTCCTGAACATTCCGGAATCAACTCCGGATTCATTCCGAAATATGAACAGCTGTATCAGAACTGTTTAAATAAAGTAATCGATGACAACAGAACTTTCAAAACATTGGTACTCAATTCCAACAAAAAGAAGCAAACTATGGAGAACTCAAAACTCCAATTGAAGAAAAGTATTTATTCCAATTATTCATAATTTATTCAAAATCTGTAAATGGAGAGGATATCGCATTCAACTCCGGCTCTGACTCCGTAGAAACACGAGAGATGGCCCGTAGTTGACTCCAGAGTAATTCGGTGTCGAATCCAGATTTTGTTGAAGTCGAATTCGGTCTCTCAACTCCGGAGTCAAAGTGGATTCATGATTTCATTCTGGAGTTCTTTTCACTACTTTATACGTCGTTTAAAAAAATCCAACTGCTCATATAGTTATGTTACGCACTGTAAAACGCTCTTCCCACCAAACCAATGAAGTCCAGTTACAAATGCATCGGCGTACCTTCCCGATTCGTTGTACTCAAACAGACACCATTTTTACCATAACGACTTTCCCACCTTTACACCATTGGTGGTAATCACATATTTTCATTACAGTAATGAGTATTTTTATTATTTCTTAATTAATGGAATTTTGCTTTTATCACACCGGTCGGTAGCAAATGATTGTCTGCGCAAGTAGCGTAGCGCGCTCTCTCGTTCTTGTATTCATCATGGAAAAGACTTCGACCCCTTTTTTCAGGGAGAGAACCTTCTAAGCCCTCTTTCTTTTGCTATCTTCCACCGGAAACAATTCCCGAACCAAAACGCTTCGAACGGTGGAAGTGAAATTTATCGCCGAAAACCAGGTTCCGGGGAGCCACATAAATGATAAAATGGAGCCTCTCGTTTGCTTTACGGGTGATAAAGATAAGAAGGACTTTCCGAAACCCCCCACGGTCTGTACGCATAAAACAGATCCTTAAAATCGAAGGGTGGTGACACGGGATCCCCCGTACTGTGAGTGAACCCAGCAAACGAGATAGCTTTTCTCGAAGCGATGTCATTAGGAAAAATGTGACTATTGGAATAAAAACTCCTTCCACCCCCGACGAAACTCCGAAATGCATTTACGACCAACGGTTGGGGATCCATGAACAAATGGGAAGCTGACCACCTCCCTCAGGCATTCTTTTTTGTCACCGATATCTATGAGTTATGATTATAGGGAGCTTATGCTTATTGTTCGGAAAATTAGATCAGCTTCCAAGCTAGTGCGGTGGAGCCGGAAATGAACAATTCACCCCAGCAAAGAGGGGTTGAGCGTACCGATAGGAATAATTTCATTCCGGGCCAGTAATGTTGTGGTTCCGACTGGGGTTTTTGGTGTTTGTTTTGGTAACGAAGCCGTACGGAGTGGTTTTAATTCGTTTATTACACCACCATCACCGGACGGTCGAAGTGAAGCCTTAATGGACAGAAGCTGGTCTCTCGGTGTCCTCTCGTTTTGTGATCCTTTAGAAAAAGGATTCACTAGCGTTCGAGATACAAACAAGACAATGTTTATTGTTTCTGAACGAAAGCAACAAAAAAAATGTATAGAAGCAAGGATAATAAATTTCGACTGCTCGTGATTTGGGATTTTACTACCCTACGCGTTTGGTAACGTTTGGTTCGACCCAGAAAAACCTGGGGGGAGGAAATTTCTCTACACTACCATGAAACAGTAATCAAACGTCCTTTATGTCCACTAGCGGAAGGAAGGATTAAATCGGACCCGATGACGCAGCGTGATTTCCATTACGAACGGAAAGACGAACGTCCAGACGAATTTACTTCCCGAGAGCGTGGCAAACTGTGAGGACATAAAATCACAACCGAAGCAAAAAGCTGATGATGTCGCGGCCCGTACATAACGCGAGCGCTGGATAAATGAAACTGCTGATTGAAGCAGGCTGCAGCCGACTGATTGAAGCAACAAAAAAAAGGATTCAACCATTTGGAGCCGTTGGGAAAAGGGGTGGCGGAAAAACAAAACTGACCATTTGAACTTTGGATTCGGTTGCGTGAACGGATGGTGGTGAGGGTGATAAAAATGAACCATGCGTGTCCGCTTGTGTGCGTGTGTCCTTCTTCGGACAACCGTTCCGAAGATGAAGATGAGAAACAAAAGCAATCGGCTGCAGATTGAAATCGGTTTAATGAACGTTTAGCATCTTCGCTTCCAATGAGATGAAGTAAATGGCACGTCAAAAAAAAAGAAGGACGCCTTTTATTTGTCCCCATGAAATCGGTTCGGAACCTTCCAATAGATTGGATTTTTAATGAGAATGCGTTTTTTTATGTACAAAAATGTTATAAAAACTTCCTGCTTTATCGAGCGATTGATTGAATCGTTATCGTACATTCGGGATTATGATTGATATTAAGTTTTATTTGCTAAATATTTACTTTACCGAGGAACTAAAATTCCCTTCATTTCCGTTCCGCATTAAATGTATTTTTTTTCTTTTCTTTTGTTGCATTTCTGTTCGCAACAATCGATTATGGTCTGTCAAGTTTTTTTTTGTAAGCCAGCGTTAAATGTGTGTGTGCCTGTCACGGTTCATTTGAATTCGATCGAAGCTGATGTAACAGAAACCACAATATCCCACTTAACAACAGCAACAAAAAATGCAGTGCATCGAGCGCAAATGCATTTCTGTAATCTTTTGGTTTTGTTGGATTTTTTCCTTCCGCTTTCGTTTGTGGAGCAGATTTTTGAGTGTAATCCTATTGTTAACGAACGTTTGGCTGCGTGCGTAATCGATAGCGTTACATTTTAATGTTTTCCAACTTGTTTTCATCTTCTGCTGACATTTGCTTTGTGTTTATTTGTACAATTTTCAACGAAAGGTGTGTAACATGCACCAGGTAAAGGTTTGCGATTGTTGTGAAATATTTTAACACAAATTTGGGGAGCTTGCTTTGGATTACAATGCTAAAGTCCATCACTGGCTGGAGGAAAGTTGTTGAATACATTAGAAATAAAATGATAGAAAGGTTGAATTCCATATTCATTTAATAACATTCTCCAAACTGAATTCTTGTAACATGTAATAAGTAAAAAAAAACTATCCCTACCAAAAAACATGTGTAACGAAACTGGGTAACGAAACAAAAAGCCTCAATTTTGAATAAAATTCTCCGAAAGCTGTACAACATTAGCTGCTTAATTGCATGAGATGCGCTCGAACTGCACAATTGTGTGTTGTTGCGAGTTTTAAATTAAGCTTTCGTAGAAAATAATTTTCAATCCCAAGCACCTGACCTCACAGCACAATGGCCATCAGTTAAGCCCCTATCGGTCAAATGCAAATGGAAAAACAATGTTTTTTTTCCATACGGATTCTCCGTAGACAAAAACCGACCGATGCATCTGGTTCCGTCTAAGTGGAATCACCGAAAGCAACATCATTATACCTTAGTAAAAGCTTTGAGTAGGACCCATTAGCAGTACAAGCCGAAAGTACAAGCCACCAGAATTTTAATTATATATGATCGGTTCTCTGGGTATTTAGGTCGAATGACGGTAAAGCAACCTTTCGTTGTGGTTTCTATGGAGCAGACTAATATTGAGGCTATTTCTACACCTTGCTAGAAACAATGCTTTGAATTAAGGGGAAAAAAATTGACGGGACAAAAGTTGTAGTGGTATCGAAACATTGGGTAGAATAGATTTTAATTTGATCAATGTCCAGAAAGTAGAGTTGTGGATATGATGGGCAAAGGCGAGAGATTTGATACTACTTCTTAACGAGTCTATCTCTTTGAAACAGGTATGAAAAAAAGCTTTACAAGTAGCTTGAAGTTTTTAACAAACCATAACAAACAATACTTCAAATAAAGCACATCAATATTCCTTAATTTCTCCGAAGATTTCTACCAGAAGCACACCATTAGAGCCGAGATCAACTTCACACGCTTCAGCTGAAGATCAACAGACACATCATGTTCTATTAGAGAAAGTGATACTGACATTGTGTTTTTTGTTTACTTCAGTATCACACCCGAGCTTATCGTTGAAGAAGAGAAAATAAACTACTGTTCTACACAACTCCACACTTTCGGAGGTCTGTTAGCCACTGTCGAAACATTGCAAAAATCTTCCATCAGCGTTCCTAACAATCTGCTCGATCTACCGATCTCGATGAGACCCAGTCTAATGCTGGTGTAAAGGATAGGCTGAAGTGGTTTTTCTGTTTTTCTTTTTTCGTTTGCCTTTGTCTATCACTCTCCAGGGGGAATGTCCAACGGGCTCGGTTCCATTATTGGCTGCTTTGCCAATGGTTGCAATTTCACAGGAAAGGACACAAAAACTGTACAGATATGGACCCTAATCGAGGAAAAAAAATCAACCGAGTACTTATATTTCACTTCACACTCCCTTACGTCACTTGCTGTGAATGTGATGAAAATCGACTGGTTGTCATTGTGCATCCGATGGGTTCCGGTCCGGTGCGAACCGGTGAGCTTTATGTGTTATTTGTTTGAACTAAGCCACGCTCCGGAAAGGATGTGGCATCCGGCCACATGACTTTTTTTTTTTTGGTTTACCAAATGTTACAGTGACGAGGATAGTTGTAGCTTACAGGGTTTTTATAACAATAAGCTGTAACAAATTTTAAAGTTCCAAAAGAAGATTGAAATAATTAAATTCCTATTTGAGGAAATTATAAAATCCAAAAGTAAAATGTAAAAAGAATAACTTTTTTTATAATTTTTTTCTTCCGTTCTTCTCGATTATAATAAATATTTTTATACATCAAATCACATTGTAAAATGTCTAAAATTTTGGACTATTCGCAACATATTATCATCCATAAAAATCCAGACCGTCAAATTTTATCGAAATACTGTACTGTTGATAATATTGCTACTGCAACTATTTCGAACAAACGTGTTGATGGGTTGCCTTTCAAACCGAATATGGCAATGTGGTAGACCAAGTTCTGCAACCCGGCTGACAATAAAACACTCGAGCACGCACCTATGAATGGATCGTCATCATATGAATCCATATGAGCTCTCGAAGCACAAACTGCTCAGTCCGAAAATTCGCCGCCGCCACGATTGACGATGTGACAAAAGTGATTCACAGGTGTTTCGCGTTCCGGAACAGGGAGCAACACACCCTGGTTCTCTGGAGCAGAGAACCATCCGAACGAGCACGAGCAACTCTGGGACGGGCGAGTGATGAGGTCAAGCTATTTTCTCTTCTCCCGAGCCTAACAAATGTCCTACGCACTAAATCCGCTACGTGACGGTTGGCAAGGCTAGAGCGAAACTGATGGGAAATGGGGAAAAAATATGATGACATCAAACCCTAGCTGACAGGGTTATGAAGCAGGAAATATGAACATGAACACGTTGCAGTTTTATCGTTCTACGGGCACGTCGTGCGGCCTCACCCGTGTCGAAAGTCGATTGGAAATGGCAGTAAAACCGAAACAAAACAACAAAAAAGCACAGAAAAGGCAAAACGTTCGTTTGGATATGGTTTTATTTGTTTCCAATCCATAACGAAACACCAACCGGGAATTGGGACGAATTCCCGACGCGTAAACCAAGGCGCAAGGACAAAAGCAAAACGGTTTACAACCTTTTGTTAGCTTTGTTTTTGTTAGCAGCTGTATAGCAATGTGTGGATCCGACCGATTGACTGATTGATGGGAGGTGCAAAAATGTGAAGCGCTGCACAAAATTACTGATGGATGGATTTTATGGCAAAAGCGGTTATGATCCTTTATCATGCTGACAGTAGAAATTGCGCAAGGTGGACATATGGAACCCTGAGTTCGTTATAGTTGGAGGAAAGGGAGTACCAATCGGGTCTAAGGTATGAAGATCACTTCAACACTATTGTTGGTTGCCCATTTCGGTTGGGTTTGTTTTGTTGAGATTTTATGCACAACTCGATGGTATCCAATGGGAACGTCTTGATGACGCCGGTCGTGTGTCTGTTTGTATACAATAAGTAACGAGATACATCGATTGCGATTAATTGATTCGACATGCGATGACATTGACGAGACCAATGAATGATGTGAATGGTTAGCCTTTTGATGTGAAGCTATTAAATATTGATTATTCAAAGCGGCAGTAATGTGCCACCCTAACGGAAGATGTGATTTTTATTAGCTCTGCAAGGAAGCTGTTATTAATGAGGGAAGTTTGGGAAGTACAATAAATAGTTAGCTATCATTGAGTGACTCATCATGCCAACGGGAAGAAGAACGGGATAAGATCGTCATCCGAAATCTATTGAAATATCAGTATCAAAAGGGTCATAGTAAGAGACATTTATTGCATAGAAATTATCGGAATCAACACATCGAACTTTATCTATTATATTATTGAAGCTCAGTAAATCGGAAATAATAAGGAAATTTGACTTTGAAGATCTTGCAAACATGAGTTATTAATGATACATCAAACTAGTGTAATGTATACAACAATTACAGCTTGAAGTTAACCGCAGAACGAAACTATTCTCCTGATGTTATGTGACTTTTGCAATTAAACCGGTTCAGAGAAATGTCCCTGACATTTAGGGATAAATGAAATTATCCCTTACGATCGTTTAGAGGATATTCATTACATTAAATTGCAAAAAAAAACTATGAAAATCTCTGGTAAGCTTCTAAAAAAATCTGTAAAAATTCACAGTAAATATTGCGGAAAATTCGTTGGGAAATTTTTGTGGAAATTAATAATGATATTTAATCGAGAATTTAATTTACCAAAAAATACATGAAAATCCCTGGAAATCTTCTAAAAACTAAAAGGCGAATCTGTAAAAATTCACTGTAGATTTTGTGGAAAACTCATAGGAAAATTTTTGGTGGAAACTAATAATATAATTTCATCGGTTATTAAATTTAAAAGCAAAAAAACTACATGAAAATCCCTGGAAATCTTCTATAAATCTAAAAGATAAATCTGTAGAAATTAACTTGACACATTGCGGAAAACTCGTTGGAAAACTATTGAGGAAACTAAC
>CM028126.1:33367146-33421275 GCA_016254315.1 Anopheles parensis | reverse complement strand
GGTTATTAAATTTAAAAGCAGAAAAACTACATGAAAATCCCTGGAAATCTTCTATAAATCTAAAAGATAAATCTGTAGAAATTAACTTGACACATTGCGGAAAACTCGTTGGAAAACTATTGAGGAAACTAACGGTAAAAGCTGAAATAGAGCGAAGGAAAAATGTCAAATGAAAGCAACTGTTTAAAAAAACGAATCTGACATTGTTGATGTTCCTTGGAAGATATTAGATATAATTTTGAAAATCCCAAAGTATTAAGAGTAGTCAGCAATCCGGACTATTTGTAAAATTCAGCGCAATCGGATCGAAATAATTCTGAGCACTGGAATCGACTTCAAAATTGTCTCCATAGTCATGTACTTTATAGCAACGAAGTCGACATGAATTCGTGCGTATACTCTGGATAATCAATTTGGTATAACAAACACAAATATGTAAGAAATATTTTTCCTTGAAACAAAGAAATGATTATATCATTTTCAACTTCGGTGTTTTGTTGAGTTTTTAAAATAAAAATTGAAAATATTTTTAGGTTCCAGAATACAGTCTGGTAATAAGACGCCAACTTGTAGGAAGACTTTTTTTGAAAACAACGCAACTGTTACCGTCTTTAGTGCCTCGGAGTGTATAAAGTGCATACCTCTCTACCTAAAATAAAAAAAATTATCTTAACTTGTTTACTTTACATTAAAACCCCCATACTTTAACGTGCGCAAAAGGTTTTTAACCAATAGACTTAAATCGCAGTGTTTTTTTCTCGTCTTTCCAATAACCTCCATAAGTAACCTTCAATCAAATCGTAAGTTTCATCAGCTTCAAGTGCGAAGATTTCGATTTGCAATTCAATCATCCACCACAAAACAAAACCACTTCAACGTCGCATTTCGATGGCGCTACTTTTGCTTAAAACATCGTCACCATTTCGTCACCGGACCACAATCCGATATTTAAATCAACCGCTAGCGGCCATCGCGCCGTCGGTACACCAAGTCACAGCTTTTTGAATAATCAATTTAGGGATGGCTTGTCACGGTGTTCGTCTTCCAAAAGTGCGACCGACGATCCATTTGCTTAACCTTCTTAGTCCGATTCCCGGTGAATGTTTTACCGCGAGCTCATTTCGGTCAATGGAGAAGCAACGTTCAACGCAACGGCCAATCGGTTATGATTTGCGACTGTAGCGTGTATGTGGTACGGTACTGCGAAACCGTGGCTGATTTTAATTTCACGCACATTAGCCACGGTCAAAGAGGAACGTTCGCCCTCTCCGGGGGTTCACTAACCTGAGGAAAGGCCATACAGAAAATCATGTTGCAAATGAATCGGAGTGGTGCATGTTTCGGTAAATACTGCAAGCCGTCCATCGGAGCAGACAAACCACTCACACAGACGGTGACGTGCAGTGCATTTTATCGATGCAAAACCTGCATCCTAAGGGGAGAGAAAGACAACACAGTTTCAGCCATGGTACGCAACAACGTGGGAGGAAACTATTTGGCTTCTCTTCCACACCTAGTTCCGAACTTTAGCGAAATTGTAAGTGAAAAATGAAAGCACATCATGAATATAAATTGCGACTTGTTTCGGGGTGGGTAAAGTTTTGCCCCGGCCAGTGATGGTTTCGGAACTGAACACCGGAAAATATTCTCCAAAAACCGGAAAATCCCCCCCTCAGAAACAGGAGTTTTCCTATGGTAGGAGTTTGGGGATTTCTAGGGCGTTTTTTTGTTGTTCTTTCCAAGAATCATAAGCGCGTTCCTTACGGCAACAAAGAAACGAATCCCTTGGTGAAAGGTTCATTGGGGTAGACGTTCGGTCAGGAATCTTCCTCCATTCATCCCTTTGGAGAAACAAGTGATTTTCGGGGTTGCTTTTTCCATCCCCTTTCTCTCGCTTTCTCTTTCTTTTTTCATCTTTGAGAGGGAGAATACAAAAAAAATTGTACAATCAGACGACAGGCACAAAATTTCTTCATTTTTCCTATCAACTTTTTATTAAGCGTAAAATAAACCGGCATTAGGACGTTTCGGACAGAAGCCCGACATTATGTGTTGCAGATTTTCGACCCAAAAACCCCGGGGATGGTACACAGGGAATGGTCCCCGCAACCGGCGTGGAAAACAAGGGGGCAAAGTAAATTAGATTGAAACGAATGTGCGCCCGGCTCCAACCGACGTCATCATGGTGGTGGTGGTCGTCATGGTGGTTCAATCTTAAATGAAATGCCGGAAAGGAAAATCGCGAACCAGTCCAGCAACATTGGAATGGGCTTGAAATGGAGTAAAGAAAGCGGTCAAAAACTTGCAAATACTACCAAGCTTTAGGTCGCTTTTTTCGTAAGACTCAATTCATTCATGACTAGCAACCGGACCAGTAGGTGAACGAGAATTGTCAGTAAAAATTGCAAACATTTAAATATATTTAAAAAAAAAGATAACATTTTTGCTGAGGTAAGTATATTTTGCTCATAAAGCATGATCGCGTGCAAAGTGGGGTTTCCATTTTTGCGACTTCATTTTAAATCTTAATTCTTGATCTGCTTTTATCTTCTCCGCCGGGGCAATGTGCTTGGTATGAATGGTGAAGGTTTAAAATTGCGATTTTAAGAGAAATGTATTTTTTTTTCGTTTGTTTGTAGTTCCTTCGTGTGACACCATTCTTCTGAACGTTTTTAGTACTTTTTCGTTTCTAGTGAGTCAAAGTGTCCAAGGAAACGGGAATGTCTTTCGGGTGAGCAATCAGCTCGAACCTACCGCTCATGCTGACCATCGGGAGCTACTAATTTATTTCAAGTATTGCATTATGAAAAGTTTTACCGTTGCTTGCGTTCACCAGTGGCTTTTCCTACTACCGTATCTTAGCGGTTTCACAGATTTCAAGCGCTCACTTTGAAGCCGGAGACCGATCATAATTGCATTTTATTATGCTGACAATAAGTGTAGGGTAAGAATGTTGCCGGTTTTATCGTCTTTTTTTGGTTGGAGGAAAATGAAACGGTTGATGCTTTTTGCTTGATGGAGCTGATAAGTTTAGCTTTTGGTCTGCTGAGCAGTCAATTTCGCTGTCACATTAGAATGAATTTAAAGAAAATACTGATTAACTCCAACGCTGTAGTTTAATTAAGGGGAAGATTTCAGTGTCTTTACCGTACTTTAATTTTCACTATAATTTATCATTAGTTTAGTTCAAATCTAAATGGAAGGATTACAAAATAATTTAAACAAAATAATACTTTGTTAATAATAATAATAATAATAATAATAATAATAAATAATAATAAATAAATTGTTCTTTTTCTATTGCGGGATTACAACTTCAGAAGAAGTATTGTCCTGCTATATGGGACTTTCCTTACCCTTATCAGGATAGTCAGTCTAAGCAGATAATTAACATTAATTAATTAATGCTTTAGTTATTGGTAAAATGAAAAAAAAATCTTTAAATTATTGTTAGCATGATAAGAAAAGTTCTTTGCATATTTTTTTATGGCAGAGGACTTCAATAATGCCCAGTTTGAAATCTGACCACAGAATTAAGATCTGCAGCGTCAGTGGCGATATTCGAAATCTGCAGACAATAATTTGATAATTTTACAAATTTACTATGAAAATTGGATTATTTCCGTGACTTCCGTATGATAGGGAAGATGAGCTACGTATTTTGCATACATAATTAATACATCTAATGTAGAATTAACTATCTGAAAACCCATTTAAATCAATACTTACAAGGGAAAGTAAATGATAGAATGCGAAGAGGGAAATCCCTTAGGAATACTTTAGCGAATAACCCAAAAATTGTTATGCCTTTGATATGGAATGACAAACAAACGGGCTGTTTACATATGGGAGGATTGAAGAGTTGAAATAATTTTTTTTAACGAAATTTGTTTAGATTTTTTTCAAAACAGAGACTGTTTGGACAGGGATTAACAGTAATCAATCGATCAAATAGTTTGGTTTTCATTAAATTTGAGCTGACATTTTTAAAACCAAACAGTGTAATGAACAAAGGATCACACGTACACAAAAACAACAATGATATGAATCTGACATTCCATATCAATGGCACGCGATTCCATAACAATTTTGGGTGATTCGCTTATGATTCGCTTTGGGTGTTTCCATATCAATGGTCGCATATTTCATTTTCGCTTGCGCGATTCCCTAGAGTGGACTCTCCGTTTCCTATCATTTGCATTTCCCTGTAAACATAAAATATTCTTGAAATCTAAATTTGAAGATTCTAGGTGTGAAGAATTTCGATTTGATAGGTTATGCGATTTTTAACACAAATAAAGCTTTAAAAGCTTAACCAAAATGAAAAAATAGCCTAGAATCTGGAAGTTTGCGTTTGGTTTGTGCTAATTTTAGCCCTTTTAGCATACAAACAAGTACTTTAAATGCAAAGGACTGACGAAAAATTGCTCAAAAATTATACCAAATAGGTTTAAGTGAAAAAGTAATAAATTCTTTTATCAATAAAAAAAAACAAACAAAAGCGACTTATTACTAGAACTTACTTTTGTTTGTTCTATTTCCATTGTGTTGCGACGTTAGTAAAAAAATAGCAGGAAAAACATTATTTAAGTAAATTATTCTCTTAATTTTACTAAAAACACTATTAGCTAAGGAGAATTATTAAAGAAATGTTTCCTTTGTCCTTCAGGCTCGATTCATTGCTTGAAACCCGCACCACAACTAACCATTAGCAGCTTTAACGTAACGTAACGATCCTTGCAAGCTTGGACCATTTTTCAATATCCTTTCGCAAATCAAAACCTCAAGCAAAGGCACCCAAAACAGCACCGGCACCCTTTCATCAGTGTAAATGTTCCGGTGCATAATTCATTGTTATTAAAAATATAATTTTTGCCTGCAAAAGTGTTTCTCACTCCACGCGAAATTTGTTGCTGGAAAGCGTTCCCTCCTCGAAAATGTAGTGGAAATTTTCTTTGTTCAAGAGTTTCGCGATTGTTTCTCTTTTTCTCCCTTTTTTCGCTTTTCCATCCATGTGCTTAATATTACCCCTTGAACGTCCTCCCGCTGCACGCCCCTAAATGTGCTTATGTGAGCTGTTGCACATTTATCATAACCCGGTGGAATTGAAACCGTTTCAACAACCAAACACAACACTGTGAACGAGCGCACGCGACCGTCTCGTCCCGACAGGACGCTAAGACAACAACAAAAAATGGACGGCTTTTGTACGGGATATCGCGTGCAGCCCAAAATTGCTCGACCGATTTAGTGTGTGTGTATATATACCTTGTTCCAAAAGAAAACTAACAAAAACCCTTCCATAACGTGCAGAGAAACATTCAATTCAGTCGGTTCACTCGCCCCGGAACGGATTGATCCATCAGTTAAGGTAATGCTAGAAATTATGGTCCCTTTTTTATTGTCTAGCCCCTGGATTGTGGCTCAATTTTGATTAGTAAATTTTATATAAACCATATGACAACGATACCCTAATGGCCGTAGAGGACAAAAGCAACAAAAAAATCAAAAGCTCATTAGCTGCGAAAGCTTCCTACTTTTCATTGTGCGTCGTTCTCGAGTGGAATGGAAGCGAAAGCAGTAAATTTTTCGTTTAGCAGAACGAGAATGATCGTGAGCACGATGTATGCGCTTCCGGTGCACCCTTTCCTTACACCACCCTTCGTCCTGTTTTACGATTCGAATGTAATGAAGTAATTATGTGTTAATGTACAGTTTTCGTGATGGGTAATTTAAATAAATTAAAACCACTCCGATGCGTCGGGTGAATTGTCGTGTGTGATGAATGTGGAAGGAAAAACATATAAATAAATTTTTGCTTCATTAAAAAAAAGTTATAGCACACGAATACATACAAACAACCCCAAACACGGACAGGATCGCATTGTCCAGCAAAGCATAGCACTAATTGCTGACGGGATTTTCCATGCGTCCAATTGTAGATTTATGGGATGGCGAGGTAACCTCTTCCCCCTTTCCGCGGCTCACAGCCACACAATCACACGCGACACCAGGAGCCTCCACGTAAACACATGTAGCACGTACACTTTGATGTGGAGCGTGTCCACCCCTGTTCGTGTAACTATTCTGCCACATTTCTCCGTCATAACTTTTCCTTCCAATCGTGATAATGGTGGGTAAGTAATGCTTTTTTTTTCAACTCTTGCATTGCTTGCTTTTTTGCTCTTTTTTTCTGGTACCCTTGACGGCCATTTTACAGCCGTTTCCACCTAAGTAATGGACGTGTAAAGACCAGTCACTGAAGGTTTCTTTTATTCTGTGTTCTACCCACATTTTCCCCCAGGGGTGTGCCCGGAACGAGATTTTTTCCTTCAAAAGCTTCATGGTAAGAGTGTTACTTTTATTCTATTCTACCATTTTTGCTTCATATTTTCCTTAACAATTTCCCACCCCGTAACCAGTAACTCCTTTTCTTCTTTTACTTTTCCCAACATGGTTGGTAATCAATCTTGCTCTGGTTTCGCTAAAACGGCTCACGGCTAATGAATTCAACTGCTCTGGCTGTGGAGAAAGGGCACAATTAAGTAATTTTATTCCGCTTTTCCAACCGTTAATCACGAAGGTATTGTGGACAGGATTCGGTAAATTGGCTCACCACCACCTAAGGGCTAAGGGCGTTCAAGCGCCCCTACACACATATACATCAAAATCCTCTTCGTACTTGCCTGGCTGTGGTCGATCGATATTACGGTTACGGTTTGGTACGCGAATCAGTTGGTTACGGTCGCACGCGGCCACTTGAGGTTGACTAATATTTGACATAAAAATTATAACCGTTTCCCGGAGGTCAATCAAGTGGTCCACCCGCGAACGGGTGAAGCGGGAAGCGTGTAACGGGCGGGCAGTAAATGTAAGATGGCTGCTGATTTCGGCTGCTGATTGTTTAGCTTCAGAAGCTAAGTATCGTTCAAAACATAGTTTTACACATAGCTGAATGGTCTATTGATTGAGTCATAAAATTAATACTGCTTTTCTTAGGTACCTGTCGAGCTGGAAGTCTAAAGTTTACGATTCTAGGTTTGATTTATTTTGTACCAAACCTTCACGGACTGTAGACGTTTATGTTAATTATATGAA
Organism: Anopheles parensis; assembly: GCA_016254315.1. Classification (NCBI taxonomy): domain Eukaryota; kingdom Metazoa; phylum Arthropoda; class Insecta; order Diptera; family Culicidae; genus Anopheles; species Anopheles parensis. The sequence goes on along the minus strand of CM028126.1, from coordinate 33,414,177 downwards.
GCAAAAAGCGAACAGTTTAACGCTCTATGCAAAGCACTAAACCAAATGGAAATTTCGTGCAATCAAACGAAATGAAAATAATTTGAAATACGAAAGCAAAACTTTGGGTTTTAAACAAAATTTGTTCAATGTATCTAAAACTAAGAGGTCGTAGCTTAACTTGTAATTTTATTATTTAAATCATCATTATCATCGTCATATTTTAGTTGAATAGAAATACGTACATGTAAAAGTGGAAATATTTTAATTCTGCAATAGGATGAATTGTTTCGTTTTTTTAATTTTATTTTTTAATTTTTGATGACTTTAAAGCATTTATTTCAAATTAGTTTTACAATCGATAGCGAATGTTGTGACAAAATGTGACATTTTCAGTACAAATTAAAAAAAAATCTTTTTCATATTTACCCGATAACTACAGTCACTTCGAAAACCCTGTAATATGTTAGTGATGAACAAAATTTTATAAAAATAATAAATTTTAAATTAAATTTAAAGCAAGACCATACATTTGATTATGTTGTTAGTACAAGGATCAAAAAAAGGTTATATAAATAACATTTTCTTGGAACTCCTTCGGAACAAAAAAATCAAAAGAAAAACTTTTACAGAATTATATTCTCCTACAGCTGTAGTCAGACAATTTCCATTTTTTTTTTATTTCAACACCAAACTACTGCTGCGACAAAAGTACTGGAAGGGAAAATTCTCTTAGTAAATGTGTATGTGTGTTTTTTTTTTTGGTGTTTGTTCCGCTCATCATTTCAAGAACTTGGAAAATTGATTCTTTTTTTGGTGCTGTCGTGCGCAAATGTTGACCATCCACTTTTGCATGAATTTAAAGTGGCAGTAGAGTAGTGGAAATGATCATCATACTACTGGCACGATTGCTGCACCAAGCGAAGAAAGTGCATCCGGCAAATACAGACGGAAGCATTGCAATTGCCACGATAAAGCTTGCAGGATGCAGTGAAGTTGAGTGCTGCAACCGATGCAAACACACAAGTACAAAAAAGGAGAGATTTTGAAAGTGAGCACATACAAAAAATGCAAGAATTTTCATACACATAAAAGGGAACACACATACAAAAAAAAATCCCCAGTCAGATCGTTCTCTGCAAATGGGACAAAACGGCGATGGCCACAGTACAAAATTGGGCACAATTTTCATATTTGAAATCTCAGCTCGGCAAGCGATAAAATTTAAAGGACCCGCTTTACGCTTGTGATATTTTGTACGCTCTTCTGGGTCTTTGTGGTGAGATTTTCATATTATTTTTTTTGCAATTTTCCCATGGGGTTTTTTCCTCGAGTGCATTCCAGTCGCCACAGTAGAGCCATTCGCAGAACACAAACCGAATGTAGCTGGCAAAGAGCTCAGTGCAAACAAAAAAAGTTCATCCTTTCCCCAGTCTGACTCATGTACATAAGGTTGAGAGGCTGATAGGCAACATTTCCATACTGCCTAACTGCTTGAAATTGAACCCCAAGTTTTTTTTCGTTAAAGAGACCAAGTGGCGCCGATTGTAGCACTATCCAGCTTTGGTCAGTGTGGCAGCTGCCATGTGACGCTTCATTGCAGCTTGTATATCCTTCCGGGCACTAATAGCCGAAAAGTCCGACCTACCATCAAACATGGTTCGGAGAAGATTCGTTCACTTTTGACCATGCATTGAGGTTATATTTCCTTCCGTTTTTTATAGCCTTCGCACTTCGCTTTTCCAAGGAAGTGGTCTCATTTCCTTTCGGTACTCATATCGGTGTTTGGCCACAACTTGCCCATACTTGCATACCGGATGGTGTGCTCGTAAAAGCTCGCAAAAAAGGTCAATGGCCACGGATGCCGCCGGGCACAAGTTGCGTGTACGGAGCCGTGTCAGCAACGCTGATCGAATGTTGCGGTAAATTATGACCATTGCACTGAAAAAAAGGGAGGTAAGAAAGCAAGTTGCTAGAAGAAGAAAAAAAACACAACAAAATATATTGAAGCAAAATAAATTGCCGTCCTGGGTGATTTTGCATATCGAGCGAAATACATAATTTCGCAGCCATTTTTGCCACCGAAGGACCAAAGGATGTGCATGTGTCGCATGTTTTATGAGTCTCCACACATCGATTGCTTTCTCGTTCGCCTCCGTCCCGGAAGCAAAGTCCTAAAAGCGTTGAGTTATTAAGGGATTTTAGCTTAAGACAGGTCTAAATTAATCACCAACAATCGATTCCTGCAAACAAAAAATCCCCCGGTCGACCAATAGCCCGAGTCACGTTGTCACAAGAAAGGTAAGAATTTGGTCGATTTCTTGCAAAACACGCTAATACGCGACGACGAAATTAGTGGCGAATTGGAATGTTGAAAGTATTGTTTCTTTTTACCAAGAAAACACCAAATACTGGGCGAACAGCGTAGCTAATCCTTGAATATCGTGCGTCACGCAACATAGCGTTGGTGAGCGAAGTTACCGAAAGGTGGAACGTTCCTTACCGTACGGGGTTCCCTCCACAAACATAAAGTGCCATACGAGCGAGAAAGTTGGTTGGCCAATTTGAGCCAATTTTCACCACTTTTCACCAGCGTGGCAGTGCGTGCGTACCTGCTACTGCTTAATCCCGTGCGACAAATGATGAACGACAAAAAAAAAAAACAACGGGAAAGGATGGAGGCCAATATTACTCACCGAGTGAGTTATGCCCGGTGACAACAATGGTTCGTTTTCCGCAGCACAATTAAAACTGGGCAGACTGGCCGAGACTGGGGCTTGTAATCATTAGCAGGAACTAGCAAATGAGAATGACAAGGTGAAGATCCCCCAAGGCAGCCCGGGGGGGGTTTTGGGTTGTCGTGCGTGTGTGCGTGTTTGGATTCGATTTTTGTTAAGCATTTTCTTTGTATTTTCACCATTTTCCCAACGCGGCCATTTCTAGCTGCTTACATGGTTGTGGTTGTTTTTTCCGGGTGATTGTGTGAAAATCGTCGTTTTCAGCACAGGGAAAATAGTTCTTTGTCGTGTTCCTCGTGAGGTAGCAAATAAGAGGAAATTTATTTTTGGTACAACTCTACTCTATTGTGTGACCTTTCCAAGCGAAATCAGCTAGCTAGTAGTAGTAGCAGTGATAATACTAACTAACCACTTTACCCACTATTCTTCGCACAAAAAAAAGATTGAACTATGGACTCTGGACCATCTGCCAAGAAGAAAGCATTCGATTGCCAACAAATCAAGATTTTACGATTCTGTTTTCCTCGAGAATGGTTCAAAAAGGCTCGTTCTAGGCGGGTTAAATTTAACCCAGCAAGGAACAAAGATTGATTCCACGAACCTATCACTAGACGACGGTGGTGCAGTTCCATGCCGCAAAGCAAAACCACGAACCACTGTGGAAATGCTCAAGAATGGCAATTGCACCGAGGACAGATGGAATTGTAGTTTTGCCTTGCGCGTTCGAACAATTGCAGTCTGGAGCAATGCGATAGAGAATCAACGGTGAACTACTCAATAATAGAAAGCTGCACTGATTTCGATTACTGACAAGTTGACTTTTTTTCTTTTGCTTCATTTCGCTGTGCAAATACTCGTTTCCTGTTGGAGTTGCATTGTTGTTGAGTAGGAAAATCTTTGAATATTGCATTCGTGTTTAGATTGGTAATTCCGGTGGATTTACAGGAATCGAAGTCGAAGATAGCTTCATGCCTGCTCTTGGAAAGTTAGGTCGTGTAAAGTGCGAATGTTGACATGGATATCTAGGATTTCTTTTGAATAATTAGACCATATGTATTGTTAGGATGTTTCTTGAGGAATGCTATGCTGCAGATCGGAATACTCACATATTTACCAAAACACGATTTTGTATTTGTTTTATATTCGTTTTTTTCGTTATTATTCCACGAACTCGCAAAATTAACGAAATACGAGACCAGGCTTTTCAACAGATCTTTGATTGCATTCAAAATCGCTAGAAAAGATACCTGAGTTCAAGGTTAAATTCTTCGCAACTCTTTTTTCGAAACCTCAAGAGGTTTTAGCATGTGATTGCTAACTTTGCTTGCCTTCATTTACGCGTAGTGTTTTATCGCTAATTGACATGGTTAGCCTATTATAGGCTCTCCTTTATCAAGTTCTCTGATAAAAAAATTGAACTAATAACTAAATGCATCAAACTATCAGAAGTACTAGTATTTGTTTGATCAAAATTTCACTTCTCAAGCAATTGTTTTAATATTTCGCACATATTTTAGACAACTATTATGACTTCTTGTATAGTTGTTCGTGAAAGCTACAGTCTTCTGTCTTACCACGGGGGAGCATAACGAAGGAACATAATGTCTATTCATCGGAAACGAAAGAAAAAAAATTCTAAACTTTCCAATTATTGTAGTTTTAAATTAGTTTCTGTTTTCCAAATCAATACATCAATTATTTTTGGCGAATCCATCCTAGCATTTGCAATAAAATTAACACCCCAACCAAGTTTCCTGATCCGTGCATACTGTTCCGAAACCATTTTGCCGTCTGATTGAGCACGGATAAAACAAGCTCGTGTAACCCGTCGAACCCGTGATCATGTCTGTCTGGCTAGTGAGATTTTTTTTTGCTTTACCCGTATTTTGTCTAGTACGCGTAAGCTTCTTAGCACACCGGAAAATTTCGCCAAACAGATGGTTCCGTCCGGAGATCACCAGTGTCGGTATATGCTGCTAGTAATCGGACCATTCGATTTATTGCTCTTCTTCCACTACCGATCATTGAGGAGGACAAAGAGGGGGGGAAAAGAGTGTGGAAAATGCAATGAAAAATTTTCACTTTTATTGAGGGCGAATATAAAACAAGCTGCTGCAAAATGGCGAGAAAGAGTTGAACCGTAGCTGCTGCACAAAAGTAGGAAAGAGTTTGTGTGAAACAATTTTGGGGCGGGAGGAAAAACTAGCTCCAAACCACGTGAAGCATGTGGTACGGAACGGTTTGAGTACAACGTTGCGAATCGAACGTCGAAATAAATACGTCTGGTTGAATTCCGTTGCTCATCGCTAGTACAGTTGGTGCGAGTACACCACGTTCGCGAGTTGTTGTACAGCGAGAAAAGTGGATTTTCCGCAGTATGCTGCTATCATCCTCCCTTATCCCCTTTTCCCAATACAAACTCCTGGGTGCGTTTTCCACCCATGACGCTGTTTGTTTCTGTCCTTCGTTCTGTTTTGTTTTCTTCCCCGGAAAAAGCGGGGTTTGCGCTACAATAAAAATTACCAATAAATTTTTATTACCTTCATGCCAACGAGTGCCAGCTGAGCCCTCAGACCAGGGTACCGTGTGGAAAATTCACTTCCCGGCGCACGCGTATCCTGGTCCGCTTCGTCCCATCGTTCATCATTGACCGGGCGGTGCTGGGTTTTTGGGAAGTGTACGTGTATTTGTGTGCGTAACAACCAAAAAGAAGCAACGAACAAACAAAAAACACCGGGAAAAGCCACCTAGAAAAATGGCATGAGTCACCAAGTGTGGTACGGAAAATCGACAAAACCATTCTTCAATGGAAACCTGCTACCCAACCCCGATGGAGTAAAGGGAGTATAACACACACAAACATAAAACCATACGCCGCGCGGATGAGAAAGTGTGTACTTTCACCTTCGTCATTTCTCTACGGCACCCATCTCCCACGGGTGTCATATGGCAGTGCTTTTGTGGGGAAGGATATTACCATCCTTTGCGTCCGCAAAAGGTGGACGCGTCCCATTCCCTGTAACCCTCGTACCGGAAGGGTCAGTGAAAAATGTTCCGATGGGGATTCGGAAAAAGTGAAACCGACATTAAGTCTCAAACCATCTCTTAGAGCAAAAAAAAGGGATTTCTTTATGTTTCTTTTTTTCTGTGGACGAAAAAATTGGCCAATGAAAATTGTTCACTCTTAACGGTTAAGCTGCATGTTTTTCATAGTTTACCTTTTTTTTGAGGCAATGCGCCCGTTTTTGGGCTGTACACACACACACCGGGGGGAAATGTTCATTAAATTGATTTATACACTAAGATTTTAACGCTTTCCCTTTCAATTTGGGGAACCTTGTTTTGGTGCTGTTGCTAGGCAGGATAATAACACGAAGGAGTACTGGCATGCCTTAATGGGTTTAATATATCTTTATGTAGGAAGTACACGTGAGAGTGATTTGCAATCGATCGAAAATGATCGATTTGTGTCTAGTGTTGTGGAGGTGAACAACTCAGCTAAGCTTTGCTGAAGTCAGGAAGTGATCCGTAAATTCTGTTTAGGATGACATTCTGCTAGTGTATTTATCATTAATTAATTATTGATATTTCTTTATATTAAATATTATTGAAATATTTCTAAATTCTTTAAAAATATTATTTATTATTTATATCATTATTTCATATTATTATTTTTTTCGTTAAAATCACGTTCGTTTGATGGAAAATTCCCCCGCAATGACCTGTTTAAACGATAGTTCTTCACAAAAGCAGGCAATAGTAATACTGATGCGTTATCCACTCTGCTAGTACTTCATTTAACTGTTTAGCATATAATCAAACGATCATAGTTAACTGTTTATAAAACAAATAATTTGAAACAGCAATACGGCCAGGCCGTTCCTTATGAATAAATAAATAATAATTTGTAACCATTTCTGTCAGTGTAGCACTAATTCCTGTGATTACACTGATGATAGCAATCTCTTTGTGAATTAAAACATGAATTTAAAATGATTGATCAAAATCAATGTTTAAATTTAAAATAATGAAGAAATATTTAATTCTTTGTTTTTTTCATTCGACTACCATCAGTCATATTGACCTAAGGTGTCTGTGTTAATGGTCATTGTGTTCACAAATTTTACTTTCGCTGTATCTCAAAACTCTAACAAATTCTTCTTTATAAACAGCATGATTTACTTCATAACGTTTCCGTTCTTATCTTTTCAATTTATTTCAATATCGTGAGTCTATTTGACTCGCCAAACGCCAGTAAGATGGTCATGTCATTCGAATGACACCGGACGACCGGAGCTCTTAAAGTCTTTACAGACCGTCTACATGGACGAAGAAGCCTTAAATTATTTTTACGAATATTATTTACATATTTTCGGTATATTGTCGAATACATGAAACAATAATTGAACAAATAATAAATATATAATAAACAATGATAAAAGTAAAATGCAAAATAGACAGATCTCCTAACACGAAAATGTAAAAATATTGTTTGGAAATATAGACCACTCTTTCCTTAAAATAAACAGTACATAACAGAAATTAAACATAGCATAACGTAAGATGCCAGCGTTTAAAATAGCTCATCCAAGGATAAGCAAACAATATGAAACAACTTTAATACAAACGTGGGCAGTTAGGACATAATAAAACAAATGAATGTATAAAAAAATCAACCTTCCAGGATTAAAAAGAAACGAAAAAGATAAAGCTATTGTATCAACATCCATATTTAGCTGTTTGATTATTTTTTAACGTTTTTCTCTACATCCACCTTGTTATTGTTATATATAGATCGTTCACTTTGTTCAGCCAGGCTTTTCCATTCTCTTTCAGCTTTTTTTCCCTGTTGCTGCTGATTATCTGTTTGGCATAAAAGCTTTGCCTTCCTTTTATTTTCTTTTTCCTTTTGCTTCCTGCCAAACTGTAACAGCGTTTTGTTGGGCTTTTTCATATTGGCCGTGGAAGGATGAAAAAAAGTTTCCCATGGCAGCGATCCAACAATATCCGCCCGTCAGAATGGTAAGCCGTAGGCGGTGTGTGGCAATGCTTTAATAGGAATTAAAAAGTTCACTGCAAACAAAACGCTACTTAATGCTTTCGTTCGTTAATCCTTAACGCTTGTTGTTGTTTATTCTTTCTTATTTCTGGTGGTTTCCATAGTAATTTATACCGAATTTTTTTTAATCATATAATGTACATTAAAGTTCTTCATTTGTTTTCTTTTTCTATTAATTAAATTTAATTTCAAAATTCAGTTGTGTAGTAAGAAATTCGGTTAATTTATCAATAAAAAAATTCTAAAATATGCGCTTATGGGCATATTAAATTTATTGTACAGTCAAAAGCACACAATATCTTAACTACTTAGCTTTGTTCCCATCTTTCAACGACTTGTTCACTACGCTACATATTTCATGTCAAACCGTAAACTTAACCCCTTTTGCCCTTAACTGAAACCGGGAAACTAAATCAATCCACCCCGGGTTTTTAAACCCACCCATCGGTTCGGTACGCCACTCGGCACTCGGTAGCCATTTTCCCAGCCATCTTATTTCCCACCGGACCGGATAGCACACCGTAATTAATACTCTCACTTTTTCCATCCGATCATGGGTATCCCCGGGCCAGTAGCGTAAGTAACCGGGCAAGTCAATATTTCAACACGGTTGCGAAATTGACGGTAGTAATTTAATAATAAAAAAGGTTAAATTTTAACTGCCAAAGCATGACCATTCTAAAGCAAACCCAATTGTACCGAACTCCCATCCCCCACAAGAGCACAGTTGCCCCCCGGAAAAGGTTCGTTCACGTTAGGCTGCCTGTTTTTATGTTGCTTCTTCACCCACTCGGGTTCGCAATTTGCTGAGCCTGAGGGAATCGTTTTTTTTTATATTGAATAATTAATTTCCCCTCAAAGGGCTAACTGGACGAACCAGAAGGAAACGATTAATGGCGGCGCGTTTTCGCTTCAATGGATCCGGACGCTTTGTATCACCTGTGTGGGCCTAAGTATGGTTTCGCGACAAAATGGTGCATTCGAGTCATTGCCGGTCGGGCAAGTGATTTTCAATAATTAATTAAGTAATTATTCTTTTCTAAAACCGATCCTACCACATTAACCACGTGATCCTTAGCGAACAAAGAAAAAACGAGGGTGGTTGATGTGGACGTGGAACTTCCTTAAGGCCACTTTGCAGCAAAAAAAATATTTTTTTTCCTCAAAGAAGCAGCTAAACACAGCGCAAATAGTGCAAATGCAGGCAAATGGTTAAAGAAATAAAAGGGAAAAATAAATCCCAAAACGTTAACTTACCTTGATCACGCGCATCGATTACGTGGCTCTCGTGATGGGGGTGGTTCGTGTGTTCGAACTGTGGGCTTTTGGGTGGTTTCGAAATTAAAATACGCACGGAGGTACGCAGGAAAAGAAAGAACACCCTCCCCCGGTAACACTACGCGTCAACGTTGTTGTTAGTTTGGTGCAGAACGTAATTTATTTATTACCGAACGTGGCACAGCTTAGAAGCATTTAGTGCCGCTGGTTGCGCACTCATTATTCACCGAAATTTACACTCGCGTCAAAGTTTGCTGGCTTTTCTTTTTTTGCTTTTCACTCCAGCTATTTTCACAACCCACCTGCAGGTCCTTCACGGTCACTGTATTTTTGGGGGTGAGGTTCCGTTTTATTTTTATTTTATTTTTTTGGTACTCCCTATTTTGGGCCACCTCACCTCCTGACGTATCTCCACCGTCAGTGTGACCTGCCACCCTTGGTGGTAATCGAAAAGTTACACGTCCTGAAAAGTGGAAAGTAAATGAAAACTTCGTTAATATACTTCTTTACATTTTGTTTCGGAGTTTTAGAGGGGTTTTTTTATTTTACGTTTTGGTGCGAAACCTTCATTTCGTTTCATTTCATTAGTAAAGCGAATGAAAAAACAACATTTTCCTCCTCTCTATTATGGCTACCCTCGCGTTCAGCCCGGTGGTTCCGCGGCCAGGGAGTGGTAAAAGCGAATGAAGTACGACAGCCGGCTGCAAATGAATGCGCTTGGGCTGCGAAACGCAACGAAAAGATTAAGGCAAAAATAAACCTCTTTCCTTCCTTCAGGAACCGATTTTTCACCAAAGGTAAATCCAGCAAAAGCCCATGAAGCAAGTGGTTCATTCATGGTTCCGCAGCACAAAATTGATGGAATTTCACATCCGAAATCCCCCCGGGGGTTTGGCGATATTCGTTGTACTGCCGAAGTTAGTTGGCCGGGAAAATAAAGCTTCTCGAGAGGATTTTTTTCGGTAAAATGGTAAATAGTTCACACAGCAGATGGTAAAAATGTTCCGAATCGTTCATACACATTACACAACATCGGTAATGAGACTTTCGTTTCCCTATTTTCAATTGCAATTGGATCGGTTCAGGGTTTTAACGATGAGTTTTTTATTTTTCGTTTGGAAATGGTAAGCAAATGAGTTTGTTGCTTCTTGTGCAGCCCATCGTGCACTGGAGGTTCGAAAAGCAGTGGCAAAAAGTATTGCTAATTGGATTTTCCTTTCCTTGGATTGGATTGGAGGGAAAATTTATCACTTGTCAGTATTTTCTGTGCTTCTTTTTTTATTACATCGAAGAAACACTTTACGACCAAGAATTTACCGTGGAAGGATAATCGGTATTTAACGAAGGCAACTCATGGCTAAACGTGGGATTATCCTGTGCAAAGTGAACGAACAAATCGAACGTGTGCAATATCACACGACTGTACACTAATCCTAAAAGCTAAACTAATTTCCGTCTTCGAATCGTAAAGTTTACCATTTTTTTGTTAGCTTACTTTTATTAGTAACATGCACCGTAAAGATTCCTGTCAAAATTGCCAGGAATCAAGCCGGAATTTGACAGAAACGGAATGCGTTTACAATCACAATTATCGCGCCATTTCCAATCACAAGTATTTGCTGTGATTAATTTTGAAAAAAGATAAACAAACAGATAAACAATCACGTCCGAGCTCCACATATCAACAACTTTTGTAGTATTATTTTTAAAAATAATAAGTAATATTAATTTTTTGTTTTATTTTTTAAGCTATATTTTTTAAACGAAAATAACTGACTTAAAAAGTCTTTTTTAATGATGTTAAGGTTTCACAGTTATTAAATTTTTATTTTCACTGAAACTTCTCAAAACCTTTTCCACCTTTGTTTTACAGTTTTGTTTCCTGTTTTTAAACATTTTTAAACCACTGGTGGGTCCCACCCCCTTTCCCCTAAATGAACGCCATTCGTGGAAAACTCTTTTCACTTTCGTCTGCAAAATCATTAAGCACAACTTGTTACGAACCAGCAGCAATAAGTTCATGCTATTTTCGCTACTCCGGTTTGCCATTTTTCCGAAAGTCACCAACAAATAGAACCTAGAAAGAAGAGGGAAGAGTGCGGGAGGAGGGGGGAGGGAAGATGGGAAATGTCGAAAACAAATTGCACAACGAACTAAAGTAATAACGGTGCGCTTGAACTTTTTCAAATGATTTCAACCCGCACCGGAACGTCTCTAGCACCCCCGTTGGACACGTATTGGCAGTGAAATGAGAAGCGCGAACCAGACTACAGTCAAAACTTTGCAACTCTCAAACTGTGTACTAACTCGTACTCTGCAAAAAAACAAAAAAAAACTAATAATAATGATACACCACTACCGTGTCGTTTTGGTTCCATTTCATGTTGAAAATGAAAAAGAGAGGGTTGCAAAAGAAAAACAGCAACAACCACATATATAAGCCAACCCAAAATGCAACCCCCCTACGGGGGCAATTGTGGGAATGGTGGCTGATATGGGAAATTGGTTTTAATTTTTCATCACACTGATAATAATAACAATTATTACGCTCATGATTGTACCCGAAACCAAACCTGGCTGCTTATGGTTATACCGTGCTCACCGTGTGGTAAATTTATTATACACCGTTCCCTCATCACTTAAAAACCCATCACGACCGACCAGGGACAAGGGTATAAAATGTGTATTTTTTTTTATTTAACATTATTTTCCTTCCTTCTTAACCTTTCCAACTGGTTGGGGAAAGAAAAGGAAAATCAAACAAAAAAAAAGGAAAAATTTGCAGCCCCGGGATAAAAGGTTTTCATTAAATATTCATCAATGTGGACGTTTGGCTTTTTTTTGCAGCACCATCATTTCAGCTACCTTTCTGTGGGAGTTTTGTAACTTGTTTTCTTTTTGACTTGTATAAAAAAATTAAATTTAAGTGCTTCCAAAACAAAATAGCAGAAGACGCACATTCTTTCACTTAATTTCGTTGCTTAATCATGTATAGAAAAGAAGAAACTACTGTTTGAACTAGCAATGAGTCCATCACAGACACTTCAGACATATAGTCCGCTTCCAAAATTTGATCCAATCATTCGTTCGTGTTTGCAAACACATATAAACGCATCCGCAAACAACACAAACACAAAGAGGCACGCGTAAAGTGGTTTGTTGTTTCGTTCCAAAAACTCACCCCCAGCCGGGCCTATTGTACATGACAACAAAACAAATCTGATCACTTATCTTAACTGGCTAATTACTGACGTCGTTTAGATTAGCGACCGCCAAACCGACCAACCATATCGTTACCACCGATCGAACTCGGGAAGAATATTTGGGCATGTACAATAGTGCTTGTTTGCTTTTTTTCCCTCCCCTCCCGATGATGCTCGATGTGGAGCAACTTGGGCGAGGTGGAGCAAGAAAAATATCTTTAATTAGCCAAACCCACACTAACGTGGCGGGGTGTGCTGCTCCTGACCCTTCTGCCCAAAAAACCAAACAAGGGCAAAAGTAAATATCAATTTATCTGCTAATGGACATCGCTTAATCAATTACAGTCCAGTGTGTTTTCCAGCGGTACCACAGCCCACGGTGTGGCCGGCAAAGATTTCGTTGAGGTTAGTTTTAGTTTTTGCTTTTTGCGAATGCTTTTTTCCCTTCTGTTTCTTCTTTTGCTCTCTATCATTTTACTTATTTCTGCCAATTTATCGTACAGGCGGTTCTTAAATTTAACTAACAGCGACACAAATGGAGGAGTTTTGTTGTGTGTGTATCTTGAGGATTTTCTTCTTTTTTACCACCACTCTGCTCTGCTCATTGATGTCTCCCATTAAAGCGCACCGAACACTTGGAAGGAGAGAGAGAGATTAAGCCACCGTTTGGGAAGCGACTGCTATAGGCGCACACACTTCACTTTCGGTTCTGCATTAAACGAAGCTCACCAGCTACCAAAGGACGAAAGTAGTATGCGGCGGGCAAAAGGATATGACTTTATCCGAGCGATGCTTAACGATGATGATGATGGCGATCATTTATTCCGTTGATTTGCACCAATCAATAAAGCCCCACTTTTCGTAACCGGCGTGGCTGTGGTAGGTTTCTTGCTGTAAAGCATTGGATGTTTCGTACGTTTTTTTGTTGTTGTTGAGCGCTTGTACGTATCGTAACCCATGTCCATTCGACCAGTTTTTCCCGCTGTGAGGGCTAGTAGCTGTAGTTCCTTTTTTTTCTAAAAGGATGATTTTTTTTTGCCCTTCAACCCCGTAAGAAAAATTTACCTCATTTCGTTCGCTAGAAATCCAACCCCCGAGGGCCGATTGTAATAGGTTCACCGGTATCGAGGTTTGCTTACGTACCATGATCACGGTTGTACAATTGATTGAACCGTTTCGAAAATGGCTTACAGCTGCAATTTTCATCGCACTCGTTTGCATTTTTCATGACCAAAACGGAAGTCAAGCGGGAGCGACCATTTTCCCCTGTTCGGACACTGGTTGCTTTCAAGGTTTTCAAGGTTTTTTTTATTGTTTGCTTCTAGGTAAACGAAACTGGTTACTGGACGGCAAAAAGGACGAAAATGAGGTCTGTGGCCGGTGGGGTGAATAAAAAAAACAACGACACCCCACTAACCCTTCGGGAGTGTAGACTATTTCGTGGAAAGCTAAAACATGCTGTCTGCAAATGGGTTTAATTTGGTTTTGCTAGTGCTTACTTAGAACCTGAATACATTTGAGTTGAGTTTTTTTTTACAGGGAAGGGCTTACAAAGACATATATCGCACAAATCGTGAATATGTATGAACGCATTAAATAATGAATTCTTCTTTGATTGTGCTGGACATGTTTCGAACATGTGCAACGACAAACGTTTTTTTTTGTGAAATGATTTCATATTTTATTTTCTTTACCTATATTTAAAAATTGAAAAAAATTAAACTTTTATCAAATATCTCTATAAAGTCAAGATTGGCATACTCCGGACAATTATTCTGCCAAAACTAAAAAAAATCCATCCCAAACACTGGTATTAACTCTCTAAAAAGCAAATCCAAGGCTTAGAACACCACTTATACAGCTCTTATCGGGCAGGATCTTTTCCAAACGATTTAAGAATTAATCAACAACATAAAACTTTGTTGCAGTAGTTCCAATCTAAAAAAAATCACTTATAATTAAAAAGAACACGTACAATAATATAAACAAAACGTGGGAATAATAAATAATACAATAAAATGACAACTAAACGGACATACCTTTACTATTATTTAGAACAGAAAAATAAAGAATAAATACAACGCAAATCCTAAAAAGAATCTTTTAAAACTAAAATTTGAAAGATAATTCTTAGTTGCAAAAAAAGAATGGAAGAACTTTTTAATTTATATAACAACTAGGAAAAGGAACAGCAGTAAAGTACTAACTGAACAGAAATCTTTTTACTGAAAATTCTTTTTATTTAAAAATAATTTAAAAGAAGCTTTGTCATTCGCTCCAACCACGTGCTCTCCTTGGTGCACTTCGGACACATCACAAAGTGCCTAATTTTGGCCATCAATTTCCCTGTTTTTTGGTTTCCCCTCCCTGAACTTCACAACGGATCCAATTTTTACTTTTTTTATATTACCACCAAGGTAAGGATGTCAAACGGGGCTCGTTAGATTGATGATGTGTCAAAAAGTGGAAAATTCCCATTAAAAAAAGGTGCTAACAAAAAAACGCTCCTATCATCACCGCCATCATCGATGTAAGCTTCCAATACACCAAGGATGTGGGCAATATTTTTTTAAAAAGGAAAAATTTGTTACAAAATCACCACCACCCTTCGGTCTCTGTTTGTCCTTCCCCATCACACCCCAAATGTCTTCTGCGTTGGGGGGGAAAAATAATGCGCACAATAACACAAAAGAAAAACTCATTCGACCACTTTGTGCTGCCGGTTTGTGTTTTTGTTCCCATTTTGTGCCTTAGCTTTTGGATCGAAAGGAATGACGAGTCACTTTGGAAAATTTATCTAAATCGCTAGGAAATACCTAGAAACGGCACAGTTGGCGATAGTAAAATAGTGGTAGGTATGGTTAAGAAAAGCACCACTCACACACACACACAAAGTAAAACAGTGAACTAAAAGTGACTCCCCAAACAAACGGCTAGACGTCCAATCGGAGCAATGTGAAGATGGTGGAAAATGGAACAAATGGTACAAATGGATGACATGCAGGAAAAAGAGAACAACCACGTAAGTAAGCGTCACGAACAGGAAACGAACGAAGCTAATCGGAAATGGTGACTATTTTTGGTATCCTTCAAGAAGGAGAATCAAAAATTCTTTTATCAAAACTTTTATCGCAAATTGCAGCTTAATTTTGCTCTTATTGTACATTTGAAAACTAAAACTTTATCTCCTCTTTCTGAAAGTTTCAAAAGTATAAAATATAATACCTTAAATTTAAGGAAGAAAATAAAAATCTCCTAATTGATTTGAATGTCAGCTTCGAATGAAGTTCTAAAGAGAAGGTCCAAGGGTCCCATACAATCCTTGTCTCGTTTGGGTGCACGGGTGTGATAAAAAGAATACATTACTTCCTTCATTGGTACAGATTTAATGTACACCGCACACACCCAGACCCGTATCCGTTTGTTTCACACTCACTTTTCGAGCCGTCGTGCGGATATCCTACCAATTTCCCGGGTCCTTTTTCACGCAATGAGCTTGTGGGAAATTTGCCTTCCTCGAGAAACAAATCCCACCCAAAAAAAAAGCAGTCAACCCAACTGCTGATGGAGTCCTCGTAACGGCGTTACGTCCATTAAATCGATGGTTTTGCCACCCTGCAGCAGTGTGGGTGTAAAGCAAAAGCGGGCATTAGTGATAGTACCCATGGCACGGGTGCAAGAATCGCATTATATTGACGATTATGTTGAGTCATTATTATCAATTTCCAAAGCGATTACGATTATGATCTTTCTTCTTCGATTTTTTGGCTCGGCCAGTTTGCCATTTGCCTCTCACTTCCACCTCAATACTCCTTTGCGCCTGCCTTCCATTCCAGTCGGAAACGATTGTGCCTTCCGCCGAGAAGCTCATCAGCGGTCCCATCATGATGCTGCCAAAAATGGGTGACGCTGTATGGAGGAGCGACTCCGTCCACCGGATGCCATAACCAGCGGAAGCTTGCGTGTGAAAAATGTTTCGATCGTCCATCGGTTCGGATGTCGATTGGCCCGTTTCGCTCCCGTCGGAAGTGTGAAAATGTATTGTCATGAGCCAGTCATTTTCCCGATGGCTTTCCTTTTCGCCGCTAATGGGCCTTTTTTGGTGCCAAAGCTTACGGGTACGGACAGCTTACTGCTGATCGCACCAAATGAAGAGGTTAAAAACCGCAAGCTTCCGAATCTTCGGTCCATTTTGGCCGGGCCAAGTGGTTGAAGGACTCTTTGACAGTTCGTTTAGCGTGACAAATTCTGTAATCGAAAAAATTGACCGCGTTTCCGTGGTAATCGGGGTGGCATGAAGGTGAATGACGATGATGATGATGGGAATCGTTTGCGGTGAGGCAAAACAATCATAAATAATGGACTGTTGGCTTTGCGATGAGACAGTTCGATTTGTGGTGACAATGGATCAAGCTCAAGCTAAACTATTTTCTTTTTGGTGGTAATGAAGGAATTACGAGGTGATAATGTTGTCCAACATCATTAGCGTGGTTAAAGGAAGACGGAGTCATGAATTGACAGAACTATTTATGAACTATTTATGGAACTATCAGGAGTAGGTGTTTTGAATTGATTTTTTAATATATCGCAGTACAAATAAGTAAATAATCTCTCTTAAAATATATTATATGTCAATACGCATTAAACAAAACTGAAGCTTGTCTTTTAATTGTCCTTGGCACTATAAACACATCTAACTTCGCTAGAAATGATGTCCGGAGTAATATCACTTAGATTTCTCTTGTGTTTCACAAAATTAATTCCAGTAAGTATCAATAATTTCAAATCGCTTCAAAATGCTGGTCCTCAATTTCCGTTTGGACAATTCCCTTTTTGATAGTCAACACCTTACTGAGAGAAGATGTGAAGGGCATCTCATCCGTAGTGTATTTCTTAGCATTTTTGTGCGAAGTATTCCTATATAAAAACCTTGGGATACTTCTGGAAAAGGTGTAGGTGCAAGCATTTCAATCTATTGAGGTGTGATAAATAAATATGATTAATTAATACTCAAATTCTGGAAATTCCAATTGTGTTGTTTATAGAAGTGGAAATTTTCTCTATGAAAAGAGCTCTTGACTAAAGGAGGTGTTATTAAAGATAGTTCTTTTCCGAAAATTGTAGAATTTCTTGGAAACTTTAAACAGGTATGCATATCTCATTAGCAGACCTGGATATTCCAGTATTCCATTTCATTACAGTTATTCCTTACATCCCAAATTTCGCTAGACTCACAGTCATTTTTGCATTTATTAACATACTGTCTAGAATTCAATGCAAGAAAGTCCCAGAGTTCTATAAGACATTCGGCCATCAAAAAGTTTTTTTGATTCTTTGTTTTTTGCTAATTTTTGATTTCAGGCATATCTTGTAAGATTTAGCAGGCCGTTTAGACATACATTTAAAAAATGTCTTAAATCATTCAGTTAAGGGCGGAAGGATGATGACATAACTTAACTATTAACAAAATCATGAACAACGTAAGTGAGTTTTTTATTTTATACTACATTTAAAAAATTAAATAAATAAAGTAAATTTTTTTATTATACTTTTTTTCATTCATACAGAACGGCATGGCAGTATTGCTTTTTAATTGTAATTTAATGCTTTACAAATAGAGTCTAGGAATTGAAGTAAAATTCGATTATCGTGTGCAATAATATTCAATTCTATTTCGAATAAACAGCACTGAAATCAAATTGTAACACATGTTTATTATTACTTCAAAACGTTCAAATTACATCCGACTTGAGTCTTCAACACAGCTGACTCTATTGAAATAATGCAATAAAGGAAAAACATTACTTTTCTACGCTTTCTTATTACAGCTACACTAACTTCCGATTTTCGGTTGAATAAAACGAAGTTACACTTTTCGTTTTGTTACAAACCAATTTTCCTTGACTTGACCAAAAACAATTCTCATCCTGTATCATTCCTCTTGCGCATCACAAATTCGCTTCGGGCGCTATTTTTGTGATCCTTGCTTCCTTCCTTCAATTTGTCGTAATTTCCTTCCATTCGTATGAAAACTCTCTCTTGCTCACGGACACAGCGCGTGTTCGAAAAAAAACTAGATCCAGAAGTGAAGGCAAATATTGAAACACTTTTCCCTCTTCATTGATTGTTTTCCACGTGCATCTTTTTCTTCATCTTTGTTTTTTTCATCTCGATCGAAGCGAGCACGAGGCGACGAAGATGTCAACGTTTTTGACAAGGGTCCGCCATCCGGATGTCAGCTTTCGCGCCTATAAATATCGATCTGTCGGGCAGTTGGTAGTAACGCACCACTGTTACACTGACAGCTACGTTTATAAAGCACTATTGGTTACTTACATTTTATTCATAGCTAAAGCAAACACAAATCGATTTAAGGATGGCGTTTGGAATGGTTACAGTCAACAGCATAACTAAAACGATCTTGAGCAAACCGGCCCCATTCTGACAATCGGCTAAAGGCACATCCGGTTGTAAAGGGAGGAACATAACATTTCTCAAAACGATTAGATGATTCGATTGCTGAGAGATTATCCTCAACACGGCCCGGTAACGTACGTCAGTTCGACCATGTTTCGAGTATGATTTCATGTCCAAGCACAGGAAAGACGTTTTACGGCTAAACAAAGCAAAACTGGTCCCGAATGACCGAACGATGGTGCTAGCCGGTCCGATTAAACCACGTTTATCGCTTCTCGAGTATGGGGAGCGATGCAATTTCTTACCAATCAAACCATCGGTACGTACACATCACCAGGACGCATCAACCTTTGTCTATCATGATTTGTGTATGCGATTGTGATCAACATCAGGGCGATGGAGATCAACAGTGTACGAGCAAATGGTGAAATTGTTGCAAATCCTCTTTGCAAGTCCCAAGAGCTGGGCCCGTGATGCAATAAACGCTGCATCCATTATGCGCCTCATGTCGGCAGCAAACCGGCTCAAAACCCGGAGACGGTTCGATTGACCCCACCAAACCCTACGCGCGATGCATTCTTCGAGACTTTACCCGTATGCTTCGATGTACCTAACTACTCCTCCATCTCGACCAACCGGGCTCGGGGAAGAGGTAAAATGTGCTTCGAGAATAGCATTAACAACCTTTTTCTTCCGCAGTTGTGAACATTCCACACCACACGGTACGCGACGCGAGTTCATAAATCATACAGGGATCTCACCTCACCCATTGGCGAGCAAGGTTGCGTGTGCGACTTCGCCCCGTACGGTGCAGGATCGATCAAAACATAGCGAACACTCGGTGCAGGATGCGGAATTGCATTTACGACCGAGCGAGCATACTCGGCGAGGCAAGTTATTAACTGCCGATGCCGTCAGCCCCCGGGAACTATGCTCAATTGTATTACGGGCGTCAATCAAAATCGCCTGATGGATGTGCTGTTTCGAACGTAGCGCCAGTATTTGCCGGTGCAAGTGCCGATCGGTAGTGATGGTGGTGGAGGTGGTGGTAAGTCACGTTTGTAGTTCATTGAGTTTCAAGAGTTTCCTTTTTTCTAATGTAGAAAACATGGCTAGGTTGGGTGGGATGCTTTTAACTACCAGTGCAAAGTTCAGAGTAGAATGATCGATGAGTTCGTTTGACACAGATTCGAAAGAGTGCAAGGGAATTTCTTAATACAATTTTAATAGTACAATTCTTCTACAAACTGTTTTTCTTTCGCTTAAGTCTTCTTAATCCATTTTATAGACGGATAATTTGGATTCAAACACCTAGTCTGACGTAAAAGTCATCTTGGAATGCACCAAACCTTTTTAAGAGGCATGTTTAAAACCACCAGAGTTTTAAAATGATTGATATTTCGATGGAAGAAATGCTATGCGATGTCAGAAAAAGTACTTGTGCAAAAGAACTTGCGAGATTGTCCAAAAGAAATAACCACACCGAAATTTCCTCTGTCAGATTAATTACTAACCTTAAACGATGCGCTGTAAATATCTTCGACAATCACGTCCAGTAAAACGAGAACGCTCGGAAGTGATAGCTTTAAGATTTCTGTTGCATGGGTCCTGAAAAGAAAAAGAAAATAGAATTGTATAAAAAGTGTTTAAATCACAGACAATTACATCACAAACAATTAAATACAATCTCAATAAAAATAAATTATAGGTTAATAACTTGTGAAGTTATTGAAGAAGTCGAATAGCATTAGAACATCAAAACTGTGGAACAATGTGTTCAAACATTGAACTTATCGCTGGAAAATTTGAGCAAGTCAAAAATCAATAATTTTATTAAGGCTAAACTTAAGACTTTTATAGGAGATCTCTCTACATCCTTGAAGATCTGCCTCAAAGTTCTATAGATAATTTTAAATAGAAATTAATTTTAAGTTATTCGATTGGATTGGATTTGGAATTGTTATTGGAAAATATGGAGAGCATCTTCAGTCTAAGCCCCAGATCAATAGAACACCTTCATATGCAACAACTTCCAAATCAACGTTAACTCAGCACTACATAACTCAAATTTTTGCCTCTGCTCAATGGCATCCAAAGTGCGTCCATTAAAATATGATTGAAGCTCATTCTAATTACTGCAACCGAATACCTATTTTTCACCTATACAAAGTGATGATGATAATTGAAATTCCTTCCCTTACAACCCTTTCAACTTAGTTCTTTCACATAGTTTCACCATGTCAACTCCCAAAACTGCTACCAAATTCCTTCCCCAAAGCGTTCCATTCCAGAAGATTAATATTGATTGATAAGCGACAATCGGATGCTTTTGTCCTCTGATGTTCGGCATCCATCCAAAAACATACCCCGTTCCAAAACTATCAAAACATTACTCCGATTCAACCCCCGAACATCCCCAAATGCCTTAAGCTTATCGGGCCGCTCTGTCAAAACATAAATGCACAACGGTTTGCCCAGTTTTGACAAATGCTGATGTACACGAAAATCCCCTAAGTAATCCCACACGGTGAGTTGGTTGCTGCACCTAAAAAAAACAGGGCCCAGCACGGATTAAACTCTTGCCTCGGGCGGTATTCTCTCATCCCATGGCGCTCGTGATAATGAATACCCGTATCAATAATTTAATCCCTCTTGAAGAGTCTGATCATTTTGCCGAGCGCCAAGAAGCACGTTGGTGGATGGATTCTCGATTAAATGTAAGAAAATACACACAGAGAGAGAAAAAGAGAAATGGAAAATATTCTGTGAAGGTGAGGCTAATGGTGAAGGAAAGGTGTGAAGCTATCAGTAAAAACTTGAACACGATACAGATCTTTCCGGACAGCATCAAGTTTTCAAATCGTGCCACAAAAACCCTTTCGGATCGATCGTCAGATCGGGGAGATGAGAGATGGAAGGGAAAAGAAACGCTTTAGACCACGACCGATCCGTCTGTGGTGGTGGTTGTAGTTCATTTATTTAACTCACCAAAGTTGCAACAAACGTCCCCACGCTTGTCTTCCGCCTTGGCGCGATTTAAAGGGCCCACCATGGTGAGCCACGTACAAGCGAATGGGTTTTCGTGTCTATAGTCTTCGAATGGTTGTGTTTATTCTATTTCATTCTCACCCTTTTTTCGCCCAGTGCCGTTTCGCGAAACTAACCAATGAAAAATCTATTTTCCAACCCTAACAACCATCGTTACCGGGTTCCGGGTCGACTCCAGTAAATGCAGCCTTGTGTTGCACACCATCGATGCATCTCGTCCACCACGGCGGGGCCGGATAAAGGTCTTTAATAAAACATAAAACGAGGAAAGATAGCATAATTTATAGCGGGGAATTTATCTTTCGATTTTCTTGCTCATCGTTTTGTTCTTCCCCATGTTTCTGTGTCGCTTCATCTCTCTCTCTTTGGTAGATCGATCGTAGTTGTGTGTCTTTCTGTTCTTTTTTTTGTGTTAGGTTTTCATTTTTATCACGCCAAGTCCATCACTCCTAGGGCTAGGCCATGCGATCCACTCCTCTATCGACCACGTATAAAAGCCGTCCATCGTTTCATGCAATTCCTGGGATGAACATTTTTCGCTTGTTTTTATTTAACTAAAGCTCATCTATTTCATTCCTTTTTTTGCTGCACTATTTCTAACAAAAACCTTTCCTTGTGAAGCACGGTTCGCTCACTGTTCGTTCTATCCACTGTTGCATGCGGCAATCGCCGGGAAACTTCGTAATCGTCACATCTCGCTTCTATCAAGACCCCGCAACAAGGGCTATACAGGGAAGTGGTTGAATATGGGATCAAATTGAAATCATCCGGCAATCCGGCAAAAGCCTCCCTCAAACAAACGAAAAAAAAGCCGAGGTTTAATGGGTCCAAAACCTCAAAATCCACTCGCTTCAACAGGAGAAACAACAGCCTTTGAAATTTATCGAAGCAACATAGATCCATTAGTGCGGTCGGGAATGTTGCATTTGTCGTGTGCAAAACAAAAACACTCACTCTCTCATTCTCTTTCTCTCTCTCTTAACAACCTCAGACACAGAAGAAAAAAATGGCCTCTACATATGCATGCTGTGAATCCCATCCCGAAGCACGAATTGTTTTTGGTTTTCTATTTGTTCTGTGCTCTTGCGTTGAAACCGATGCTGAAAAGCCTCAAATTCGGTAAGTGACACACGTTGCGAACAGTGATGATGGCTTTTATATGCTTCGGTTTTCCCTTTTAGCACACACACACACACACATACTGGCGGGCCTGAAAAGTTATAATCGTAAAACGGAACGGCCAGACCAAGGTGAAGTGATGCTGTGCGGCAAAAACCTCGGACGAACTTTAACCACCCAACAGGGACATCATTTAAAAGGGGCGGGTGCGACTTATCGGCACTCTGGGACAGGTGTGATTATTTTAAATTAAAAGTCTTTTAATAATACCGATGCGCTTTTGGGACGGGACGAGTATAATAAGGATTTTTTTTAACAAAAGCAGTAAAACCGTAAGACCTACTTGTGACAAATATAATAAATTTTCTATACAGCAAAAATGTGTAAGAAAAAAATATTTTACTTAATTTGGTTTGATAAAGAATAGTTGAGATTTTGAAACAAGATAAGCACATAAACATAAACAAAGAGAGGAAAAAAGAAACAAAAATTGTATTTAAATTAAATTCTATACTAAAATCGTTAATTTTTAAACTAGAAATAAAAAGTAAAGACTATTAAACTAAGCCATACAAATAGTATATTTTGTTTCGATCAGTATACATCGTCACTAAGTGAGTGTCTATAAGGTAGAACACAATATTATTTCCAGTTAATAGCTTACAAATTAATCCCTTGGTTTTGATCTTCGAAAATAGAAATGAAACAAATTTAAATATGATTTTATTTACGAAATATTTCAATGTTGCCTACGCTTGAACTTTACACTAAATTATTCTATTTGTTTTTACCAAAAAAACAAATCGTAAATAATAAATCCTTTGATTAAGTTATCTTTAAACAACTTTCAAGCTTAACCAATGCAAATACTTTTCAAACACTTTTCTCAAAATTGATTTTTTTTTATAAGTTGTAGGGAGTAAAAAAAATACACAAAGAAAATAAAGGTTTTTATAACAAATGTTTTATGGTAATCTATTTCTAAAACAACCCATTAACATACAAATATTAAAAAAAAAACAAAGAAAGCAAAAACCATGCAACTTTACTGTAACACAATTCAATTTCCCCACCCAAAAAGCGCACAGTTTTCTATTTAAAATGCACTCATTAGCTTCATAAGATCATATTTACTATTTGTTTTCAGAAAATAAATATACTCAGGAATGCTTTCAAACATAGCTCACCCGAAAAAACATCGCCACCCAGCAGACTAAAGAATTTCTTTCAAGTATGTTGTAAAACATTATGTCACTCAGTTTCTTACAACAAATATACACATTTGAAGCAGCGCACACATAACGATCTGTCTGCGTGTGTTTCTTTTCTCATTTTTTTCTTCGTGTGTGTGTGTACTTTTCTTTTCTCTATTAAGATAGTCTGCTCAAAACATCGGTAATTTACGTGAAAGTGGATTACCCTTTCATACTGTCCTGTCCTATCGAATCCATTCGACATCCCCGCGCGGCTTTACGCATTTGGAGACACTCCTGCCGGAAAGTGAACTCTTACAAAACCCGCGTGTTATGTTTGGCATTCGGTATTTGAAGTTAAATAAACTACTATTCACACATCGGGGTTTTTCGTGGCCGGATTTAAGAGCGTGAGCATGTGGGGTACGGGCAATAAAAACGCCTAATAAATGACCTTTCAGCTGGGGCACGCCGTGTTTTACCGTGTTCATGTTACGCAGCTGCAACGCGCGAGTTATTTGCGCTTACAATGCTCACACATACGCGTGAGACATACGCGGGCCTACAAACCCCACCTCTCCTAGCATAGAAATCCCCCTTCCCCCCGGCCACGATATGTTGTTACCGTACGTACGATGGGGTGTGTTTTTAGGCCCAAAAATAGAGTACACCGTCGCACCAGATGGCAGATGGCAGTTTGGCCGGCTTGTCGATAAACGACCCCATCTTTCGCGCACGGGTCTCTAGACCCATCCATTTAAGCCGCAGCGTCACAACAGACAGATCTTAAAATAAGCGAACCCGCTGACAGATATTCCACCCCACGAATCCCCATCCTGCCGAAAAGCGATTGGCCCCATCGAGAGTAAGATCTCGCGGGCATTTTTTGTATTTTCGGAAGCAAATAAAACTATCATCATGGTGGCCAGTGTTCAATCCTACCGAAAATTAATCTATTAATTAATTGAACGTTCTGCCCTTTTTCAGGCTGCCAGGGCTTGTCAGCTGATAAAATGAAGCGAGAAGTGTTGCCTGCCTGCCAAAACCCGGTACAATCAAATGCCAGCCGAAATAAATGCATTTGCGGTGGAGATGGGCGGTTCGACTCTACCGGATCGGAGCGATCCATAAACGACCCGTTCGGGTAGGGCTCGGGCCGAAGTAGGCTCAATAGGTCCAGCAGGTGCAACGATTCCTATAAGTGCAAGCTACGTTAAGCAACCCCGACCCGTGGGTGCAACAAATTCGAGTCGGACTAGGGTCGAAGTAGGTTCAGTAGGTCCAGTAGGTACAACGATTCCGGTAGCTGCAAGCTACCATAAATGACTCCGATCCGTGGGTGCAACGAGTTCGGGTCGGACTCGGGTCGAAGTAGGTTCAGTAGGTCCAGCAGGTGCAACAATTCCTATAGGTGCAAGCTACCTTAAGCAACTCCGTCCCGTGGGTGCAGTGAGTTCGGGTCGGAACTACTAAACCCACTTATATTAACGGGTCGATCAAGCCCGCTGCACCTACAGGACGGAGCCGATCCGATCTGCCGCACCTGGCTCCGGTTGAGCCATGAAATTAATCGTATGATCCATCACTAATTTACGGTGACATTAACTCGTACGTGTGGACATGTACATATTTTCGAAATTCCATTGCTCATAATGGGGGAAAACAAAAGACTTGATCCTATGGAAAGATTTATTTGAAACAAAAAAACGATGCATTTCTAGTTAGGTTTTTGGCCCAGGATTACCCCAACAATTGTTGGGAATATTAAATTATACAACTGAGATTAATCTCCCGTACGCACAAAAGAACTTTCAATACAGCATCATAATTCTTTTCATCTGCAATGGCTAATGGAACGAGATGTGTCATAATCAGAAGCTCAACAACGCACTCCAGAACATTCTATCATGTAGAGAAGAATGATGTACACCGGACCTTCCACTGCCCTTCAAATCCCAATTTCAATCATAAACTAGATCACCATCTCTACACCTACGCAATTTTCTACCCCATTTGTGTGGAACGTTCATTCATTCCGATTCAGAATCATTAGGAAAAATGTTCTCCCCCCAAATGCTTTTATTACTATCGGGGAGCGAATCATTGAACGGATAGGCCTACAACATCACCAACACCGGGAAACGACTATCGTACATGAAATGCACTGTTAGATGATGCTTTTTTCCTATTTTATCTATAGCCCCCCGGACTGGACTGGATCACTGCATCAAAACCCATTCTAAACGCAGCATGGTAGCAGGTGTGTAGGTCCGGATCCAGCAGATAGGGAACCTATCGGATATTGGACATAAACAACGGATGCCTGGGTGATGATCCCTGTGGAGTTTAGGGTCTCACTCTACCCGGACACCTGCCGAACCAATGGGACCAAAACGGGGTGAGAGTGAAAGGTGATAAAATATGATAATGTTTGAATAAGATTACACACGAGTGGCTCACGTCACTAGCAGTCCCGCTGCAGTTCAAGTGGATCAGGTTAGTTTCCCGTTTTTGGACGAGACTCCTGCCTCGATTTCTAATCCCTTCCGTGATAGGCTATGTCGTGCGGAATGTCGAACGATAGCGTGTCGCACGCCAAGAGAACATGTGGTGAACAAAGCAACAACTAAAAACAAAAAAAAAGATACATCAGCAAACAAGGAAAAAGCAAACTTGGAACCTGGAAGCGAAAAACGATTCCACCAAACGGTACCAAAGGTCCGAGTGTTACGCTTGGGAAGAAAATGACCTCGCACACAACCAAGCTTATTAAGGTGGCGGGAGGGTCTCGAGGATAATCATAATAATGAATAAAATAATTTGATTTATGATGCGTGTAAAAGTGGTGCCCTTTCGGTCCGGGAGAGATGGATTGCGTACCAGGGGTCGGTGAATGTGCCGAGGCTGACGGTACTGCCGACAGACACAGGGCGACGTAAAAACAAGACATCAGCGTAGAACGTAGAACGCAACCGAAGCCATAAGTTAGCGATAATGTTGTGTGACATCCCGACATGCCGAGGTCTTGACTGACTTTCGGACCGGACCGGCTGATTTCCTATCAGCCCCGTTCGCTGATGACCTAAGCACCATAGCATGAGATAGTTGGGCGCACGGGATGCGGAGAAACAAGACACAAAAGCAAGGAAGCAAGCCGATAGCCAAGCTGTTTAAATATTTATTATCATGTCCAAACGGGTACCGATAGTTATTACGATCTGCTTATGCTTGTGTCATTTATTTATGAGCGCTACGGGGATGGGTGTTTGTGATGTCCATGTTTTCCGACCCACAAATACATCATGCGTTTTGTGCGAAGCAAACGGGAGGAAAATCGTAGTTTCCACGTACGTATGATTGCTGAAGTAAAAAAGGGGTTTTATTTATCTCTCTTTTTTTTTGCTTTCTCTCCACCCTGTTTTGCCATATACTTATGCTTGCATTTATCTTCCGACCGGTTGGATGCTGTCCATCCATTTGCCTGCCTGGTATGGTTGGGATGTTTGTTCACTTTTCGACCGGTATGCACGCATCAACGAGGTAATAAAATGAGCCTCCGTTGAGCTCTCCTGCATTAGATGATGTTTTGCCAAGCTTTATTTTGCTGATTGGTTTGGTTTTTGGCATGCAATAATAAACATTTTTATTTGCCTTTATTGAACCTGTTATTTATCCACTCGAGTATTTTTATTTTCATTCATCCTCAAACCACTCCATGTTGTGGTTTTTGTGTGTGTTAAAGCAAAAATAGCATAGATAAAAAAGCTCTAAACACAACCCACCCCACTGCGTCAATAAACAAATCCGCAAAACATTAAGTAAGAATCAATTAAAGCAAGCTCATAAATAGCTGTGGCGGCATATTTTTTTATGATCGATCGTTATCTATACATATGGTTGTTTCTTTATGGTTGTACCTCATCTGGGTTGTTTGGTGTGACACAAGTGTAGGAGCGCAGCAAATATTGGACTTGCCTCTTCAAGTGGTACTGACTAACTAACTTTATTGAATCATATCAAAGACTACTAAGATACAGTTCAATATGTTTCAATCCTTGCATACTTGGATTCCTTCACTCCTCCTCAAGCTGCAACGATTGAAGTCCCATCTTCTTCCGACAGGTTTCCAATTTTACTCTCGACAACGGTTTTGTCAATGCGTCAGCGATCATACATTCAGTAGGGCAGTACTGAACTTTGATAACGTTGTTGCTTGCCAAGTCTCGAATGAAATTAAACCGAGTGTCGATATGTTTTGTTCTTCGACTTCCTCCTTCGGTTCGCAACATCGCCATGCAGCTCTGGTTATCTTCACGGATAACTATCGGTTCAGTGGTGTCTTCGCCAATATCTTTCATTAATTTTCGTAACCATAGCAGTTCGCGACAGGCCTCCGCTAAGGCGACATATTCCGCCTCGGTCGACGAAAGGGTCACGCACTGCTGCTTCCGAGCAGCCCACGAAATAGGTCCACCTAAATGGAAAATGAATCCCGAGTTCGATTTTCGGTCTTGATGATCTCCGGCCCAATCAGCATCAACGTACGCTTCAAGTTTTCCGGCNGAACCATGGCCACTTTCAAGTTCGCATTCAGTTCCTGGCCCGCGTTCATTAGACTTGAAAAAAGTTCATCCATTCGAAACAAATGTGCCTCCATGTCACTGCTTTCGTCGTACTCCGCCTTGCAGAGTTTCTTCAGGAGTGACACCTTGGTCGACATTGTCGTTTTTTGATGATGGTTCTTGATAGCATCCCACGTACCTTTGGCCGTCTTGCACTCACGGATCAAAGGGTGTTGGCAGTCATCCACAAGAAGAGCGATCGTTGCCCGGGCCTTAGCGTCACCTTCCTTCCAGGATTCGGTCAATGGTTCAGGGGCGGCCGTTGACACGTATTTCCACAGGTTTTCCCGGACTAACAACATTTCGACTTTGAATCGCCATGTTTCGTATCCACCGCTACGGAGCTTTTCGATACTAAACTTTCCACCATCCATTTCAGTTTTCGATATTAGAATGCTTCTAGAATAGTATGACTGGGCCCATAACCTGTAGGAGCGCAGCAAATATTGGACTTGCCTCTTCAAGTGGTACTGACTAACTAACTTTATTGAATCATATCAAAGACTACTAAGATACAGTTCAATATGTTTCAATCCTTGCATACTTGGATTCCTTCAACAAGGTGAAAGAAACATCCCTCTAAATATACCCAGGTACCCATCGGATAATAATAAATGTGGCCGACGCATGATGAACGAGTGAGAAACACCGTCAAGGCAAAGGTTTTATGTTAATTTGTCTATCAAGTGGTTTTTCGTGTTTCTCGTCGCTTGCCAACATTGAAATTGACGCCCTTTCTTTCTCGTTTGTTGCTGGCACACGGACCGGAGTTTATTGGCTTTAGCAAAACCAGCAATAAGGAGCCCTGATCGTAAAGCCGACAATCACGAACGTTGCGAAAGTGCGTAATGATCGTTCGGATGGTTTGCGAAACATGAAATAAAACTATTTTACCTAATCATTCCGAAAAGGGGTGGAATTGTGAGCTCGTTAAAGCAAATAAAATGGGAAGTAAAATGATTTTTTTCTCAAGAAAAAAAACGTTCAAAGTGATAATGCTACTTTGATAAAGCAATCAATTAAAGATAACCACATAAAGGCTCTGAACAAAGTCATTTTTGGGATGGTTTTTAAAACTACTTTTTATAATGGATTTTGACTGATATTATAGGAAATTAATTTTTATTCAATAATATGTACAGCAAAATAAGTTAAAAAATATTAATTTCATGTTTGAACAAACTTTTAAATGTCTTTGACTCACTCACTCTTTGACTCTGAAAAGTTTTTCAGTTTTACGAAATGTAGTTAATGTGAAGAAGAAATAGTAAACGAACATACAGAACGGTCAAAACTTTTTTGAGAAATTGGAGAAAATGCAAAAAATATAATTTTTGTTCAAGTTTACAGCATGTCTTCGCTTGAATAATTTTACAAGTTATGAGTTTTTTTTCTCCTCAGTACTTTTCTCTTATGCAAATAAAATCAATTATTTTTTCATAATTTACACCGTTGTTGTAATAAACAATCCTTTGCTTTCAAATCAATTTTGGTGCTATAAATATTCTTCCCCACAAAATACCCAACCAAACTCAATAACTTTCTTGGTTGAAGGAAAGAAGGGACGGACACACACGCGAGCAATCGGCCCAAGGATACTGCTGTGTGAGCATATTTTACGCAAAAGCGTCCATCGCTGATAAGACACGCCTGAAGCATGTTTAAATCATTACCGTTGTGCCACACCACCCCCCTACCACCAGGTCCCATCCTGATAAGCGTAATGTGTGCCTCGGCGAGGAAGTAATCTTGCCCGAAAATCACGGAAATCACTCGATTACATAATTGTAATATATGAACCTAATCATTAATCATACGCCGTGTCATCGTGGATGCACACAGCGTACCATCCTCAGGCCGTGCATGAAGCACATGAACAAAAACCGGGCTTACTAAAATGTGCTTTATCATTCCGGTCGGTAAGCAGAGATTAAATCTTCCTTCGCATCGGCCCTCGCCAAAACTGTGACCATCCTTAACGGCAGCGGCCAGCTGCAAACGGGTCTTTGTGTGTGACCTCGTGTTTTGCTTCGCTTTCTCGTTCTTTGCTGGTCCGTGCTGGCTTGGTGCTAACATGGTACGGCATTTCTTTTCCATCGGGCCGCGATCGCGATCTTCATGATACAAGTAATGGTTTTGATGTCATCGCGAAACGCCCTTGCACTTGCATGAGTGATTTATTTGGCCGTTGGTACGCAAGCAGGTGGAAGTTGTTAACGTTTCAAGCAATGATACTTTACCCGAAGGGATGTAGAGGTACTTATGGTTTTGCGTGTGGGTGAAAAAATCAAATCCACACACCGAGTTCTATCGATATATTTGTTGGATCTCAACACGGTAGCAAAGCCCGTGTGCCCTTGTTGGACGTCCCTCACACTTTCAACGAAGGAGCTGCATAATTCCTGGTCAAGATAAAAATCTTGAACCACTGCCATGCGGCCCAAACAGTGATACACTCGTGCTCCCATCAGGTTCCGAAGTTCCGATGCGTACCGTGTAGGGAATAAATATTCCAAAACCACCCAACGTTGTGTGGAACACGGGAAATCATCCCACCGACCGTCTAGCAATGCATCATCGTTATCTGATTTCGTTTTACAATATCAATGACCATTATGTCGAGGATTTGTATTCTTGGGTTTATCTCCTCTCCACCGACCAATTCCTCAAGGTTTTTTTTATTCCCTTTTATTAGTATAAAGTGGTGTGAAGCAATCCCAAAAACAACTCTCCCATTCGCGTTTCATCCACCCAAAGATTCAATATGAATTTTGAGTGTTGGGACATCTCCACTTTGGAACCGCTTTAGGACCAATACTGAAAGACGAACGCATTCTAAGCAAAACGATGAGCAGTAGGATGAGTGGGTTGAGAAAAGAAAACCGGACAAACTTTTATTAAGGTCACGGTAACACACATCTGGAACAAATCTTAATGTTTCGTTTTATGATTTAATTTTATTAATATGACGCTCCTTTATCATTCCACTTCCACGAAACATTATTTATGAAATTATTTCAATGTTTCCTCAGCTCATGATTGCTCCGGAAAGGTCAACTTAGTCATCCAAGTGGTTGTGAAACCATCCGCTCTAGTCCTTGAAATGACTGTTAACAGCGGTATGTTACCTCCGGGGCTAAATCATTCTCTTGTCCGCTCCATTTTGCCAACCCCAAAACAAGCCCACGATTGCTTCCGTTATCAGGTCCACCTCCAAGGGGGCTGTATAGCCGGTATAATGGAATGTCGAACAATCGCCGGATCGTGAATGGTTCCGGGGGATCCACAGTTATCGGATGGATTGCCTCAAACAGAACGATGCACTCTGCTGCGCGCGGAAAGTGCAGAAGCGGCTTCTGCACTTTCGAGCGCGCTGGAATTTAAGGCCTGTGGGATGGTGGCCTCCATTCTTCGGGCATATTAAATTGAACCGATCGTACCGATCCGATCCGATTAAATCATGACGGTGGTGGCTATGCTCTAACAGCTGCTACCGGGGCGGCAAATCGTGGAATGGATTCGCTTTTTAGTCTAGCCGGAGACGAATTAACCCTTCGTGGAGTGTGTGGGTTGAGATTTGAGTGATTTAATTTATAAACATTGTGAAAATTGAATAGTTTTAGGCAATGTTTCAATCTATTACATTATTTTATTTATTTAGTTTAGAAGTAGATGTCATAAACAGAACTATAAATGAACTATAAATGTACTAATAAAATTATAGCAAATGAACTACGAACTAATAAACTCTGTATCTAAGAGTTCACTTAGTGTCTTTTAACTTTCACGTTCAGTAAAATATTCTTTCGTTAAATACCCTTTCTTCAATAAATAAACCCTAATTATGGCTGTAATTTAATATATATTTCGCATGACCTTTAACAACATTTTGCTAGACTGGGTATGTCCAACCTACTTTTATAGAATGTTCCTCAAGCTCCCTACATATAATGCATTCTTTCGAACAAAACTTAAAAGCTTGCATCGGTTGTTTCTCTTTTTACTCTTCCACAACACTATC
This sequence comes from Anopheles parensis, assembly GCA_016254315.1. Classification (NCBI taxonomy): domain Eukaryota; kingdom Metazoa; phylum Arthropoda; class Insecta; order Diptera; family Culicidae; genus Anopheles; species Anopheles parensis. The sequence goes on along the minus strand of CM028126.1, from coordinate 33,381,500 downwards.
CGCTTAAGGGTTAAGATAATCTTCCGTCATAAAACGATGAATTTTCAACCGGAATGTTTATGAGAGGCTCTTTCTAACGGAAACAACCGTCATCCATCTTGGCGTATCGGTGCATCGACAAGAATTGCCTTCAAGGTGGATTTATGTGATGGTTTTTGCGGTTGTGATATATTGGCCTACCGTGCCTGATGTTGTGGCCTTCCGATGATGCCCGTTTCCATAACCAGTTGACCAGTTTCCAAAAAGTGGTTTTAGAGCACGCTGAAACTCAACCCAAGAAACAAGCTTTTGTTTCGGGTGTGATTTAGGGTTGGAATGTGCATCCGAAAGGTGTTGTCCCGGCTACATGTTTCCAATTCATGTTCTGGTGTCGTATGTCCCAAGCGCAACCACTCCATCATTAGCAAGATTGAGATCCGTTTTTCCCCCGATAAAGAAACAACATCAGATCACCGCTGGGAGTACAACTTTATAGCTAATCGCAACTAAAAAAAAACAAACCTCCTGATGTTTCTCTTACCAAAAGACGGGTAGCAGAAGCTTAATTGAATTGTTAGCGTTTCGGTAATGACCGATCGGACACCCACCTCGAACCATGGTCTCGAGAGAAATGTACAACCCAAAATTACCACCCATAAGCGGGCACTTTTCGGACATAAAGTTCTAGCTGTGTGGATTTTACAAGCAAGCAAGCGTTCCGAATTATATGACCCCTAGCTCACACCCACCGGCAAACACGGTGATGATGGATGAGTTGCGATCGGTTTTACGACTTCGGAAAACTAGCCAGCTAAACGATTATTCGTCTGAGAGCTGGGCAAAAACGGATGGATTTGGGTTTTGCAACACTTACCCTTGCTTGCTTGCTGCAAGCTTTCGTAAACACCGCACGAACTATGCACAAAATGCAAGTTTCGCTAGAAAATCTTACCAAGGATAACGATCCTAATTGAATGAGATCAAAAAACATCGTCGGTGGGAAAAGTTTTTCCCCACCTCACCACACCAGGAGCATCAACTATTCGCGTTAAATATTCATCATTAGCTTTCTCTGGCTAAAGGTGGGCAGATGGTACGCGAAATGAAGGTGGTTTCGAGTGTGATGAAAATCGTCAGTTGTAATTTATTGCCTTTCGGAACGATCCAAATGCGATAGTGAAGGTGATGAGTGAGCATAAAAGCATAACTGCTGATTTATGAGAAGCTTGTGGAGCTGGTTATGTATGAACGGTTTGGTACTTGTTGGTGATGGAAAGAGAATTCTTCACAACGGAGGTCTTTTAATTTTATGACTGGTGTAGGTTATAAAATCTTCGCAATAAATCTTAACGACTACGAAGTCATATTAAAGTTTAAAATTTAAGATAATAAGTTCTTAATCTAAAGTGCAAAAAATGGTGAATTTGAATATTAAATTTTATGGTTTAATTAAAACAAATGAGCGAGAAAACTAATACAATTTTCACTAGTTTTTCTACGAAAAGGTATCAAAGGGTTTTTTTAAGTATAACTAAATTATCCATCATATTTTGTATCAAAAATATATTTATTTATTATTTATATTTTTGAAATACTTCTTTTCATAAATCTTGTCAAGTATGTTTTCTAATAATATTCTTTTAATTTAATTAAATTTAAAGATATTTGTATACAGAATATATCGTTTTTCAATATACCGTTTTTTAGTTGTAGGGATCAAGTTTTGCTCAATTTGCAAGAAAACATCGATCAATTCAAACAAACAAACAAATAAAAAGAATATCTCATTAGTGTTTAGTAAAGATCAACATAAAAGACATTCGAAATATTTTTTCAATAAAAAAGTATCCAAAATATCCATCAATTTTCATTTTAAAAAATATATCCCTATCTCAATTGATTTGATATTAATTAAGCTATAAACTGTCATATACGCGCCTCTTATGCATTTACCCTCTTCATTTAGGCGTGACATTGAACATATTTGACAGATACTCACAATTCCCGCACCGATCATAAACCACTCGGCTTATCAATGTCATCGCACTCTGAACCACTCACTCGCTTACGATTACAGTAAATTAAGTCGGTAGCGCTAGGAACAAATTAATCATAAACAAATAATCCCTCAACTCAACCACTCGAACTCGACAGCAAAATAAATGTCATATTTTGAGTGCAATGGCAACGGATCCATGGAGAAAGCATGCACCAATTGATCACATATTTTGCCTCACTTTATGCCTCAGATCAAGCACAAGATGAAAGCCATTTCCACTTAAGTGTAAACGCAACGCTCATAACAAAAAAAAACTTCCTTTTTTTGGGAGAGTGAAGTAACGAAAAACACATTCCACAAATGACAACAACAAAAAAACGAAGTAAAATTGAAACACCCTCATAATAAATGCGCTCGGCGAAAGAGCAACAGGGTGCATTGTTTCCACCGTCACCCGAGCGATGTGTCATTTATTTCCATCCTCCCACAACCCGACATTTTCGGGTGTTTTGTGTGTATTTTTGTTTCCTCTTCTCCCGGTCGTGTCCGGGTTTCTTGATCGGCCGTGACTAAAGATCATAAAACGAGTGCATGTTGTCGTTGCATCAACCTTAAAACCGGAGCGGCTTCTTTACGCAGTTGGGCACTCCCCGTCCTATTCGGCGATAACGACGACGGTTGGTTACACCGCGGGATAGGAAACAAAAAAAACAAACCAAAAACACCCGCATCATCATCGCCGTCATCCGCCAACCGCTCGCATAGAAGTCAATTTGTTGTAGGTTTTTTTTCATCTTCATGCGTTTTGTGCTCTATTCCAACCCAAAAATTGTGGTCTAGGGATGAAGGACAAAAAAACAAACCCGACACAAGCGACAAACTACGCGCGGATAAGACATGTTTGACTCATGTGCGCGCCTTCCCGCGCACAAACTTAATTGATTGTCGCTGTACCACGTCGGTCTGCTCATTCCTTCATCTGCTCTGCTGTCTGACTGTCGTGACGCACATCTTTCGTATTTTTCTGTTTTCTTACTTTAAATCTCTCCGTCCGTCCAGCGCACCCAGCTGAATGTCTCATAACCTTCTCCCCTGTCCCGGGTGGATCATTTCTGGGGAGTGGATTTAATTTGCTTTCCCTGCTTCCCGCGATGTCTACGATCTGTTTCTTCACTTCAACCAGCCCGAGGTCCCTGCTGGTAGAAAATGACAGCTCGATACAATTTTCCTCACACGCGCTTCCTTCGGCGTTTGCCTTTGAGTGACAGTTGGACACCAGTTCGGTTATTAGATCGAGCAAACGGGCGTCACACGAGCGCATGAGAGCTATTGCACTGCTGTCGTACGCCCGATCGCACGAGGAATTGGTTCGCAGCGAAAACCATTAGCACGGTTCATTAGCGGAGCGAATCGGCAATCCCAAGAAATGAAAACTATCGCCATCAGCTAGGTGGCTGCTAGTGGCGCAAAACTGTGGATGTGAAACATTCCCCCCCCCCCCCCCCTGGGCTTGAAGTTGTGCTGCCCAACAACATCCCGTAGGTGGTAGCAAAACGGTTGTGCCGAGGCAAGCTACTCATGCTGTACGACTAAAACGGTGGCAAAAAAACGGGAATATGAGTCAGGTCTTGGTGCCACCCCATCGTTTTGTGTTTCTCGTGCTTTTTTCTTCTGCTACATACCGTCGTGTCATTTCATTTGCTTGTTAAATGTGGTTTATGGCTGTCTAGGCGGGTGGATGGTTAAACGTGAGAGGGCACAGACAGGGCACAGAGAAGGAAAAGGAATAACCCACCCGAAGCGGTAACAATCGTTCGCAGCGTGAGAAAATAATCCTTTCCCAATTGGGAAGGGATAAAGAGATGAAGGCAAAAAAAAACCACATTTGGAAACTCTGGTGGTCGCACCAGGCCATCATTAGTAAATCTAGCGGGCAGTAAATACATTTATGCTGCAATGGTGGGTATGATTTACGAGGGTGCAAAAAAGTGCATTAAATACACCACATCATCAAACATGGTAAAGGTTTGGGAAGATATTTTGCTGAAAAAAATCTTCGCCTTTAACTTGCCTGTAACTTGAGTGAAATCGATTGTTTTTTTAAATATTTATAGAACTTTGAGGATAAGTTTGAAGAATTAAGTTATTCCCAAAAATAGACTTTTTACTTAGTTAATGATTTAAAATGGATCCATAAAGAGATATTCCTCAGAATGCTCGAATTGTCGAAGCCACGAGCAATATCAATTCTCCTTCATTTATTTAAAAAAAAATGAAAGTTGACAATAAATTGATAATGACTTAATTACATAAATTAGATCGATTTTAAATGCATTATTATTTTTCTACATTTTTCTTTCATTTTTTATATATAATTTAACAAGTTTACTGGGCTGTCAAGTATCAAAACTCGCATTCCTGCGAAGTCCTTGTACAAGAAATATTGAAATTAAATTTGATAAGCTGTTTAGCTGTATAGCTATTTTGGTTTATTTTTTCCGTTTCTTACTTGTTTCAACCAAACAAATGTTGTGTAAACCTTCAAACGTCATCTTCGTATGACGCTCGTTCTATTTTTGCCTTTATCACCCTCACGCCACTAACAATCCATATCCATTACGCGAAAAGTAACAGGAAAAGTGAAAACCTCATTCGCACCAGTAAAAAGCAGGAAGTGGGTAATGTGATACGGCCACAACTTCCTAGCAGTAGCCATATTGTACGAACGGCAAATCGGCTAACGGGAGCAGAAAACAAATGGCAAAGTAAAAAGAAAACGAACGCCTCATTATTCCCTAGTGACTCTGGCTCATTTGCATAAAATAACACATCGAACAGGGGAATAACAAAGGGGAAAAAACGCAATAGAACCGAGCTTGTGTAGTGTTCTACGGTTGTTTGTATAATTTCTTTCCTTTCCATGTCCATGTGTTCTATGTTGGAATCCTTCAGACCCGCGAGAATCGGTTGACTTACTGGGTGGGTAAAGGAATATTCATCACTTTACTGCCCTTTTTTTCTTTACCATCCGTACCACACATTAATACCCGTGTATGGGTTCACTGTTTGCCGTACGTGTAACGAGTTGACGAGCAGATAGAGCACATACCGACACCGCAGTAAGGATTCCATCGCGAACCGTCAGGGAGCTTTCAATCACCTGTGCCCCCAGCGGCAGCAAAACCCTGAAGGAAGTAACACCTTTAGTTCGCTCTTAAGGTAGCTTTAAGCAGCGAAAGCGCTTTCGTAATTAGTGGTTTGTTCCTGTTGGGACGAGGCCGCCCTGCAGCGGAGTGGGCCGGTGTGGTGTTCCGAATGTGAGGCTACGGCGAATGAGTGATGAATGGGCGCCTCTTCAATCCGTGACTGGTTTGATGGTTTGATGAAGGGTCATCAGGAAGCTGGCAGGTGAATGACGTGATTTCGCACTTACAAAAGAAGCGTTAAAGGTAGTATATGCTGAAGGCTAAATCACAACACAGACCTTGTAGGCAGTGGAGAGAGATTAATTACGCGATTGAAATACTTTCAATGGTTTTTAAAGCTATTCTTGTAAAAAATCTATAAATTTTTCAGGTTTAATTTTAACAACTCCGCTTACACTACTTCACCATAATAATCCTTATCACGAGACGTAAATAAAAAAACAGATCTCTATATGTTGTATTAAATTCCTAGAAAAAGCTATTAAATACTGAACGATAGGTTAACGGTCTGAAAATAGTACATCCGGGAGTTATGCCTTTTCGTTGTTAATTATCGACACGTGAAGCCATGTCGCCTGTCCGTCAACATGTTTTGGGTTGGGAATCCGACAAACATACACGCTGAAAATGTTGACGCAGTACAAGCATGTTTCGTTTGTCCCCTTATTTATATGCTTTTTGTTTCTGCTTTGCTCGTATCTGTTGATAGCACTTTTTTCAAGTGGTATATTTGGGACGATATAGCGGAGTTACTATCCGACCACATGAGAGTAATACTGCGGCAGGTAAATAAAATACGAGGAAAACAAGAATGTTGGAGATTTAAGTGCTCCAAAAAGGAGAACATAGTAATTAATGAGAATACATTACAATATTTCAGATTATGTTTTAGTAGATTGAAATCATCAATTAATCTAGAACCCGGAAGAATTCTGGTCTCTAGTTTAGAAAGATGTGGAGATACTTCAATATTTTGATGTATTCTGGAGGACTATTTGCCCAAAGGAAACTATCCTAGATAACTTCTATTTTAATAAGTATGATAAGTGAGATGTGTGCTACTGTGAAAATGCTTGAGATGCGATCCGCCTGCAAGATCTTCTCCAGACAAGATCGTTCGACACTAATTTTAAAAAAGTCGTCAGTCTTAGGAGTTATCTTAGGTTCTCTGGTAGACATTATCCACACATATCTGAAGGCACCATTTGGTTGTATACGACTTGGGATTCAATCAACATTGGCATAATTGAGTTCTTATATGTTTAATAGCAACTACTAAGTTTTACATATCTTTTCCATCTCCTCCTACAAGTTTAATAACCCACCATAAGTACTTTAGGAACTCCATTATTTTTGTTGTACTTCAAAGATATTTCGTCTGTTTGGCCGACTTAAACTATATGGCCGTTCAAATGATTTCCAGGGACAGACAGAGTATACCCCAGACTCCCTAGATTTGATTTGACATTTAATATAAATGCTCTAACCAGATGCCAAAGAAGTCTTTTATCCATGTTTGGCATTACTTATAATATATTTCTGCGTTTAATCGAAAACGCTCTATAGACAATTTTAAAACCGTCTTCTATACAGTATAACAGTAGAACAGATGTACTTAAAATATTCTTTTTATTAAAGTGAAATTATCATCTCGCTAGTGTTCCGATTTCAAAGCATAAAAATTTAAATAACAAATTTTATATATTATCCAAGTGCTGCAGAACAGAGTCACTAAGTGAAGTAAAGCGTTTTACTGTGCAATGCTTCCAAAACGGTTAATAATTTGCATCCTTTATCCCATCCCAAGAAACAAGAGCTTAGCCACATCAAATCAGAGCGCACAACATCAAACCAAAATGATGTTTTTTTTTCTTCTTTATAATTCTTACCTCCTAGACACTAAACAAAACGAAACCACTCCCCACCGCGTTACGGGTGGCTAAATTTGCTTATGTAATTCACTTCAATTCACACACAACTGCATCACCCTGTACATTACTTGTTTTTTTTCGCCACACTCATTCGGGAAATTACCGTTCTTTGCTTAATTAAAAAATTTCTTCACCCTACACCAGCAACGCGTGTGCTATGCTGCTGCAGAAGCAAAAAAGCACACAAAACTGCACCGTATGCTTCGTGCCTTCACATTATTCCGGTTCTTGAAGCTACCTAGGGGGGAGACGCCCAAAAGCGTCCTTCAAAAACCACTCCCAAAGCCCTACGGTGCGTTAGCAGAGAAAGATTTTGAGTCCGTGTGCCCGTGTTTGAAGCGCCTAGCGCCGCTTTGCGAGCAATTTCTTTAAGAGCCTTTCCCGTCTCGTTTGGTTTCATTTTTTTGTATTTCGTTCGTTGTTAAATGCCTTTACATGCAACCGACAGTCGTGGCAAAAATCATCCTAGCCACGATTAAGGAAACGGGGATGAAAACATGGAAATACGGTGTGGAAATCCCATTTGGCTACTGCACGGGAACAAGTGGAAGTGCTTTAGAACGCTTGAGAATGAAGTTTAGAGTTAGTCGAAAAAGAAGGCAAAATACACGCGTCCCACACATACGCGTCCGTGTAGAAAGAGAGGACACAACGGAAGGATGTTTGTTTCCCTTGGTGGGTGGGTGGGTGCGTGCATTTTAAACAGCTTGTTTATCCACCTCAGTCCTCCCCCATTTTTGCGAATTTCCCTATCGTTTCTTCAGCCAGTTTTTTTTTCTTTCTTTTGGGGAAGCATATCCTTGTTTGCTTCTTGAAGCGAAAAAAAAGAAAACGTCATGTTTTGTTGCCGGTAGCTGGTTCCGCCCGAAGATCCTTAGCATCTCGTTGTAACATGATGCTTTTATGCTCGTCTTCGCTCGTTCTTATTTTGTACTTTTTTTTATCTTTCCTTTTTTGCACTGTTCCTGTCCTCCCGCACAATTTTTAAACATGCTCAATTCCGTACTACGCACACACACCTGCTGGCGTACGTTCTTTAGTTGCCTTGCCTCCAAAAAAAAACGGTTCCAAACAATTCCGGCTTAACATTGTGCTAAATGGAGAGGGGGCGCGCTCAAGGATCTGTCGACCAGTAACAATGAAGAAAATAACACAACGCGCAACGCGGTCGTGTGGTGTGGAAAAGCCGCTCAGCAATTTCCATAACGCATTATGAAGACACACTCTGTTTACCCATCCACCTTTTTTTCCAAGGCCCAACCCAACCGAACCGGATTTGCTTTTCCCAGTACCTTAAACCTCCTTGTCGTTAGTGTTTACCATCTCATATCTGGCTGTCAAACGACAAGGGATTATGTTAAAGAGAGCTGCCCCCCCACCGGAGATGTTGCTCTGGAGGAGAGTTTGGCAAGCCAGTACCAGGAATGTCGGAAGCACCGGAATAGACCAACGTGTGGAACGTAAAACCCAGATAGTGAAGAATAGGGAAACCTCCTCTTTGTAACTGGATCCTTTCGCAACCAACCTTCACTTGCTCGGGAACAATTTTTTTTATTTTTTCGTTCATTCCTTTTCTCCATAAATGCATTGAAAGCAATAAAATATTTACAGTTAGTTCGCTCGTTCCATTTCACCAAAAGGTAAATAACGTAAGGAAGTATCAAACACGCGGATTCTATGCACGACAGGTTAATATTTTCCTTCCATCGTGTACAACAACAGGAAGAAAAAAGCAGATACCAACGCGGCACTGCGATTGCTTCTGACAGCTTAATGCATGCAATCAAGCTGCAGTTATCGAGTTCCCTGTTAGCACTGGGACGTGTTTGAAATTTTATTTACGTTTATCACACCCCACTCTCATCGGGCTGGCCATCATCATCAGGGTGGTTGAAGATGAGTTTGAAAATCCTTCTCAATCGATAATGTGACTAGGACGCTAGGCAAAAGGTGCTACAAGGAATAGAAAAAGGACCATTTTACGTTGGAAATTATGTACCAATTGCTAACATGATTGGAAATATTAAGTTTGGAATAATATCTCGTGACAAAACAAAAGTGTAAAAATGTTTTCTTAAAAGTTATGAATGTGATTTCCGACCTTGACATCGAGTAACAATTGAATTTTGTGAAAATAATTGATGTACTTTACACAAGAAAAGGTAATTGCAATACTGTCCTTAAATCAACTATGAATAAAATAAAAAACCAATGAAGATAATTCTTTTGTTTTCGTATTATTGAAACAACATGTTTGGTCTAGATTTTAAAGTTGGAAATTATTTGCTAGGCACTGAAGACAACTTTTTGTTTTAGAATCATAAGAGAGTTTTTGATCTGAGGAGTTCACTTTCTTACCTCCTGGTTTATTGGTTGCCCTAGAGTTCATTTCATAAGATTTTCATAATATTCACGAGAACCTTAATCTTTTAATCTTAAATTATTTTAGAAGCTTCAATTTTTTGAATATGTGTTAAGCTGTTCAAAGCAGCTAAGACTTCATTAAGAGTAAAAATATACAACAAATGCGCTGGCATCACGACCAGAACTATTGTTTTTGGGAATTACACTAGAATGATGGACTCTGAGCTCTTAATCAATAAAGTATTAAGATTAGTCCAAAGAGTTCTGTATAAATTTTTAAGCCTCATGCATTTTAGCCTACCAAAAATGAGTTATTCACTACCAGACTCTACCCTCGATCACCAGAGGACCTCAAACTCCTTGGAACGGACGAACTCGATATCTTACTATTCCAGTTCTTGTGCTTTGTTGATTCAGTATCTATTTATGATTATGAATAAATTTAAATTGCACATTTTAAAATCTTGTGTCATGATGATTTTGACCAAACTCCCCGCAGAAGACTGGACCATATTTTAATATTCTATTTTTACAACAATCCCATTTTGATGATTTGATCCTTAAAAATCCAAACAAATGTAGTACTAGCGGATGACTATCGAGCAGCAAGGAAATAATACGTCCATTAAAAGCGATAAGTGCAATCCATTTGCTTTCAACTTTCCACCTTAGCAAATAGAAGCAACTGAAAGCTTCTAACGATTGCCACCCGGTCGGTTTCAAATCGGTCGAACCAGCCTCTTCCCTACCCCTCCCTTCAACGATAGCGAATACCGCAAAAGCCACGATGGCTGAAAAATGAGACCACACACTTACGCGAAAATAAAAACTACAGGAATAAATACACCCGTATCCACTGCTGCTGACGACACCTGAGAATGATCGTTTTGCTGCTGCTCCGCCGGTTCAGGTTTCTTATCAGCTTCTTTAACAACACCACCAACGCCACCTGCCAGGTCGTCTCGGAAGGCAACCCGATACGGATATGCAGGGAAAAAACGCAAAAGGCAAAAAGCATCAGCATCGCATCAACATTCCATTTCCTGCTATCTGCAGCTATCTTCGTTTGTTTCCGTCACTTCCGTTTGGGTGTGTTTGTTTTTTTTTTTCTTTCTTCTTTCTTTCCCTATCTCTTCTTACCATTCCCTCAGCACCATTAGATGACACACCACCTTCAAACAGAAGATGTCGATGCTTGACACTTGCCCAAGTTGCTGAGTCTTGTTTAACTTCAGTTTTTTTTACTACTTTCATTCTTCCACCCGTTTCTCGTTCTATAGTTGATTCTTATCGGTATTCGGCGAAAGGAAAAGCGTCCCACTTTTCCCCCGAGTGGTTGAAAGTCCAAAGTCCTTCAGCCGTTTCAGGATGCGTACCCGAGATCGATCCGAGTTTTGACGGGAAGTCCTTTAAGCAGTGGCATCTGCATGCGTCGTCTTCTTCTCAACCCCCAAAAAAAACCATCACGAAACAAGATAAAAATGTTACCCAAACTAGAGCGCCAACACACAACTGTACTGAGAGCCACCCGGTGAATTCGTTGCAAATGGGATCTCCCGTGACGCGTTTCGATGTAAATTAGGCGATAAATTGCATTTCTGGCTGGTACGTTCCCTATTGGCGCAAGGGATGCTTTCTTAAGGCGGTTTCCGTTTTTGGCTCTTCAAGAAGTGCCAGCAAACGATAACAACCTCCGAGAGCACGATAGAGTTGGGGAAAAGAAAAATTGAAAACTTTACGCGAAGGTGATTAACGGAAGATTGGTGTGCGCAAACATCACTAACAGTGTGTAACAAGCACTGGAGGAAGGTCGAATTTCGCTTCCCTCACTTTTTGTCGAAATATAGGTCAACTAGGGCAGTATACCGTGCCGGAAGTACAGCGAAGACAAATCAATTGCGATAGCATCGTGCTTTTTTTCTCTCTCTTCTTCCACTTCTTTGAGTTCTTATTACAATTTCTTGTACAAGCTCTTGATCGATTCGATTCACCCTGTCAGTCGGTGGATGCAAAATTGAATATTACAAGAATGAGCGAAAACGGGAAAAATAACTTCCCAAGCAAATGAATAAGTTTGCCCATCGTCAACATTGCTGGAGCACAAGAAAGACAAGCAATTTTTCCACTCTTTTACTATGACCCTCTTTCCAATCTTTCTATGCCTTGCTGGAAGTGCATTAAATTTCGACGAATTATTTCCATTCCACCCACTGCACTGCAATGCAGAAAAGTGGAAGTGGAAGCAAGCAGTGCTCCGGGGGGCGGTTTGAGGCAAAAAGCTGTAAAGCTACCAGATAATGTGTGTTCCTGTTTGGCCCGGTCTTAGTCCGAGAAAGTGTGCCTGTGTGTTTGTTGGAAAGAGTCAAGCGAGTTTAGCAATAGTTCCATTATGGAAGCTATCATTGCGGACGTACCCAGTAGCGGGGATGCTAGCCGGAAGCTATGGGTATTCGCTTAAAACCCATAAGAAACCGAAGGGAGTGAATATCCGGTACAGCATCCCAGGTTAAAAGATGTCGATCGAATGTACGGAAGGAACTCTGGAGTACAAGCGAGCAGGATCTCTGCACACACTGGGATACCACCAACGGGAGATGCACGAGGTGAAGAAACTTGTTTTTATAAGGGATTTGAATTAATTAGTTTTGCAAAGTTTACATAACCCCCGCTTCCTGGTCTCTGGATCTTCTTGTCCTCCTCGTCATCCCGTGTTGGCCACCCGTCGGCTTTCAAAGGCTTTCCCATTGAGCTTCGATAATCCCCGGTGGTCGATGGTTTCAATTGACTGCCTTTATGCTTCCCTTCTTTGCCAGCGAAATGGATGAGTTCCTTCCGGCTTTTCCGGTATCTTCGCCAACTTTGTTGGGTGAGTGTTTTCTTAACGTCACCGTACAACACGCTGTCGGACGCTTTTCTTTGCAACCATCCGAAAGGGTGGTTGTTGCGTGTTAATCCTTTTGCTGTAGAAACTCAATATACAACGTTGCAGCTGCAGATGCGGATGCAGCAACATCATCACCATCATCATCATCTCAATCATCGCGCGCCGAGTTCGATCAGCTTATGGTGGAGAATAGTAGCAACAGTATCCGAAGAAGAAAAAAAATACATCAAGGTTTACCGGAACCTTCGGGTTGAAGCTCAGCTGCATCCTTCCTTAAAGGTGCTTTCCCGCTTGTAGTTTGTAATTATTATGCAAATAGGGATGCTCCCGGGAAACGGGCGTCAAGTCGGTGTCGGCATCGTTCCCATCTACACCAGCTCGAGAACACCTTTTGCAGAACAAACATACACAAACAGACATTCACCAACAGGAGGATGATGGGTTTGCTTTCTTGCATGTTTTAAGTGGTAGCGGCCAGCCTTTTCAACGCCAGCTAATCGGCTTCCAGCCAACCGACATTGTGTCAACATTGCTCGAGCCCATAACCCTTGCCAAACGGACCGTAATCCGTTGAATAGTTTGACACCTCTTTTGGGTAAACTTACCGCCGGCTAATGTGGAAAGGGGGGGGGGGGGTTTGCTCGAAAAAGGATTAGCCAGAAGGTAGCAAAACCCCTTAGCGGGTCGGGATGAAAAGATTTTCATCCTGATTGAGTAACTAACGCGGTCGGTGGCCTTTACTGAATCCAGTTCCGATGCAAACTAATTGGTAGTTACACGGAGCGAACGGAATGGTGTGACTTTGCTCACTTGGCAGCCGAATGTAATTGATTGATATATTGCTCGTTTTGAGGAAAATTTAATTTAAACAATTACCAAACAAACGCCCCAAAAACGTACGGACTTTGTGGGAGGCAGTGACTGGGCTCAACATGTGGAAAATAATGAATTTCTTTTTTCTTTTAGGTTAAATGTTCCACGCCCTGTCACTGCATCTTTGTTTTTTGCTAACAAACTGAATGGTAGGAAGAAAAAAACACAATTTCCAACGACCCAAAAGCAACCCTGTCTGACACTCAATGTTTTTTTTTTCTTTGCTCGTTCCAATCCTTCTCACCGCGGAGGGTTAATTTAATGTAACTTTTCAATTTTCCTTTCCGTTTGGTGCTTCCTTTTCGGGGGTGTTTTTTTTTCTTGTTTTCCTCAAACACTTGATTCAAGGAAATTTTTCATGAAATTTTCCACTTTTCCAACGGTGGTCCCATGGTACGGTTGCCTACTTCCCTAACTACCCCAAAAACGAAAGACGAACGGTAACTTTCATCATCAGTCAGACCCTGTTTCCTGAAACCTTTACTTGGAGAAAAAAGCAACAAAAACCCTTCAACGCTTACACCATGCCACGAGCATAGCTGGAAAAAAGGGAGAGAGAGAAAAAACTTAACTCTTCCTACCAAACATAAGTCACTGCCTTCAACTACTACTCCATTTTCGGGAGCGACAAATTTGTGCAAAAGTTCAAGCCCGAACTCTCCATCCTCACACCAGGGTTCACATTGGCGCATAATTTTCCTTTTCGGAAAAAGCAAGAAAACCTTTGCGACGGAAGGGCCTTTGCCTTTATCGATTTGCCGGAGCAATAGAGACCGCGGTCGTGTATGGATGGCATGTGAAACAGAAATTGAAGGAATCACTTAACTTTAAGCCCATCGTAATAATTCTTTTGCTTGTGAACAGGGAAAAGGATAATAAGCAATTGGGAAACTTACAGAGACGATCAAAAGCGGGAAACGAAGCAAAAAGGAAAAGGACGAAGAAAAAAATCAAACATTTTATATATAATCAATAATTTTCCAAACTTATTACAATTATCATTTCTTTCTAATTATCGTTAATTTAATATATTTATTTTTTTATTTACAATGATGTTAAGCTATTTAAGTTCCTAAGTAACGTCCGTTCTGTATCGATTGAGCTGACTGAAATGGGGC
>CM028126.1:33303392-33353106 GCA_016254315.1 Anopheles parensis | reverse complement strand
CAGAAATCTAGCAGTGCTTGTGCTGGAGAATTGGAGGAATACATTTAATTAAAGTTATGGATGGTAGGGAACGGTACCGGGAACTGCCCACTGACCCAGATACTGCGAGGGAATACATATACCCTCACAAACCCTACTGTTGAGTTCATCAACCGAAAGTAAGTTGAAGTTGTACCGAGATTCCGAAAAACAGAACACCGGAACGATACCGTACGGCCCTGATGATGACGATGATGGGGAAGATGATGCAAGAAACTATTTGCAATCATTTTTCCTGCCCATTGCAGACCGATGTGTGGTTTACTTTTACGGAAGTTTGTCATTCAGGTGATGTAGTAGTTGGGTGATGTTTTTTTTTTTATTCTGTGACATGCCAAAGTAAAGAGAAATGAAACGTACCACATGCCGGGAGCTGATGAGCTGGAAAACTAAGTGTGGTTGTTAATTTTTTGAAGTGGTTACTTTAGGAATTGTAAATTAAATACACAAGGGGATAAAAGAAGAAATGTCCATTTTTGTAATTATCTTTCTAGAAATGGGAAACTCGAGTTGAAAGCTCTAAAACTATTTGAGTTTTGTTTACATTTCTCTCATGCAAGTGGTCTGCTTTGTTCTTTTAGGCTTAATTAACTGCTACATCACATGCTTGTCATTTAATATCTCGTTTTCCCAAGGCGAGCAGCTTCATACAAACTGGGTATTATCTTGCAAAGACTATCCTGGATCAACTCGAAGTTTTCGGGATTTTAGATTGTTTTATCTCTATATAAACCATCAAGAATATTGATGATTTACTGTCTTCAGTGTCTGCAATCTCCTCCAAAGACATGGAAGTGATTATTACAGTCTGGTACAAGATTTCTGGACAGGTTTCCATACCTTTCCTTTCAAATGAGTCAATCAAAGAATGTAAAACGCATCTCCCATACTTGTGATAACTTGGTGAAATTCTCTACGATCTCCTCAATGATCGAACAAACAAAGACGAACTTGTTTGTTTGACGAACATTAAAAAAAGATGTACGTCGTTGTCTCACACATTCTGGATGTTCTGAACATTAAGACTTATGTCCACGAGGCGGCCGTAGAAGAATTCATGCCCTAATAACAACTGAATTGCTCAGACTTCGACGTCCTCGATGTAGCGCAAAGTCCAACGATGAGTTGAAGAGTAAAAGCACTTTTTGGAGATACAATTTCTCTTATATTGTAGGAGATCGGACACATCCTGAAATTGATAAAACAACATCTTCCGTTCTTGACCCAGGTTGTGCGATTAGTGTTCGAAGAAATCCATGCGAAGAACTATGGAGAACATATGGAGAACTCAATGTTCTAGATGAGATTAGATTCAAATTCGGTTATCTATAAGACCAATCGCAGAGAACCAACACCATGATCATGTCTCCCATGAGCTCCAGATTGTACTATAGATAGATCACGTTTAATACGTTTATAAACTACAACAGAAATTCAAAGTCGATTTCAAAAGATGATCTTTAAATGTTGATCAGCTTGAAGGAACAGGAACATAATTCCTTCTCCAAGTAAGAAGAAGTATTGTCCGTATCTCACATTTCTCTATCATAACTATTCTAGACAGATGTCATAAATAACTTTATTTTAAAACAATTTACACACAAAGTTTACAACCATCCTAATGGAGTGATTAGTTTTCCTTTCTTTCGCTGCCAGAAGTCTTTGATCTTACGTTATTACGGTTGCATTAGTTTAGTTTTACAGCTTTATTTATAGAACCGCTCGTGTCTGAAATACAACGACACCAGCTAATGGCTTTATTGCTACACTTTACACACCAAAGAATGAAAGAAAAACACGCCACCACAAAATATGTTTCATTAAAAATTATTCAAATCATCTTTACAAGGGAACCGAACCGGTAGTGGAAGAACCTTTTGAAAACCTGATATCCTTGTGCCGTTTTTTTTCTCCAGCAAAAGCCACCCATAAATCATAGGGCTGCCGGCATTACTCCATCAGACTGTGGGGATGGTAATAAAATCCGTACTTAGTCGATACCACGCACCGCGCCGATCGAATATATCGCACCGATGGAACCGATGTACGGTGGAAATCCGCTTTTTATTGAAAACCAAATCCACACCGCAAAAGTGTCATAAAAATTGGAAACCTTCATTCCATGGTATGGACGCTCTCTTTTTTTTGCTGCTGTTGGTGTAGTGATGACGATGGTGATGATTGAAACCTTGGACGCTACATCCATACAGGAGCTGTGCCTTGTGGCATTAGAAACATGAGCCTCTTTGCCGAGGAGAAAACGTGCAACCGACCGGAAGTATTTCGCCACCATAAATGTCAGCCGTAAATTGTGCTCGAAGCTCACGGAACGCCACATCGACACCATCCACCAGAGTTGGTGTAAGTGGTGAATGATTTGGAAACGATTTCGAACGAATTTCGGCAATAGTTACGCAAAATCCCTTAAATTATGGCTCCACGGCTTAGGCACGCCATTGTTCGGCGAGGAGAGAGTAAAAAAAAGAGGCCTACGATTAAATGTATTGTATGGACTTAATGGAAGTGAGATGCCCATCCTCAAAGTGCCACGTGTGATAGTGCTACCGAGCCAGTGCTGTGAACAGTGAAGAATGATCACTTTCACGTGAAGAAATATCTCACACAAAAGCAGGACCTAACACTTTTCACTGTGGTCTTTCAACCTTAAACCGGCACACCTTTGACCTAGAATTGTGCTAGAATGCTTCTGGTTCTAGAAATAAAGTATTTAGCGAAGTGTGAAATGCTCCTAGCAGATGTACAACGTGTAGCAAACAGTGCATTAAAAATTAGGGCGAAGCCTTCCATCGTCATTATTCTAAGTGTGGCAGAAATGGTGTCATTGTCAATTCGTGAACGTGAACGGGCACGGCAAACAATTGCAGCATTAGTTTTGCTTCGTTTCACGCAACACCATAGATTTGAAGATGGCAGAGTGGTTAGTTTAAAATGGTGTTTTTTATCTTGTGCTTAGTTTGGATTGTTTATTCACATTTCAATGGTAATATTCTGTTTTGTGTTTGGCAAGTACAGAGCACTGAGCTAGATCATTATTATTATTTAATATAAATGAAAGCTTCTATTATTAGGAAAAAGCTTAAGGGTTGTATTTATTCCTTTATTGGAGTTCTGGAGTTCTGTCAGAGTACAGAAATACAAATTGCAAATAAATTGCGAAAAACGATTTTAATATTCTTTTTAAATTCGTCTACTTTCTGTGAGTACCCCGTGATATAAAGCTAGAGAGGTTGATCTTCACACGAAAGGACCGGTTCCAAATCTCAGCCTTAATTCTTCGAGCTTCAAATATACACAAATTCAAGGAAAACGAGTCCAAGACCTCCGGAGTTTATAGTTCCACAAGAAGCAGAAAAACTAGACTCGCATGTCAAGTTCATTCAATCGTTCCTCAAATGAATAGCCAATTTGCATCTTCATCCATCTGCCCAAGCGCTGGTGACATTTGGGTTTTTTTTTAATGAAACATTTCAAACCGAACGTGTGGATACCCTACGGAGTACCTTCGGCAAAGGTTAGGGAAGATCAATTTCGTTCTTTCGAATACTGGTGAATGGGACATTCGCCCACGTTTGATTTATGACATCAAGCGCACAGTTTCGAGTCTTTCTAGCGAGAAGTGATGGAGAACAAAAAAAAATACGGCTCACTCTCATACCTGCTGAGTGGAGGATCAACATTTTTCATAACCTGCCGATGACCCCCTTTGGGATAAGATGATTCCAGCCCACCCGTTTTTTTCTCCTCTTTTTTTGTGGCCCTCCCATTCGCCCGTACTTGCTCGGCAAACAAACAAACAATTGAAAGCTGCCACAATGCACTAGCGGGAATGCCTCACTGGGTGAACGATTGGATCGCGATTAGAAAGGGCCGCCCAGGGTTAAGTGTGATGGAAGAGGAGGTTAGTATTTTTCCTTTTTTTTTTATTTGTGGCCTGATGCTGACTCTATGCAAGTGTGCTAGATATGTTTGCAGGCAATAACTATAAATTCTAATGCACCCACCAAAACTAGTGAAGCTCCCAGTGGGGTAAGGTGAGAATGGTGAGGTACTATTGATATAAAATACGGACGAATTTTGCTCCCATTTTGACAAATGGACTGCCATTTAAATGATGCTCGAATGTTCGTTCTCGAGTGCTCATCTGCACACAAACAGCACCGAAAACACTCACCTCACTTAGCGGGCGGACACAGGGCGTCAGTGGGCCGGGAGTTTGAACGGGAGTCAACCGAAGGTACAAACGATTTGCATATTAATGATGTGAAAGTGTTCGGTCCCGGTTGCCGGCTGACGGGACTGTGTACCGAGGGAAAAGGTAAAGTTATTCTGAAGCGTCTGAACGTTTGGAGTAATTTTCGAACACATTCTAGTCGTTGAGCTTGCGATGGATTTTGCATCCATTATGAAATGATGGAAGGCAGCAGCGGTGCGAGTACATTGTTACAGCTGCATGCTTTGTAGATTAACCTTCATGCGGGCGATGTTTAGTATTTGTTCGGAGCGGTTGAATTGAAAGGTGGAAAATAATTACACGACCCAATGCTATTATTGTGATTGTCACCATTGACACATCGTTTGGCTGTTGGTGGTGTAGCTCGTTTGAATGAAATGAGTTTGTCAACGAAATTTGTTAACTTATTATGCTTATTTTTTAACCCATATACAATAATACCTCTATGTAATGTGATTGAAAGTTGTGTAAAATTAATAAAACATATTTTTTTAAATTTAAATTAAATTTTAAATAAAAATGACATATCTTCTTTACGATATTCAAATGAATGTGTCAAGTGTATTGCATCTTGAAATTAAAAAATTATAAATTCTTTACGTAACAAATCTATGAACTTAAAAGGAGCAAAATTTTAAGACACTGGAGAAATAAAAAAAATTGAAAAAATTGCATTGACTAAATTTTATGAAGAACTTGAAAAGTTTAAATTTCAATGAATGACTAATTTTCAATGAATCATTTCACAACAATTATTTTACTTTTCAATAAGAAAAATAATAGAATAAAAAAACATTTATAACACAAAAATGTATTTATCATTCAACATTTTGATAGAAGTATAAAACGGATAAAAATTCCCTATTATTTCTGGCAGCTTCTTCTGTTTAAAGCTTCTTTTTTACTCTACAGTGTTTCAATATTTATAAAGCCATAAATATTTGTCCTTTCACAACTAAAAATCCTCCACCCAAAAACAACAAAAAAAAACATTGAAACAGTCAACAAATTTCGTATCGTAATCTCTCCGTGGCGTGGAAACCCTCGCGAAGGGATGCAAAAAAGGGAGTTCATCCGGGTAGTGAAGTGAAAATCAAACATCTTCACCATAATTGACGTCAACTTGCCGTCAACGCAAACAGAAATAATAGAAATGAGTGGAAGCTGGGTGCCGGTGATGTTGACTGAGATAAAGCAACACACACACATACATACACACAAAAAACGCAGCACTGCGTGAAGAAAAACACTGTAAAATTTACCAAACATCCACATTCGTTCGAAACGACGTTCTGGTGCATTCTTTCGTCTCCCATCGGACAGAAAAGGGGGATGGAAAAACAACATTCGAAAAACCCCCGAAAGCAACGATCGAGGGTGTTAAGCTGTGGCCAGTATTTACAGTACTTCAGTATTTCGACTGCAGCTGACTTTGAGCTTGATGGGTACCGTGGCAAACAGAAAACACTTTAAACGATGTTGTTTTCCTTCGAAAACAACTGCCAGTTTGTACGGCGCATCCTTCACTGCAGCCGCCCGTTACCGTAACGCTTCACGCAGAGTGACCAAAAAGGTCTTAAAGACGATAATGCTCCCTCTTCTTACCCGAGCTGTCGTGGAGGCTGGAACAAGAAAGACAGAGGAAGAGAGGCAAAAAAAACGAAACATCCAAGCGTGGAAAATCCGACAGAACAACAACAATGAATTCTAAAGCACAATACCTCATTGAAGCGGAATGTAAACGCGCTTCAATCGATACGTTACGGTACATTGAACTCTTCAGTGCCACCACGTGGCAATACTGTCCGTAATTTATTATCCCGTCTGAAGGGCATTCGCTGTTTGGTAGACACTGCAGGGTGTCTTGAGTTTTTATATTTGAGTAAAACCGTAAGGTGGAAACCATAACCATCTTTTCAGCAAGTGGCACAAAGAAGGAAAGTCCAGCAGGAAACGTTAAGTGTGGTTAAGTACGCGTTACCAATCGGTTAGTGCTCGCCACATCAGGTGATAAACGATGCGTTTAACATGGAGCGATGGAGTGCCAAAAATGTGCTAATTGCTTTTCGGAGGCATCAGAGTGTATAGCGGCTTCGGCATTATGTGTAAGACAACAATACATTAATGAATACGATCGCCAAGCGGTGGAACACTTTGTTTGAGACTTTACGCTAATTAGGCTAGTTAAAATTCCTTTACAGATTTCTATAACGTGGTACAGTTAGCTGTTTGAAGGTGTTCGATAAAGCATGGATAGGAATGCAATAAAAGAGGTAATGAATTTTAACAAGTTATATGCTTCACTTCGTCACCCGTTGATGTAATGACTTCAAGGAATTACTTTTACCTACAGAATACTTGGTTCTTACTCTCAGTTGAGATTTAATACATGAATTGTCTTATATATATTTTTATATATATTTTCTGGAGCTATTCTTATATTTTTCTGGGGCTACAACAACTCCTCAGTCCCTGTGAACGACATACAAATATTTTACGAACTAGGTTGTTTGGTGTCATTTTGGTATCGTGATTAGCCAACCGAAGTTTGACGAGTCTTATCCATTGCACAATATTGAGGTCAGGATACAACTTATTGAACTCTTGATTGAAATGAAATCCATACTGGACAATTTCCTTAAAAAAAACGACCCAGAGATATTCGTCAAATCTGGACAAAATCCATGTGTCAGAGAAGTACATACAATTTGGAAATTTAAGAATTGTTTATTTTTCTACGATCCTTGGAATGCTTTCGAGACATTGGAGACATTTCCTCCAACATCACACGTCAACGATGTGGCATTGTTGAATTTTGACCTGCGATAGGTTAAATTTTTGGATAACTTCAGAGTTGTGGTTATACTTCAATTCAGCGTAAATCGTCTATTGTTATCAGAGCCATTAGTACCATATCATCGATTTGCTGTCTGTCTCGTGATAAGCCTGAACAATCAACATATTTCAAGATCTGAATTGACTTACAGAAGATAATCTTGGAAGTTTTCACTGCCAAACCTCGTTAGATATTCTATAGCGCTATGTGGTCTTGAAATCTGTACGAAGACAATAATCTTGAATAAACTGCTCCAGGTTTCTACAGGCCTAAATGATGAAGATTTGATCATTGGTTGATATCTTGTTTCGAAAGCTTTTCTGTTAGTTTCTAACTATCTTTTCGAAGACTGAAAAAAATGAATCTTGCATTTTAAAAAAAAATAACTTCCTGACATTATACAACTACTGCAGTCTATTATATCTTTCTAGCAAAATGATTATAATGTCAAGATCTTTTATAAACTTCTTGTTGAGGTGCTACATTTTCGACCAGCAAAAGATTCTTACTACATTTTTCGAGCTCAATTTAATGTCACATTTTGTTTGTCATTTCAACATGATTTTCGTTACCTTTTTCTGTTTGACTGCTTGACTGAAAACTCAAGTTAGCTTCTGTTTGCAGACCGTTTGCCGACTTTCTACCAAAAATAAATCAACCCAAAAAATAAAAAAAAATCGTAGGACAGCTGGTACGCTTCGTGCAAACAGCGAGCGCTTGGTTTGAACTGCTTCCATCAAAACGACCAATAGTTGGAACGGTTCCAATCTCGTCACTGCAGCATTCACACCATCGAACCACCCGCGTGTCACAAATCGTTTAACTTCCCTAGAACAATTGAGCCACTGACAGCTGCCGAACGAGCTGGGTTTGCAGTAGGTACGTTTAGGCAACAGCAAAAAAAATACTCCCAACGAAAGGTGGCAATGTTACGGTAACGTATGCTGCACCATCTTCGAGCATTGGTAACGAATAACGGCAAACATACGGTATATCATACGATGGAATCAACCTTACCAACACACACACACATCCGGCCCTCTTATCGGTACCGCGGCTCCTCCGTCCTGAACCATGATAAGCTCTCGATAAGCTTCATCGGAGAAAGCTTTCATCCCACCCAATTGGGTTGGGTATATGTGAAAACTCGGGTAGTGGGAAGTGTTGGCATGTCGGTTGAAAAATTCAACACTTATTGAGCGCACACACCCATCTTTCCCCTTTCACTACCCCCCCTGGTTTCCCAAGTTTAAATGTGGAGGACAATCAATCAAAATTATTGATTCTACAGCCTTCCATACGATCGACGAACGATTGAACTTCCCATCAGCACCTCGTCGCGCCATGTAACGACAATGGGATTACCTGGAACCAAGTTCATCGTAAAGGGATAAAGAGAATAGTAAGGTAGACGAAGGAAGATTACCACGATCATTCCCCGAGTATTCCAGCATGCCAGAAAGTTACTGCCAAAGTCCGCTTCAAACCGATGAACCGTATAGGAATGAAGGCGGGGGAAAAAAGCGAAAAATACACGCTCAACATGTCAAGTCTGTCTGCTTCAACATAAGTCTCTCACACACCCACCGGTACATTCCCGTACACAGTATCACATACCCCGGTACAGCTTCCAGTGATGATTCCATCGCACAAGGGTGGAAGTTAAAATGCGGCTGATTTCTATCAACGCTTCGGCCTTCGGAGCTTTTTCGGAGCCGAAAACCGTCGGTGACGGGGATGACATTATCGATTGCCATCGCGATCGCGGAACAGACCGTTGACAGAGGGCCCTTTTTGAAACGCACCGCAGTACCTCAGGGCGGGCAGACACACACACACACACACACCGTCGGTGGTCGTACTGCTGGTGCTGCAAATCACACCGGAATGATGGAGCAAAACTGTCGGGGAAAAAATCCCTTTCCTAGATGCGCGGAGGGCAGAAGAGAAGAATAAAAAACGGGAACGGTGAATTTTAATCGACACCTTAATTGGCCCACCTCACACAGACGACAACCACCGGCAACATACCGTGGGCCGCTAATCCGATGATGGATCTGCACGCCGCTGACGATCGATGGTACCAATGTTGGCCCTCTCGGTTGGACTGTTGCTAAATTGAAACACCACCCTCCCTTTTGAAGCCCTTTTGCTCACGATTCTTTTCCAGATCGGGATTGTGTCTGTGTGTCTAACTCACAAAAGAAAGATGGGTAAAGATGACGGGACTTTTGTCGTTCCTTTCGCGGGGTGGTTAAATCCTCATCAAAGCTCCATCCTGTGCTGCTCCGCGTAACGGCATACTGGGAAAAAGGGAACGAAGCCACACAAAACGCTTTCGGACACGGTTGACACGCACTCCTACGTTTTACGAGCCAAGAATCCAAATGGAGCTGTGTTGGAAGTGGCAACTAAAAAGGGAGAAAAAGTGTACCAAAGACACCAGACGTTGTCGGAATGCAACACACAAAAGGTTTCCGTGTGTTCCGTTTTTTTTAGTGCTCACTTTCAACGCTAGTTTATGATGGTGGACAATATTTTACACCGATAAATGTCGATTGGATACCGTGTGTTACACAGTTGCCTCTCCCCGCATGGGACGGAGCAGTTTTTGGGGCAGGAAAAAATTACATACGAAAGTGAAATTGATACAGCTTGTTAAATGGTTTTTACGCGAGCAACAACGAGCAACGAAACACGCAGCTCATAAAGTGTGCCTTTCAAATTCAGTTTTCGATTCGTGAAGATTTATCACCGTTGTAAAGAGTGAAAAGTGCTGCGGTGTGTATATTACAAAATTACGGCTTTTTTTTCTTTCAAATGCACCTTGTAAGTTTACAACTAAAAATAAACTGAAACTACACTAAACAACAGATGATCTATTTGGTCTGCACTAATTAACCGAGGAACTAAGTGTTAAAGGAAAAAGGTTACTTACCGATTTTCTATTAGTGGCTCGTAAATTTTCCACTTGAAACACCTCTTCCATAGGCAAACCATTTACTTCTGAGTTTTAAAAGTCTCCCAGAGGGCTTTCGGCTCATCGGTGTGTCATTTAGATAGTCATCAATTTCTTTTGCCCATTCATTGATTAATGGTGTACTCGCCTTGTTTCGTGTTGGGCCTTTGGTCGCGCTGCATGGCCTGAAACAATTTCATTAGGTGAAGAAATTAACGGGTGCATTAAGTGGTGAACTGGTTTGATGGACAAACGGTGTGTCTGTAAGAAAGTGGTTGATTTTTATTGCTTTCGGGTCCTGGTCGATAAGAAGTAGTTTATGTATTCCCGTGTGCTTTGAAATTTGAACGAAAAACAAAATCGTTTTTATTTTATCGTACATTAACTTGTGGCTATTCAGTCAAGAAGGTGTCACATTGAGTGGAAATTCGTGCTTCATAAAAAAACAATGAACAAAAACATTAAAGAAAAATTACGTCACTTTGAGTTTCTAAATTTATATTTTTTCAATTTCTTTAATCCTGATGCAATTGTAAATATAAAAAAATTCTTTAGTTATGTTTGCCATTTAGAAAATGATACTTAAAACTATTTTAACATATTAAACCAACTTTAATGGGAAATAAATTTATTATACAAAATTTAATTAAAAACTTATTAAAATAAAAGTTATTAAAATTATATTGAAACAGAAGTTATAAAAAAAAATGAAAATAGTTTTTCAATTTCCTAAAACTTCAAAACTTTAATGTTTAAATGATTTAAATTTGCACTTGAAAAAAAAATTATTAAAACATTTCACATGTAATACATCGCATTTTGGTATAAAACAATTTTTAAACAAATTGATTTGAGTTTAAAAAATATATATAAATGTTTCTATAATTCTTTCCTACAAACTACAATATTTTTAACAATGTTATAGGACTAAGTAATATTTAAATGAAACTGAATAAAATATGTTCACTTCATAACTTCATACAACTAAACACTCGTTGATGATGCATATCAATAAAGTAGACAAAGTTGGGAACAGTATAGCTTTTTCGCACGTCAATCAATGTCCCCATCGTCCCGTGAAACCATTAGGTCCGTTATCGGTCTTGAATGCTCCATTGAAATGTCAATACATGCGCTAGGATTAAGATGTGCCCCGTGCCGCACATCTTAACGAAACCACCGAATGTGACGGAACACGGGAGAGAAACAATCGCCGAACGAACAGCGGCGATCCACAATGAACGTGTGTTCCGTTGTTGATGTTACGGCCTGTCTTGTTTGAAGAATTTTAAAAGCGTTTACACATGCAGCTTGCACCCTTGTGGCAGTTCGTTCCCGAAAGGGTCCCCTTTAGACCATGCGGGAGTTTTGTGCTGTGGTTGTTTGGTTCTCTGTTGTTCATTTTCCACTACAACATCGAGTGTCGAAAGCAAAACCGGCGATTGATAGGAAGAAATCACGCACACAACGAGGGAGCGCGATTCAGCTGAAGGAAAGGAACATTCCCCTCCGAAAGAGCGGGCCGGGTTTCGATCGCAGTAGACAATTAATTAAAAGCCACTTCAACGGCACCCTAGGCCACCGGCATGTCAGCAGCACTTTAAAAGCATCTTTCACGTGATCGCCGTACCGCACGAGGAAATGTGCGAGACGGCGCTACTCACGCAACAAAACATAAATAAAGTCGAACTCACGCTCAAAAAAACTCACGTGAGTGGTTGTGAGTGCGGAGTGCCACCCTAAAACTGAGCTACAAAATTGTGGCGTGAGTGAGCTGAGCCATTTTTAACCGAACACGGATACTCACCTTCGGCAGCACGAGGTGGGTTAGATAAAATTTTCCCACTAAGCTTCGGGTTGAGTTTTCCGAGTTTTTCACTCGGAAAATCAGTCGTTTCGTTGCCTCGGTTCCGTGTGGTCGGTCCGTGTTGTCCGTGCAGTCGAAGGTTTTCCCGTTAGCCTAGTGAGCAAAAAAGAAAAAAAAGGTGATTTCCTCTCACTCTTTTCACCTCCATTGAGCAGCGTGTCCGCGCTCGCTCTCTCTCTCTCTCTCACTCGTCCCCTCATCCGGACGAGCCTTCGCGTTCAAATTGCTTGCGTGTGATGGAAATGGGAAATTTTCCCTTCAGATCCATTTTCCCTCCGTTGGGCTCGATAACAACAACACAAAAGCCACTGGAGCTTCAGTTTTCGTGCGTGAACTTTTGTGTAAAGTGACTGAGGTGGAGAAGTAAAAAAACTCAAGAGAAAAAGTGCATAATTTTCCATCGGCAAACGAACGGGCCGAATGGGTAAAGCGTTTCCCCCCCCCTAGTGCTTTGTGTACGAGTGCGTATAGTGATGGTTCTGGTTTTTTTGTACTTCCTCCCTTAAACAGTTCCCTAAACTAGCGCCAGGAAGAAAAGCCGGAATTTGGGTTTGATGTTCCGGAAAACGGTAGCAACACAAAAACACATCACGTTTGAAGTTTTAGTGCTGGAAAAACTAGAGTGCGTGTTGTGCGAGGAAAGAAATTTTGCTGTGAACAACCAATATCAAACGCTACCCAATTCCGGTTTTCGTTCTGCGTTGGATACAAGTGGGCATAGAACTTTCGTTTTTGCATCCACTAGGTTGAAACGATAAACTTCTGCCCAGAAGGAATGTGCATCAAATACTCTCTGCTTCTCTATATTCCCCCTAAAAAGACAAGCAAAAACGAACACAAAATCTTTCCAACCAACACAATATCGTACTCCGAATTTTGCTCCATGCTTTTTTGTCGCTGCTGGCGAAAAGAACAGCCAGAAATGGAGTGGACATACAACCGGTGGAAAAAAATCACACACTCACCTACAGTTACAAGCTGCAATCGAACATTTCGAAACCGATGTAAACATTCTTCGGTTGGCCGGGTTTGGCCAAAAAGGAGATTTGCAAATGCCACACGTTTACCGTTTCACGGACACTACGGTACGGTCTTAGTCGTCCATATTGAAGTGGCTTCCTACCTCTTCCCTTCTTCTCCCTCCGGCGTAAAAAAATCTCCAAAATCTCCAGCAAATAAAAACTCACTTTCATCATCATCATCATCATCATACGGGACTATGCTTTCAGCTATAGACGACTTTTGGTCCAGTCCAGGAAAAGTGATGAAAAAAAATACATTCCGAAAGCCTTCTGGGACACACTGTGGTACATCCCGATAGACGATTCAGCGGACATGATCAGAGGGAATTCATAACCATTCCGACACAACGTATATGGTTTTTGGGAGATACCGTGGAAACGTTTTCCCATTTGTTTTCCTTCTCCTCTTTTTTGTTGTTGTGCCCATTCATCCATTGATGGGCTTAAAACGAGATCCTCCCCTGGCGGGAGAGATGCACATTCTAATATTGGTCATCTTTTTTTTTGATTGCCTTCCTGTGGCTGCAAGTGCAAAGTAGTGCCCAAGGTGCAACTCCTATCGCGAACATGCAATTGATGTTACGAGATGTAATGCAAGCTCGATCGATGCGCGGTAGTCCCGTGGCCAGTTTGGTAAACTGTAATATAATCGGTTTATAACCAACAAAAAAAAGCCGAACTCTCGATGCATCTGGGAAATAATGGAGGAACTTTTAACAAGGTGATGTACGCTTTACTCGGACACCACAAAGAGACCATAGCAACACACAAACTGAACGACTTAGACGTGAAAGTGTTGTTTAAAGGGATTATTTCATGGCTTTTCTGCTTTCATGATGTTTTTTCCTCTATTGGGAGATACTTTTTTTTCTTCCTTTTCTGAAACTCATCACAAATGACAAAATTCTGCAACCCCAAAAGTGGTGGAGGGAACTTTACCTTCTAGTTACGGTAAAAATATGCAACGGAACTCTGACAGCCGTTTGGTGTGAGTGGTCGGGATGTGAAAATTTCCATCCAGCACTTTTAGAGCATTGTGTGTCTCTCTCTCTTGTCCTTCTCCAACACCATTCCTCAACGTTCGATGCAACCACAACCGGATCGATTCCATCTGCACACCGTAGTACACAAATTGGATGTAACAAACATGAAGCGAAAAGTGGAGCGAAATAGAACCGCTCAAAACGCATTCCACCGGGTCCGTTCGTGCGGGAAATCTAACGAGTTGTAGCCTGATACCAACCCGAACCAGAATCTGTGGTTTTTTTGCAGCACAAAAAACACACAACCCGTACAGATTGTCACCGCATATATGCATTTGCATGCGATCGAAAGACCGTGCATTAATTTGTGTACGAATTGAGCGAACGGGACAGGATCGCATACACCGGGCAGCTAACACCGCAGCAGCTGCTAGCAAGCGAACAAGTGGTGTAAATTTTATCGTCAACATTATCGACCATGACGGCGGAATCGATCGGAAAAGCGTCACAGTACGTCAGTGGTTCACAGAAAAAAAGTGGTTGATCGACATCCATGCGACGACCGTGGAAATGATGTGGATGGTTGGTTTTAACTTTTCCCTACCGTATTTCCTTACTGCCTTTAACATACTTTCCTTTGTTAACTGCACTTGACAGCAGTGGGAGTAGTACAGTGTATTGAGGGATTTTTTTCTATTTATTTAATTTAACATTTCTTATATTACGTTCTTCTGTTGCTTCAATTTGAAATAAAATTTATGAATAAAATAATTGATTTTAAATTTATGTGTTCTTTTGATTTGTTCATTTACTTTTTATTTAATTGGTTATTATATCACATTATAATGTAATTTGTTTGCACTTTGTTTTGTTTACTTCTGTTTTGTTGTTTTGGGTTTATTTTCATTGGTAGGTATTTTATTCGGCTTTTGTTCTATGTGTTTTGTTTAAGTAAGTAAAAATGTTTTATTCAGACAGACATATTGTATTTTATTTCTTCCATTATCTCATTTTCAAGTTTAACAAACTAGTACTTTTTATGATGTTGTTTTTTTTTTGTATATTGAATTGTAAATGAATTTGATTGTTTCATTAATTTGTTTATTAATATATAAAACTAAATACTTAAATTGTTCTTCATTGTTGTTATTTATTTTGATTAATTTATATTTTTACTGTACTTATCTCAACCAAACTATTTTTCATTTGTTTTTTTTTCATTTTTTCATTCCTTTTATTAACTTTCATTCAGTTACTTATAAACATAATTTTATTGTATCGTTTAAACTTTTAATTATTCATTTCCTCATTTTATTCACGTCATTCTGTGTTTAATTTTCTGTTTTTTAAATTAGTGAAAGCTTTCAAATTAAAATATATTATCAAAGAAAACATACCAACCACATTATACCAGATTGTTATCTGATATACTACATACAAGTCTCTTTACATATATAATACTCTTCTACAAGCAATCAATTGATTTTACTTTTTCTGATAAAGTTTTATTGCAAATGTAAATAAACCTTTCAGATAACAGTTCATCTTCACCAACAGTTATCGGAACACTTTACCCACGATCATAAGTTACATGAAACCAACTATTTTTATTACTTTTGGCATCGTTCCGCAAAACCCTTTTGCTTACAAGAAAAAACCTGTTGAAAAACGTGCTCCCTCTTTTCGGTAAATGATCCCTCCCAGGTGGTCAATCAAAAACTAATCGAATTGCGTTCAATGTGACTCGTTTCCATCCGACAACGAGTTCACGACAGGCCAATAAATTTGCACTACACTTTGCAAAAATTCACTCCAACATTCCAAAACCAGCACGTGAACCCTACGTGTTTGTATCCTTCGGGATAAGGTGTTAGTTTATCTGTGAACCTGTTTTTCCCCTGTAGAATCGTATAACAAAAAATAGCCAAAGCCTTTTGCTTTCATTTTCCACGAATTTCTTCTGAGTGAGGAAAACAGTCCTTTTTTTTTGTTTGGTGCTGTTGGCACTTTTTTGTGAGTCCCCAAAAATGTTTCTGCACATAACGTATCCGGAAGGCATTCAGGTGTCGATTCCCGGTCTCTCTCGCTTTCTCTCCCCCCTTTTCGGGAACGTCGACAGATCCGTATATGCAAGCACGTCCCGATCTAGTCCCGCAAAATTCTACGTTGAATATTTTTGGGAGCCTTTTTTTTGGTCCTTGGGTCCTCACTGTTGGCTGTCTTCCGAATGGCACCCCCCAAAAAACCGGAACGGTCGAACCCTTTGCACCGGAAGCACCCCGGAAACATCCTGTTTGTTGCTCAGGTATGCGAACGGGATGAAATTTATTGGTACAAAATGAAGCCCGCTACGTGAGCGGGATGAATTTATTTCAATCGTTTTGCAGGAGACCCTCATTTCGGCGTTCCGGACCGCCATGCAAACATACGAAACACACGGATTTGCACACATACGCGGATGCGCCCCTTCACCACAGCCAGGCCGTCGGCGAGCCAGCGAGCTCGAGAAAAAGACCGAAGATCGACTTTATATGCAGAAAACACACCATCCGGTACCGGTAAACGAGCTGAAGGCCATCACGGCACGGGACACTTTTTTTGCGTCACTTCTCTCTCTATCTCACTCGTTACGGTAGCATCACTTTTTTGTGTCACGCGATGTTTCGTCGCTTTAGGCTGTTGAGTTGGGCAACGGTAGCACGGGTGCGACTTGTTGGTTTGCTCCGTGTGTGGAATGAAATTCGATCGAAATTCTTGCTCACAATGCACATATTTTCTGTCGCCATCTTAATCCCGCCATCCCGGATAGCTGGTATGGGGAAGTGTGATGATGGTAGGGAAGCTGGGCTGTAATAGAGACTGCTAGGACAATGATGCAAGCGTCCCAGACGTACCCATCGACCGTGCAAGCGGACAACAGGATATAAACATATATCAGGCTTAAGCCACTGCAGAAGCCCATCGTTGCTTCACAGGCTCTCTGCCGTGGGCGACGTTTCAGCGATTTCTCCATGTTTGCTCCTCCGTGTTTTTGTTTGCATCGGTGTGCTTTTCGGGGAGGGGCGCCCAGAAACAGGAACACAAGCTTCCATTTCCAGGCAGGTGATAAAAATAAAGGAATAATCATTCTCACGTTCGCCCGGAATACGGTTCGTATGTACTGGTACAGGGAAATATCGCAACGGAGGGGAAAATTGGTTTTGCCATGGAATATCAGTAAGCAAATATTTAAAGCTGGATTTAAATTGCCTGCACGTTAAATTATGGGTCCCGTTTACTCGTTACATGTAACGATGCTGTTTTTGCCGTTGTAAACTTGATGTGATCTTTTCCTTATTCATTTCAATAACATATTGTTTCGATAAAGGTGGTTGCATATCAATGGAATGGGGTAAGAGAGGAACTTTCTTTTATGCCATTTTAAATTTATTAATCGTGTTATAAAAATATAATCAACACTAAATAATTTATTTAACCGGAAGCAAAAAATTTTTGTGATTACTAAATAACACATTCAGAACAATTTTATAAAAAAATCAAACAAAAAAATCTACAAAATTCAAAGACACAAAATAAAGAATGATTCATCGAATTTCTCAAAAGCATATTACTAATGAGAGGAGAAATTTTCATAAGTTTATTATTGCAAATTATTGGTCAGAAACCACTTTTTCCACTTTTAGAATTTGACATTATAGGGAAGATATTTAAAATTTGGATATTAAAAAAAATATTGAAAAGTCGCCTTAGGACTCCGTGGACACGACACTAAGTGTCTTAAGAGTTTTTTTGACATGTTTTTTTTCGAAATTAAATTTGTGTTTTAAACCATGACAAAAATACCTTTTGTTGAAGCTTCTTTAGTTGTTTTGTAGCAGATAACTTTCAAATTCCTAAATATTAATATTAATAATTATTTTTATAGTGCTCAAATTTAATACCTCATCAGGATTTTAAGGTACTTGGATATTAGAAATTCCTCTAAGACATCACCATAAGTTGAAATTTTTCTTCTCATTTTCCCGCAAATTTTAAATCAAAGTTTACATCCACATCCAATGGTTTCCTTTTCATTTTTCAATTGCGTTTAAAGAATGCTCCAATAACCGTGCATATTATGCGCCATTTTCTGACCTCTTTTTCCATACAACCGCTATCCACCAAAATGCCACAACTGCATCTGACAGAAGAGAAAACACACATGTATTGTGTAAAAAGCAGCTCGCAGCCATACAAATGTTCCACTCAGCCGTGATTTCACCTATTTGACTCGCTCCTTTTGCAAAGGGATTCGTTTAGCTATTTACTTGAACAAGACTCAAACAAAAAACACCCCTGACCATGATGAATCTTCTCATCCTTAACAGCAGGGAAAAGAGCTAACACTGGAACTAGAATAGTAAAAAATAAATAGAAACAAAAACACGAATATGTTGGACAAATCATAAACGTACGGAGTTGGCAGAAACGAAATAAAAAAATACCAGAACAAATGTTGGCGCTGGTAATGCTTTTAAGATAAAAACTTTCCTCCACAACTCGTGTTGCCACACACACTCGTGTGCTCTCTTTGCGCAAAAACCACACTTTTGGAGTGAAAAGAATTAAAAAAACAACAACACACATCCTTTCGCCACAGGCAGAAATGAAGGAACATGTACTAAATAATTGCGGTCCGGCACTTTTCACGTTCCCCATTTTGTTGTACCGTGTTTTCCAACGTAAACCGGTCAGCATAGATATGTTGTTGTCACGGCAAGGTGTCGTCATCATTGTGAAGCAATGCAAAACAAAAAACTTTCCGCTCTGTTTATATTGAGCAGTGAGGAGTTTGAGTAAAAACAAAAGAGAAAAAAAATATACACAAAACAACGCAAACACCACAAAACAGTGGAGTAAAGGTGTTCTGTGGCACAGCAAACACATCGAAATCTGCTCGACATTTCGCGCGACATCGTACACCGTTTTCGAGAGGAATCGTCAGGATGTGACGCAGCGGGAGTTTGAATAATGAACGCCACGGAACGTACGGAGTTTTGATATCTGCAGCCAACCACACACTGGCTGGCTGGCGGGCTGCATTCAATCTCTGCCAGATAAACGCAAAACGCCCCCGGAGACGTGGTAAAGGAATCGGCTGCTATGGTTCGACCATCCTCTTTACAACGAATCCTTTTTTTCCCTTTTCCTCCATTTTGTCTCTCGGAGCAAAACTGAATTGTTGGAAGATGATGTGCGGTGGTATAGATGATTCCTCGGGAGTAATGCAAAACATGAACAAAAAAAAAAAAACGGAAAAGAAAGCTAAAAATCGACCCCTTTTTGTCGGATACTTGCATCCCCAAAAAAAGCATAACGGAGAGCTCCAACTCCTTGGGGCATTTGGAAGATTGTAAATAGGGAAAGGAAAAAAAACATCCAACAATCCTTTATGCTACCTCACACGTGTTGGTACGGTTATACATTTATGAATATTCAACACAGTTCGAACCATGCGAAGGGCACGATGTACCATGCGGGACTAAAAAAATCAGAACCCAGAAATCACAAACGATAAGCAACATCAGACGAGGACGGAGGTCGTCTTTCAAGCAAGCAAAACCCTTCACCGCTCAACACTGTGTGAACCGATGTACCTTCATATGTTTTACCTAAATAAAAAATAAAAAGATGAAAAACTGAAACTGGGACACAAGCGCTTGAAGACGTTTACGGTACGATGCACACCTAATAATCTTTATCTCGTTCTTTTTACTCTTTCTGGCAGGATTTTGTAGTGCAAATGATTACAAACATTGAATGTTACGGTTGAAAGTGAGAGTGAGATCTTAAAATTTTGTTCCGTACAAGTACGCTCGAAGCCGATTTTGTCGAGTGAAAATTTGCTGTACCATGTGTTTCAGGTACCAACGGTCATGTGCTTGTGTGGAAGCCTCCATGTGAAACATCATCTCCCCCCCACACACATACCCACGTACGGTGGAATGAAATTAAACGCGATCAGTAGCAAAAACTCGAACGACTCGAGTTAAATTATCCAGCACCGTGTAATGATAAGTGATTATTAAGTGAAAGATCTCAGATAGGGCAATCAGACTGGTTGCTTCATCACGGCATAGCCTAGTCCCTGGGCACGGTAAACGTTCGAGAAATTGCTATTCTTACCCCCCAAAAAAAAAGGTGCTGTTTTATTTTGCCTTACACTGTACAATTCTCTCCATTTGCCACACGCCGCAGTATGGAGTTTTCCACGTTTTAAGTTTTCTTCGTCCAAAAAAGGTTGATTTTCTTTTTTTTGCGTTAACGGTTTTTCGGTTGTAGCCATTTTACTTCTTTTTTTTATTTCCGTACACCGTAAGAAAGCACTTCCCTTCACCGGTGGAGCAGCTAATAAAGAAAAACGTAAAATCCGCCTCATTCGAAAAGGCGGCGAAACCTTTAATGGAGGCGCCCAGTCTTTCTTCGGTTCGGTTGCGCTGGGTGCTTTAAGACTAGCATTTGGAAGCGAAAGCGACAGATGGTTGATAAAAGTGAAATTAAAAATTGTATTCATCAATTAATTCGTTCGTGTATTACATCAACAAGGTTACTGAATCGTGGCGAAAAATGGTGAAAAGTTTTGTACGTGATTACATTCAGGATCTGGATTAAGCGAACGTTCGAAACACTGCACATTATTCTAAAGCGGAAAAGCAGCAGATTTTTCAATAAAAGGTAAGCTCTTTTAACACTATAAAGCTTCTATTTTTAAATGGATTTTTTATACAAATATTTCATCCTCAATTTACCAGTATTGTCCCAACTTTTTCCCCCATTATGAATTCTATAGCAAACAATTTCCTACCAGCAATTGTTGCATCAAATTGACTTTCATCCGATAATGAAACAACGCGCAACAATTGCCATCCTTTTTTTTGCACAAAATTACATCACGACCTTTCCGGTGCTGGTAAAATTATTTACAGCTGTCAAAATGTCATAGCACCTGTCAAGGCTGCTGTCATGTACATCAGTAGGGCATGGAAGCGCTCTTGAAAATCTTTACCAGCCCGGACAGGAAGAAAAGAAGCACATGAAAAACGAACCAAAAAAAAAGCTTGCTTCGTTCCGGTGAATCGATAATTTGCGTTGAATGCGAATCATTTCCTTTCCATTTTTCTCGATTTCATCTGCCGGATTCTTTTCACAATCGATCGTCCGAAGAAAAATGAATATCGGCGGTACGCTTGACGGGCCAAGAGGAATCGCTCGGAAGTGAATAAAGTTGAACCGGGAGAAAATCTTTTTTTTCTCTCTTGCTCCAGAGTCCTGGTGTGACTTTTTGTCCCAGAAGATTTTGAAGACGACAGTACAAGAAGTGTCACCGGAGTTTACACCAGTCTCAGATGGTAATGTGCTATTCAATATTAAATTAGACATTATATTTCCTCGCTGTAATTTAAAATTTCTACTAACTGCTTCCTTCGAAAAAAAAGCTTTATCAGGGTTTGTAGAAATATATATTTTTTCCATTAATATCAACCCACTCAAACCACATCATAAATCTCCACGAAAAAGAGATAATCGACCCTACCCAGGGGCCGGAAAAGGCGCTAATCTCATTACGATAAATATCAATACAATTCGAACGATCATCGGTACGCTGGTTACGATTGGCACATAATCTTATTATTAAGTTCGGCAAAACTCCCATTCCAAGCGCTCGTTTAAAGGGATACTTTTGGAAAAGTATGCTAAGCCTTCTTGCGCGAACAACCCTAACCACCCTCTCCCAAAAACCCATTAAAAGTGATCCAAGATGGATTCTTTCTTCTCCGTTTACGGCCACGCAAGCAAATTTTAAACATCCCCAATACCCGCACGAAAAACTTCAAAGCTAGTAGCATTGCCGGGAATAAAACGGCAACCCACTTTCCAGCCGAAAATGGAGCGCCGCGTTCTGGCTCGACTAACTTAATCCTTGTTTTGCGTTGAAATTTTCGGCGAAAAGAATTTTCCCGAACGCTATGTAAATGAAGTGCAAAGGGCGAGGGGTGGTACATGCTTGCGAGCGGGTGGCTTTCGATTCAATCGAATGTTTTCGAGCATTCTTCGCGTAGAATGAGCAATGCCCATTCATAGCATCGGGAAGAGATGAAATAAGGAGTTTTTTGGGGTATGATGAGGCGATACGCTTGCCTCGCCACTGGCCGTTACTGAGCTGTGTGCAAGCAAACGAACTTTCGTCGAATTCGAGTCTTACAAAACTGAAGCCGATCGAAGTTTGAATATTGAAATACTTGAACTTTACACCGTGGTATTCTACTGAAGCTTTGCCGGCGAGCAACCGAGTACCGGGTATAACTCTTTCCCAGTAAATTGTTTCGTTTGGGAAGAAACATAAAAAACTATTCGCTATGTGAAAGACGATCACTTTTGCGAAGGAAACTTACAGTATTTAAAGTTGCCAAGTTCAGTAGCAAAAATTGAGGAAAGGTTTCTTGTCTAACAAAATGTAATCCTCATTAGCTAACAGGCTAAAGACGAGCCATTGATGGGAATTCGACGGGAAAAAAACATTAATTCACACAAGTTTTCTAGCAACATTTATTTAGAAAAGATTAACTTCTGTTAAATATAGTTAAACTAGGTTTTAGAACTGTGATTTTAAAACTCACGGATAATTCGTCTAGCGTCTATTTAGGTCCCCGGATAAACGATTTTCTCGGTTTATTGTAATATGAAAACTTGATTATTGATAACGAGAAATGTTATTATCGTTAAGATAGTTAAAGAATAGATGTCTTTCTCTTCAAAAGACTTTAACATGAGTCTTCAACGGTTTTGAAGGAAACATGTTATCTCCGAAGAGAACTGATAACCCGTCACCCAATTATCAGGCATACGTGTAAAGGATATTCATCTATATTTAATAGTTTAAAATACTTCTAACAAGTTAAATCACTTCAAACCAATATTACTGTCCCTGTAGCTATATTTATGACATCAAGGGTACTGAAACGAAACTCAAAAGTGTCACACAAAACGTCGTCTAGCAACGTTTCATTTGTTCAACCCGTACAAAACCCCATTCTAGAGCATCACACCCCCAAACATCAAGCATCAGACCTGGGCGAACGAACTTATACACCCGGGAGTCAATCACATCCAGGAAAGTCATCATTTCCTTTTCCATCAACTTGCCGCAAACTAGATTCCAGTCGAAATTTAATGAAAGATATATTAAATTTGTCTTCCTTCCGGTTATGTCCATCCGTCCATCCGTTCGGTACGCTCTTGCTATAGGGCGGTTTGGCCGGATATACTTTCGTTCCGTTTTCGGCTGCTGGATCATACACTAACCGACACCGGCAACGTCACACAACAACGAGCTTTAGCTTCCGCAAAAGCCATCGAGATGTATCTCCATTTTCCTCCCGGAGATTTCCAACCCGTGTGACTACTCGGTTAATGTTTTATGTCGTTATATTGTTGCCGAACATAAATTTACGCTCCCGCTCGATGCTAAGGATGCGTCGCCCATTTCCGGATATATGGAACCCACTTTCGAGCCTCCCGAAGGGACCTTCGGATCGCCGGGGAGTGATGGTTTCCGGACACCAAATGGCGTAAACCGTTCCTCAATCTGACATTGTTTGAGTAGCACCGTACATCGTCCTACTGTCCGTGTGTGAGAAGAGACGTTCGCTAAAGCAATGCAAGTGACGGCGATCGCACATGACCCTGTGGATGATGCGCCAAGTGTGTCTTCTTTCTCTGACGCTAACAACTGCTCCCCAAGTACGCTTGGGAATGGGAAGTTGTTAAAGAAAAAAAAACCTCCCAATAGTGCGCTCGCTTTGTAGCAAAGTATCGCAAGGGAAGAAATAAATCCTGTGCCCGAGCAAACACAATATTCGCTTCGCTCCTGTACATATTACTTGCAGCTCTGGTAGGTGCCTTTCTCCTATGTGACTTCTACCAAGACGCCGTAAAAACACGTAGGGTGAAAGCGTAAGCACGGCTCTTCTTTGTCTTGAAGACTTGTGCCGTTTTGGGGGGAGTGAGAGGAAAACTAAACACGAAAATGCAAGAAAATGGTTCACTGCTTCGCTAAAACACAATCTTGCGCCTAGATGTCTATTGATAAAAGTGTATTATCGGTTTCCTTCGGGTCCGGAAACCATTGCATAGCGATTGTGCAATCAAGGGAATCACCAATCCACCCATCCCGAAGGGAGCGTATTATATTGGATTTGCTCTCCTTCTTATTTATTGTATTTATTGCTGTAAATAAAGTTGATGTACTAAGCTGGCAGTGTGGATTTCAACGTGAATGCTCCGAGTGACTATTTGTGTAGTGAAATAAATTTGTATTAAGCTGCATAACGAGCCGCTGTACGGCTGTGAAGCTATTTAGTGCTCATTATTGAATGAATTTATCACATTTATTTCAATTCAAAAAATTGCTAACTGCTAACAGCTAATAATATTAGTTTTTTTTACAAAAATAACACAAATTTTGTTTATATAAATACAAGTTATAGGTTCCCTTATGCCTACTTAATTTACCGATAATTTCAATTGTCGGAAATCGGGATTTTACCTTCAAACCTACCTAATCCTGCTACTCAAATGTTGCCATTTAGAAGGAAACATTGTGCAATGGCTAAGCTAAATCCGCAACACGATACACAGGATGGGATATTCTCACCGGAAATGGAAACCCACATATGCTGGCCATCGGAAAGTGAGGCGAAGCATGAAGCTCGAGTTCTTTGTTTAGCTCAAAACCCCCGCAGGAAAATGCGTTTTTCCATTGCGTTACATGTCTGGTAAGGTGTACACGGTGTGCCGAGTCCCAGTCTTTGGGGTACGAGCAACAATGAACCAACGAATGGGCCACCTTTCGATGAAAGTTTAACGGAAACAACTGATTCGTTTCGATTTCGATGCTCGTCTCCGCTCCGGTACGCTTGATGTGCATTTAATAGCCCCCGGGGAAACAGACGGGAAGCGAATCGTTACAACCAAGGCTAAGTTGCAAGGAAACCCCACCACCATCCACCAGATTTTCAACCGGATATCCTGCACTCCCTCCAAATGTACAGACACACTGTCTCAAACAACGAAGTCCCGCTTTTGTTTACCAAGGCTCCTCCATTCCACCCCCATTATTGTCCCCGCTTACCGCAGAAAACGGGAAGCCTCACTAGCGTTCGGCGGTAAGAAGATGGCATTCAGCACGTCGGTGGAAAATAGCGACAGTAATCCTTACTAATAGATTGCAGCAGGCAACCAAAAACATTCACGGCGGAATGAGGAACGATGTGTATATAAGAGTACGATGGTTACGAGAAAAACGATACTATTTCGTTATCAGTTTTCCCCTTCTTAGTAAAACTTAGGTCTGATTTATTGAACTTCGGATTATTGACTGAATTAAGGATGAGCTTATCGATACCACTCGATTTGCTGCCGGAGGGTTTCCACCATCTACAAAACAGAAACCTTGCACACCGTGCCGTACACAAGATTTTGCCCAACAAAGTGCTCTGAAACAAAGATGAAGTGGTCTTTAGCAGGACGTCTTTACCAGTTTCTCAATCAATACTTTTGCTTCGGCTTACCGGAGGAACTTTCCTATAAATGTTTCCCAATGTATCGTGCTGCTTCCTTTTTCTTTTGAAACCGTTAAAGTTCAATCTGAAGCACACACACGTTCACTTCAAACAATTGAAAACTGATCGAAATTCTTCACTGCATTTTACGCTGCATCACCTGCCAAGAATTCCAACAAACTCTTTGATCTTGCAAACGCTGCAAACGAGAACTTGCTCTACAAATGCATTTTCGGAGTCGGTGTCTTTCTTAACACCTTCCTACTATCGGCAACAGGAATGCATTCCGAGGGCACGATTGCAACACCGTCACTCCTTTCAAGTTAGTCTTGTCTCCACCAAAAATCATGACAGACAGTCGCAAAATTTGACAGACGATAGACAGAGGTATGATGCAAACGTGAAGTCAATCCGTACTTCCATGGTACGGTACAGAATCAAAGCATCAAAATCGAATTTCCTCTGGAAAGAGTTATCGAATGAAAGGAGAGGGGAAAAAAATTTCACCTGCGTCAGCTGTGAAGGACAGGAAACATAACACGTCCGTTTCGTTTTATCACG
Organism: Anopheles parensis; assembly: GCA_016254315.1. Taxonomy (NCBI): domain Eukaryota; kingdom Metazoa; phylum Arthropoda; class Insecta; order Diptera; family Culicidae; genus Anopheles; species Anopheles parensis. The sequence continues at coordinate 33,326,987 of CM028126.1, read as the reverse complement.
AAGAAGTCATCACTGACGGGAGCGAATCTCAACTGTTAACGTTAACGGCTTAATTGGTTTTGAGGGGTCACACTTTATTAAGCGAGTTGGATGAAGTGTCCATAGCAATATTTTTAAATAGTTTGGGAAATTCAATGTTTGCTTCTCTGTATTAAATGCAGCATGAAATAAAGTTAGAAAGGATCTTTCTGATTAGACATTTAATATAAGATCTTCAACTGTACATGATCTTTAGTCCACCATTTTCTTAAGAAGTAACTTAACTTGATGTTTATCAAATAAAATTGCCCTAAATTCTTCCTCCTCTAGTCTGACACGGTTTTTCCTAAGCTAAGACACCTTCAACACATTCATCTTCCGGCAGTGTAAATTATGTTCCAATTCCGACAATATGTTCATCCGATATCTTCTGCTGCGCACAATTGACTGACAGCCCGTAGCGAGCCTGGTAATGTGACAGGCAGGCACATTCTCCGGATAGCATTCCAACCCGGAGTAAACCGGTATCCGTGGCATCTCTCTGGGTCGCATGACACATTACACACGCACAGGAAGAGCGCCAAATGCCAACCAAACCCGGGTACTCCACAGTCTAACGTTGAATTAGTTTATGCCATCGTAGAACAACGCAAGAAGGTGCGTGTAACCGGAGACTTTGGTGCGTCACGTAGGTTCGTAAAATACGTGGCACTTTGGAGGTGAATGGCAGGTCTTGCTTCGTTCGGGTTTTTTTTTTTCGTGGAGGGGCCAATATTCCTTAAGGTGTTTGATGTTGACGGGTTTGATGGCGCTGGTACGCATTCATATTTTATTTCTTCACACGTACTACAAGAAGTGCAGGAGACTTCACTCCGTCTCACTCCGTCCCGCTCCGTCCCGCTCCGTCCCGCTCCGTCCCGCTCCGTCCCGCTCCGTCCCGCTCCGTCCCACTCCGTCCCGCTCCGTCCCGCTCCGTCCCGCTCCTTCCCACTCCGTCCCCATTACACAGCAAAAAAAATCCCCCGGAAGTTATTTGAATACTGCACGAAAAACTCATAATGGCACCTTTAACGAGCAGCTGACGAGAGAGTGGACGCTTGTACCAAAAGCTGGGATATTGGAAAGCGAATGCCACGTTTGTCAGGTGCCCTTTACTTTTTTTTGCATAACATTACAGCATGGGAAAAGAAATTCTTTAAAGGAATTGTGTAGCGCACCTAAGACATGTGAGTCGCTACTGACGTTTATTTTTCAGTAAGTCACTCACCACTCGTCATCTGGTAGAATTGGACCATCATCACCACACCTTACACAGAGTGAGGGAATTGACCTCACCAAAGCGCACCCGTGCTGCTGCAGTGACATTTTCAAACGCCAAAACAATAACGACAAAATGGTTTTTGAATAAAAGGAGAAAAAAGACACATTTCTTCATCCCATTCTTATTGCTTGGCTTCAAAACAAACGCATTCGTACCATTCGTCAGGTGCGATCGGATGAATGCTTGAGTGACAGGCTAGTGTTTTCCGTAGTGGAAAATGTATCACGCACGTACCACATTGCCAATGACAACGCACAGGTACGTTGAAGGTGCCAAGTCGTGCTGCCACCAGCGAGTCACGGAAAGATATTAAATTCACCTTTACGTCATAGACACAACGACGCCGTGACTCGCTTTTGCCTTGGTTGACTATAGCAGCCACTACCATTGGACCAAGCTCAGTAAGACGCATAGGACGCTGGGCCTCGTAAATTCGCATCTCAAGAAGGTACCGCATGAGGCATGATCCTTCGTCCCCTAGGTGCCGTTTTTGCCCAATCCGCTTGACGGCAAGTGGAAAAATAATCAATTTAAACACCACAGTACTTACGCTAAATCGCGAGCCTCGTGTTGAGACGTCATGCTGGTGACAGAGTGACGCGATATGAATTTCTCGCACCGAGAAAAACTCGGCATCAAGAGCGACGAAGCAAAAAAACGGAAAACGAAACACTGCGGAAAATATTAAACATCTTGTACACCGGCTGCCAAGCAGTTTGACGTCGTTAGGTGCGTTGGGCAGTCAATGGTGATGCTAACGGACCGTGGTACGATTTAATTACAATGCACTTGGCAATCGTTCCTTTGGGCTACTTGACGTAACACGACGAACGGTGATCATGCCGAGCATCCGTTTCAATCTGCTTCATTCACAACTTTTCATTTGTGCCAGTTGAGAGCGAATGAATTGACGCACTAATAGACCTTTATTGAATGGTCTAAATATTTTGTCACAGCTACATTGTTTCGTTAATGAATGCGTTAAACAGCTTTGCAAAGGTTTTATTTTTAACAATATACAGCTAAGGACATCGACACATTCCGATAGCTTAAAGGTACAGTTATATTAATCGTCATTTTAGATTTATTTCCCATACTAAATTCCAAACCAATCAGCGTTAAATAAATTGGTAAGAAAATCACTTCAATTTATTATACGTTCCGCTTCTTCAATCGTGCGAACGGAGCGTCCAAATTATTTTGCTCTTTATTCACATTCAACCTCCAGCCTCGGATGTTTGACATATCGATTTTCCCAACAAGCGCCTGCGGTCTGTGGGCCAATCTTAGCCCAAAGACATGCGGTGTTATTTAAGAAAAAGAAAACTCCCATCACAACCGGCCACCCTTATCATAAAGAAGAAACGTGGATTGATTTCCTGAAAGTGATAGAGCAAACAGGGCCCGCCGGTTCGGTGTTCGAGCTTTCCCAACTGCAACTGCCGGGTTATTCCGGGCTTTTGCTTACGAAACCGACAAACAAAAGCCTATCCGCGCGCTATACCATTCCGCAGGCCTCAAACGTCAAGGAAAGGTTTGTCCCGATTCCTGATTGTGCTGCTTTTTCTGGCAATTTCAATTACGCCAGTGATTATTTCACTCCATAAAGTTGAACTCACCATAAAAAGGGAGGAGGTTGGGTTGGTGCGATCTTAGACGTTCCATTCCAGCTCCAGGGTTACTATACAGCCGTCGAGACGAACACTCGCGAACCAATAACGCAAGGGGGGGTTTTCTTTCGCTTACTCATCCGTATTTAATCATCCGCTGGAAACGTCTTCAATGAGCTTCGTCTCTTAAGCTCAACTGTAAGGAGGTGTGCCATTGCCATTTCGTTACGGGTTCGTTCCGTTCGCACAAGGGGTTTTTCGTGATCGATTCTGGTGGAGCGATGCGTGACATAAGGAATATTTAACCATTGTAAAAAAGGCAGAGAATTCCTGTGCTGATCGTGATGTTAACTAGCGCAACGAAATGGCATAAAATTCCAATCGAAGTTATTTAAACAACCCGCCATTTTTTGTTTGCTATTTGTTTGACGTTTGTTTTATGTTCATCAATGTGCCTTCTGCATACCTTTTTTATCAGTTTCATTGTAGATTGTTTATAAAATATAGATGTTTTTTTCGAGTATCATCAACAGGAACTAAATTTAACCCATCAAGCTTAGTCCTTTGCATCGGCTTTAAATTTAACCAAAAGTCGTGATTCGAAATATTATAATTCAATTTTTCTATCCTTTACGAGTTCCCTTTCCATGACTAATTTATCAAGTGCAATTCCTTTTCAGTTCGTCCTTGAAATAGTCCTTAAAGAAATAGTAGATCAAATCATATTATACAGACAAAACATGACTCATGAAAGCAAATATAGCCTTCAGAACGAATTAATTTATCTTTATGCAGATAACTCTCGATAAAGTAATAGATTTATCCAACTTATTCTTGCCCTAAAACACACAACCATGAAGTTCGAAAACATGTTTAAATATTCAATAAACACTATCGATTTTTGGAAAGAAGTTCTTAAACATCTTCAACATGTACCAACCATAAGAGCTGGAGGAAGAAATTCCTTATCATGCCATTCATTCCTCCATTTAATTGCTAGTCGATACTCGCCCCCACAAAACTAAAAGCTATTTGATCGTATCACAAGTGTTATCGATCTGTTGCTTTTTTGTTCCATTTCGATCACAACATTCATTTATCCTGGTGCTCGTCTTACCATGCTCGCACTGGACGGTTTGTATACACAGTTTTGGCCGATCAGTTTCTGCTCCTTGACCCCCATCTCCCAGCTCGTAACGACTCCCGCCAAAGGTCCTAGCAAAAAAAAACCCACATGTGCCTTACGGCACCAAAAAGCAAACCAACCGTCAATCAGAATCATTTTTCATCCTTGATTGCATCCCGACCTCGAACCATAGCGTGTGGGGGGGAGTCCATACGAATGTTGTGCAAAAAGTTGAAGTGCACGAGTTGGACGTTCAGCTTACATCACTCACCGAGGTTCGAGGTCGATATGGAGTCGGGTCAAAGGAGTAACGTTGAAGCACAAAAATCTAGGTTACGAAACCAGCAATCGTTTGGGAAGAAGGAAATAAAAAAGCACCCAAAAAAGCAACAAAAAAAACACGAAAATGGAAAAGCCTCCTCGAAATGACGAAGGAGTTACACTTCGATTCACTTCTGTTTTCGTTGTTCGTTTTTCACGGGCTTTTTTCTCTCTTTCTTCTTTGCTCACTCAATCGAAATCGTTCGCTGTCAAATCTTGTCCCATCGTTAAAACTTATCTGCTTCCGTCCTTTCCTTCATTTTCACTAGAAAGCAAAATCCTCGCTCAACGCAACGAATATAGACGTATGGAATAGGAAGTAGACGACAAACGCAAAGAGAGAAGGAAGAAAAAAACATTCATAAGAGGATATATTGTGAATCGATTCGAACTTTTCGGAGCGACATCTTACTTTGCTTGTGTTTTCCCTTTTTTTTGGGGGAACGGTATTGGCCGTGTTCGACGATATTTCTAGCTACCGTGACCCTGGCCATTCTAAGGAAAGGCTTTCTGCCAAAAATCGTCATCGTCCTAGAGCGGTTGGTGTGGGAAGAAACTGAAGAGAGAGAGAGAAAAAAACACTCTTCTCATGCAACCTACGATTTTCAACCGTTTTGAAGAAGACAATTTTCCACCGACTTGGCACGCTTGGTCGGGTGATGGAAAACGAGGCAAGAAATCCGATTACCACCCGAAAACCTGATTTGTCCTCAACCGGTGACTTACCTTCCCCCGATCTATACACGCAACTCCTCCACAGAACTTTCCTGACCGGGCTTCCGCGTTTCTTTAGGCATCCAGAACCACACCGGAAGTGTTCTTCAGCGAACGTCGTCAGCTAGAAACGGAGTTCCGTTTCCCGGATTTAGTTTTCCAGTCTTCACCCGGTCGGTTCGTTCCGGAGCGACCGGAGCGGACGCAAGTTCGTTGGCTCATTTTCTTGGTGGATGACGATCTCCTTATAGGATATTTCTTCCTAAGGCTTCCAATTTTACCTCCATCTGCAATCGATTTAACCCCGCGTGTCTATACCCCCGGGAACTTCTTGAAAATCGCTGTAAATGCTTCAGTTTTTGTCCGTTGATTCGTTTCACTCGCGCGTTATCCTTTATCAATGCTGGTAGCACGGTGGAAGCGCGCATCCCGCAACGATCTCTCACCAACCAAAAATTGACAGTAATACCAGGGCAAAAGGTTTTGCAACGACGCTAACGATGCTTCTTGGATTTGGGATAGAGAAATCGTTAGCCGAGAACAAGATGAAAGCACCCCTTTTTTTTGCTGCCGTACTGCCGGTGCTGCCTAGCGTCTTGACCGCACAAGGGGATGATATAATCCAATTCCAAAATAAAGAATTATGGTCGCATTTATAATCCTTCGTTCGCTGCCAGATTTGTTAGCTGAGTTTCCTTTCTAACAGGATTTTTGTGCCGGATGGATCCTAACGTAGGTTTTGCCACCGTTCCTTGTGAAGGTGGTGACCAAAAATTGTTCAATGATTATCCTTTTTTTCTTTTCTATTCGACTGCACCCACCAGTGCGGGAAATGCAGAGGCGAGTTTCAATAACGATCATCTCGATTGCAATCCATAAAAACACTTTACTTCAATTTAAACCGTAATTGTAAAAGTAATGAAACTATCATCTGATCGGTAGAAATAATGGTTTAAGCAATGATCTTAACGACTTCTTGAAATTTCCAATTATTTCTGAGGAGTTTTCTAAAGAAGTCGTGAAGAAGAGAGAAAATATTTCAAAACTATTTTCCTATTAAACTTTTATGTCAGATTTGTTGGAAAAAATAAGACATTTCCATTTCTTAGGATTTTTCAAAAAAGGAACTCTAAACTCCAGTAAACGCATAACAAGCTTATCGCAAAATCCTGGCTGTGGAAACTTTCACCACTCGCTTCCATGTTCTACCCTTCAACACAATGGAATAGTAACATTTCGTAAGCTCGCATGCCATTGCCGTGAACTACACGTACAACTTTCCACTACGACTCAGCGCCAAAATCAGTGCTCAACAAGCGTTAAGCTTCCAAGCAGCAATTGAATATGCATCACGAAGAAAACCACCCCGCCCTGCTGCTGCGCATACGTGCAGATTCTCACCAAAACAAACCTCAGACACGGAAACTGCAATGCCAGTAACTGTATCCAACTCTACCCAAAACGCTCTACCACTCGTCGGCAATACGTCCTCGTCATCACGCCCGCCACCGTCTACCAAACCATTCGTCTCGGGCTAGCCCCGTAAAAACTACTACCGAAGAAGAAGAAAATCAAAGTTTTAACCAAATCAAACAGTGCAACTATTTCCCGGTTACAAACCGGCACATTCGGGAGCAGGATTTGCAGATATATCGGCAAGAAGCATCATACCGTTGAATGATGATGATTTGAATGCGAAGTTCAGTCAGCTCCATTCGATGGTTTACCCTCGGAGTGAATTTCTTCCCAAACCGAGTACTAGGGCTTGGGCAGGGATGCAAAAGTTGCACCTTTTCCCGAGTTTCCTGGTTTCATACCAAGTCAAAGGCGACGGTACCAGGAATCATGCCACCTTAGGAACTGTGAGTATTTTTCGGCTTTCTTGCCATTGCTAACGTGCTACTGCAGTGAAGGCATCCAGCTTCATCCTTACATCAACTCAAGCCCGCGGTAGAAAATGGGGAAGAGTTCCCAACGAGATGGAATGGGGCAGAGAGAGAGTTTTTGTGCAACCGAGTGCTGAGTTTCAGNAAGGCGACGGTACCAGGAATCATGCCACCTTAGGAACTGTGAGTATTTTTCGGCTTTCTTGCCATTGCTAACGTGCTACTGCAGTGAAGGCATCCAGCTTCATCCTTACATCAACTCAAACCACCGGTAGAAAATGCGGAAGAGTTCCCAACGAGATGGAATGGGGGAGAGAGAGAGTTTTTGTGCAACCGAGTGCTGAGTTTCAGTTTTTGTCGACTGTGAACTACACAACCCAAAACGCGGGTAGAATTGAGGACTTAAATACATACTTACAATGTACCGCTTGAATGACTTTCCTGAATTCGGTAAATTAAATTTCAAACCAACCAACCCGTGGCCTTTACGCCCGCATCCTCCAAAAAACCCAGCGGGTAGAAGAAGTTCCTGCCCGAAACTTACACGTGGGTGAGAAAAACGATCCAATGCTCACGACCGGAAGTGCCGTTTTCGAGCGAAACGATTTGACAAAGCTTCAGTTAGGCGGCGCCCAGGGCAGGATTGGCTCGTTTATAAAAGGTTGGTTTTGACGGGAACCCCTTTCGCACGAATGTCACTCTACTTTTTGTGTAGGCGGGTGGTACGATACCGTTTTTGGGTTGATAATTTAAATGTCCCTTCAACTAGCGGCGTATCCCCTTGAAGACGGTCCTGAGATGCTCCCGTCGGCAGCGATATTTTCCCGGGAATGATGTTAAGAAAACGAACGAATTCTGGAATGTTGTTTCCCCAAGTGTCTTTTAAAAGGTGGACACACAAGGGAAAATGGAAAACTTTAGCTTACATATTTTTCGAAAGATGTTCTCTATTCTTACCCGCTTCACGCAGCCTTTCTCTTTGTACAAAGATACCAATACGTTGCGAACATCTTTCGATGCCCCTTTCAGAACACAATTGATCCCTTTTTGTGCTAGGGGAGCCATACTTCGAATCCCTGTTCAGGGTTTTTTGACGAAAAAAGTATTCCTGTTTTGGGTTTCCTCACCTTCAACCGGAAACGTCAGGTAGACAAGGCTTACACTTTTCACCCCGGCAACCAACACGAAACAATGTGTCCAATATCAGTCGGCCGAAAATCGGAGTCTTTGGCCGGAATTTGGACACCGGTTCTCAAAGCTCCAGTGGGTAGTCTTACACGAAATGATGAAAGAACCCAAGATGCCAACGTAACCAGGCAAAGCAACGGGGACGTCGCAGTGGTGGCAAGTAATTCAATCGAAAACATGCCACAGTGAAGGGCTGTAATTAAAAGCGGCTTTCATGTCCGCGGGTCTTCGTCGGTTGCGAAGTTAGCAACTCAACACGGTGGACTTACGGGGTGGCTTTCGAAAACACAGCGACCCGGCGACATCTTTAATCGGAAAGGAATGCAGCGAGGCAGAATTTAATGCCAAACCAACTAGGGCCACCGAAAATTGAAGTTGTTGTTCGATCGATACACAGCTACACCGACCGTAGCTTTAATGTCTGGTCAATATTGTTCACCCACTCAGGGCGGTTAATGATGCTTTGTTTCTCTGGAGATTTAGGCGGTCTTTAAAACTTCCCTACCGAACCCCGTAACGAAGGGTCTCATTTTCTTTTTATTGAAGGATAATTTAAGCATCCATTTCCCCGACGAAATTTTTTGTTCTCCCTTGTGTCAATTCTAATGATGGCTACCGTCTAAACGACTGCGCAATAAAGAGTGTCCGGGCGCGTTTTCACTCGAAACGGATAATTGATAATTAACAACATCGTCCATTGAAGTTGAGCTGTTCACGAACCGTCCGCACATCCGCACACCATCCGTTTCGTTTGCTTCGCAAGAAGATACTAAAACATAATACTATATCAAACGAACATCCATTTATCTTGTCTGCCATGTCAACTTGACTCACACCTTTGCTGCCATCCGACGTGTTACACACCCTTACGTGGGGAAAGTGAAGGCAAACGGAATCGTAACCGATCGACAGCGTTCGACACAGCGTTTGTCGGGAGATAAACGTTTTGGGTCATTATGAAAAATACATTTCACTCAACGCCCGGTCGGTTGATCATCGATTTTCATTCATCATTTCGCCACCGACTTACATAGGAACGTTCCATTTTCAAACCATTATCCTGGTTTGACGTGCTCTTGTGACGTGTAGGAACACAGTGCGGTGGAGGACCAATCGTAATTGGTCAAGAAAATAAGTAAAAGTTTTATTTTAAAAACATTTTATACCCATAAGAAAACACACCCCAAAACTACTAAAATATGATAATCTGTGCGAAAAATTAAATGAGATCATAAAGAGTTATATTAGAGAGAATTTATTTATTTTTGGAAAATCCATTAAAGACACCCCTTAATAATATTCAAATTGAAAGCACAGAAATAATATTCAATACTAACATAAAGTTCATAATAACATGCTTATCGCAAAACAGGCACATTTTGACCCCGGTTTTCCATACATTCAACCACATTCCCGAATGGCACAGATGGTGTCGCATCAACGGTTTGTTAGATTGACAGTTGAAATAACACATACTTATTCAAAACGATCCTCGAGTGAATTCCACTGCGTGCATGAGAGGGTGGTGCCGTTTTTCCAATTTTCAACATTGCTCCGGCGGCAAAGAATCATTTTTCACCCTCGGCGGGTGGAAAAACCTCGACACTGGCGCTCAGAAACCCGACCCCTTCGCTTGGTGCCGGGACCATTTTAACGACACCCCTCTGCACAATGGTACGGTACGGTTTAAAGAGGTGAGTACTTGTAAATGCATGCCGGAGCTAAGCAAACGAACCACTTCGTACCCTTCTCCATCAATCTTGGTCACCGTATCGGAAGAAGCCTTGTTTTGTGGAGGCCGGTTTAGTTTTAAAATAGACCTTCTGGTTCTGTCCTCTTCTGGCCTGGTCGCTGTGTTTACGCTTCCAATATTTTATTTAGCCTAGTTTACGCAGATTCCATGTCGTTTTCCGACATCTAACAATGTCCCGTGTAACTCCCTTATACCTCCGGATTCCCAGTGCCTTCGGCTATTTTTTCCCGACCACGGGAAAATGCGTCATGCTGCATAGGAATACATGGACAATTGACAGCTTTGCTTCGGTAATGAATTGAGATCGATCCGTTACTTGGAAATTTTACCAACTTCAACCAGAATATTGCGAACATTGCGAGAATTACTAGAGATGCGGGTCGGTCGACTAAGGTTGCTCAAGTGTAGCATGAGTTATGCTTTTGAATAGGCACGAGCAGTGTTTAATGATGTAACACAACTCTCTGTCCTTCTCTCTCTTTCTCTCTCTCTCTCTCTCTCTTTGGTTCAGTTGAAAGTAGAATGGAAAATCGATAAATCAATTCGACGCGAATTGCGAAACTCAGTTTCAACGGGCGTGTAGGGAAGAGTTGCTTGCCAGCGAGTACTTCTTTACCGTTTTTTTTTTGCTACCCATTCATTCTCACAAAATGCGCGGTGTAAATGAAATAAAAAGGAAATCCCATCGAACGGTTTTCTACCGCATCATTTGCTGCGTTTCCCGTAGAATTCAATCAATGTCGAACCGGCATTCCGATTCATTTCGTTCCGATTATGCCCCGATCCATCGGTTCGTCCAAAAGGTTCTTTCAGTGTGGCATGGACAAACAAGAACACAGGATGTCTCATATTGACTTTGCCAAACTACGCAAAACCTTTTCGCGCGCCGAACACTAACACGCCAACGGCGAAAACCTTCCCCGCACATAGCGCACGGCGCTACGGCGATGACAAAATGCTTCGGACCAATTACACGTTTAATTAATTAATTTTCTCTTTTCACCAAAAACCGGGTGGCACCAACCACGACGGCCCAATGTCTCACCGGGCTAAGTTTCGATGCTTTTGCTTTCCGGTGCTTTCATCTTCGGCCGAGAAACGGAATACGGCTTTCCATGTGATTGAGCAGCGAATTTGTGATGACATTCCGTGACGCTTCGCACCGGCACTGGTCCAATTTGACTGGGTGCGGCTTTTTTTGTGCGAGTGGGTGGTAAAAATATTCTAATTAAATGCGAATTGTTTGGCGGAAACAAACGAAAAAAATGCTAGATTTTTTCACGGTCTATCACTTTTCTTCATAAATTAATGTTGGCTTGTCATTTCTATGTAACAAAAATAGTTCCAATACTGCGTAACGATTCGGTTCTTCGGCGAGACATTTCGTTTTGAAGGAATGTCTTTGTAGATGTGGTATTAAAATCGACTACAAGAAAAAAAATTGAAGTAACGTTTTAATTAAAAAGTGGACTGGGTTTAGCAATTTTAAAATATAAGTGTTTATTAGGAGTTCCTGGAAGCTTTAATTAGTTTGAAGCCCTTGTGAAAACTAGTAAATAAATATGATCGATATAAGATAGACATTGCAAAATATTTTTTGTCTGAGGAATGTAGCAGAGATAGACTTGAATATCGAAGCTTAGTGACAGCTAAGTAAGCCTATTTCTGGCTACTCAATACCTCACGCCGCTTAAAAATGCAGCAGAAATTAGAGATAAAAATTTCAGTTAACGAAACCAGTACAACGGTAAAGAGCTGCATGAACATCGAGAAAAAGCTGCTAAAGGTGCTGAAGAAAAATTAAAGAACAGCAAAAAGGATGAAGATTATCTTGTCTTGGATGAAGATTGACTTGCGAAGATTTGGGATGTGATCACAAAAAGTCTTCCGGAAGTAGTCGCCTTCAACAAGAAATGTCACATATGTTTCTCTTGGCTATATCCAATCATACAAGCAGATTATTGGAGAAAAAACCCCAAACAACTTCAACTTCTTCTACAACTTCAACAATTTCTTCCTTAATAATTTCGATTATCAGATCGAATCGATCGAATTTCGACATGTCAGTACAATGGCGCCGAACGACCTATCATAAAGCCTTTTTTGAGCCAGCCACATAGAGGGAGGAGTGGCTGGCATACGTCATAGATGGCAATGAACTCCGTTATCAAACGAATCTCCAGCCTGAATAGCTCAAAGGATTCCAAGACCACAGAAAGACTTTACGATTGTAGTTCTTGATAAATAAGCAACGCATCGATATATGTTGTCTAAAAGACTTATTACATGTAGGACTCGACAAAAACGAATTCCATTCCATTATCTATTTTAGGTTTTCTTAGTAATCACCGTTTGAAGTTATTCAAGTTTTGCTAATGCACATGTGATTTGACATGTGTCACGTAAAAAATTAATTACCAACGAGAAACACACAATTAGTAATCTTTTTCTTCTCTTTCTTTCTGTATCATTCCAGGTAAGCAACATGTACAACCATGACTTCCGCCACGTAGCATTCCTAGTAAGTCACATAGTAAAGTGTCAAAATTGAGCCATCGTTGTACGTGTCATTCCGACAATGGTCCCCTAACTACCTAAATCTTGTGTACACCCTCGTATGACCATTTTAGTCGAAAATCGAGTCATCACCGAAGCATGCCGGAAGGATAAACTGCACTCGTTTACACCAACAACCGGGGGCGCTCCTTATCCGAACGCACACATACACACCCTTCACAACAAAGAAAACACACCACCAATCCATTAGCCCGGTCGATCCGATCGGAACCGACCCACTGCAGAGGCTAATTATTCAGTGTCTCGTGTTACAATAAATCATAACAGTTTTCCCCCTTTTTTTTGGTTGGTCTATTCCATCCCAACAGCACAACAACAACGTCGAGGGAGGGTTGGTGTGTTGTAGCAACCAAAGGAATGCTCCGTACGGTCGTGCGCACGGTCCGGTAATATGAGCCGCAGGCAGTAAGCGACCGCTCCTTCGACCGACACTTGCTTACTTCCGACGCACTTTAGCACTTCATTGGTATCGGCATGTTGACACATACGCTCAGCTTCGTGCTTCATGCAACAAATCGGGGAAAGGGTGTAATCCGAGCGACGGAACCTTGCTCGCTCGTAAACCCAGGTCTTGATGAGCCTTTCAACTTGAGAACATTCATTATCCCATTAGCCGGCAAAACGGTCGCACACCGTCGGTGCTGTGGTGTAAGATGGTTTTATTACTTCCAGCCCTGATATGTATGCATGGTGGGAGTTTTGCTAGTCCGTGATGACCCTCCCGGGGTTTTTGATAGTTTTTCCCGAAAATCCTAAACACTCCGACTCCGAGTACTCCGTACTCCGGCACCGGCAAACGATCGTAATCGAGGGTAATAAACCAAAGCATTGAACGTTTTCGGAGGAAAACCCTTTTTTGGTGCCGGAATCTTACCCCGGGTTGGACCCTTTTTTCATCACTGCGCTAAATGAAATAGTAGGAAAAACCTCAAACCGGAGAACTCCTTTTTGGGGCTGTTCAAAATTAACTAAAATCAAGGAAAACCGAGTAACAGGAAGATGAAAATTAAGTAAAATATTTTGACAAAGCTTACCCAACTGGTTCTACTGGCTATTTGTCGGGTAGCTATCCCTAGTATTCGTACTGTTTGTATTCGCCCCGGCAAACAGCCCATCCCACCTGGTCACCCACTGGATGGCATCGATAGAAAACCTGGTTGCCTAAACAAACGCTCTAGAACGCAGAAAAACGGAACCGGAAAAACTAACAAGCCGATAAAAAGCACGAAACAACAAACGATTTGTAAACTCCGGGGTTTCATTTGCAACCGTTTGGTTGCACCCCCTACTGCTACCACACATTAGGCTACGCTTCCCTTGGCCGGAAAGTAAACCTTGTCCTCGTGGTTTTTGGCAAAGTTAGAAACTCCGTCCATCGGATAGTTTGGATAGTTACCGCAAATATTTAAGCGGTCGTATTTTATTACCGAAACAACCGACGGTACCATGGTACATATTGGACGGTGCCAATTGCCCGGTACCGGCTCGAAACGTTATGATGAGAACCGTTGGGAAAGTTGAAGTGCCTCAATCTTACGATGCGTTTGATACTAAATTTAGTGATTTGCTCGTTTGCTTTGGATCAATACCGCAGTCTGTTTATTAAATTTTCTGCTCAAAGCTATGGTTGTGCAAGGTTTTGTCCTCTTTAATATAAACTCTCTTACAAAACGATGTGCACGAACTATTAAAAATGATTACATCAGACAACGGTAAGATTTGTGAAGAGAAAAATGAGGTAATCGTCATATTTACTAACTGTGTTAATCCGTTAACATGAGCTCATTCATATAGGTAACAAAAAAAAGGAAAAAATATACAACCCAAAAGGACCAACTTGACACAATTTGTCTTCAACGGATTACGTCGGATCTTTTCTCACCAGAAAACGGGCGAACTACATTTTTTCTTATCGTACATTTATGCGCTTGTTTCTTCGGCGGTTTTCCATGCTTTTTTCATTCTCTTACCATGCTTGTGAAACATAAATCTCAACCATTCGTCTGCGTCAATCCTTACACTCCTACAAAAAAAAGAGAGAAAGGGCGACCGCGCACATATACTTCCAAAACTGCCACCTTCACATCGTTCCGATATTTGACACCCTGTTCACGACTTTTTCGTGGATGTGTTTTTTTCTTCTTTCGTCCCGCTTAGATCCAATCAACTCACGAATTGTTCACGCACGCATCAACGCCACTGCCGGGGAGATGATGCCCCGTTTCTTATTTTTCTCTTTATTCCATGGGAAAAAATCACTCCACGAATGGAAAGGAGTATTTCGGTTCGGGACCATTCTTTCTATTTTTTTTGATGCGCAAAAAACTACACCAAATTCATTCCGGTGGCACGTTTTGCCCACCAGCACACAGTGGTGGAAAAATAAAAACAAATCCCCACATATAAATAAGCCCTTCAATGGGGCGAGACAGAACCGAACCAGCCATGGTAGTTGGTATGGTGTTCGCCTGCATGCTGGGAAAAGTTGATGTGATGTGTAATAAAACTAGCGTAATGGACACGTTTGGTTTGGCGTCCGGAATTACGATACGGTGGGCGATGTGTCACGGCCAAGATGGTTGTGTAGTGTGCGGCCGGATGATGGCATCCATAGGATAAGCTGTAGGGATGAACATATTTTCACACATCGTCTGTGGCCGGTGGCACAGTCAGACGCTTTAATTTGTGAAAGCATACCGTCTGGAATTTGTAAGTATTGCGAATGGTGCGAAATATGATTCATAAAGAGAGAAATACTCATAACTTCCTTTGAACCTCCGGTACCGAAAGGTTGACAATAGCGTACGCGTAAAAAATTTCGACTACTATCGAATGGCAATGAAGTCAACCAAAACAGAAAAAGCGAATGCTCAATGGGATTTTCGGTACATTCTTCACATCTTGAGTTGTCTACTCAAATCACAGCTCTTTACCTTTATTGCGGTCTTGGTGATCTACGATTGGAGCAAATAATTATTGGGGAAGATTAAGGACACTTAGATCTTCATAATAAATTATTTTCTTAAAAGAGAATGATAAGTTCTTCAGGCTATTCAATACCATTAGACCCCGTCAGTACCAAGATCACACCTTTAAGAACTTCTTCGGTTTTTTTTCTGAGGAATTAAGTTCTTCTCAGGTATCGCCGCTATCGACTAAGGACTTCTGAATGTACAGGAGTTTCTCGGAACGATGAGGTCTTCTTACTCTTAGTATGTATTTTAAGCTACAGCAGGCGGATGTCTACTCAACGCCTTTGTCTTTCTCCATAAGAAATAAAATACTGTAAATCTTGGTTAACCTTAACCAGAGGAATCTGAAGAGCCTCCCAATATCCCAAAATACATCGTAATTGTTTGACCTAATTCGCACCAGCTGTTACGAATTCTCTAGCAATAACATGTTTTTTTTTCTTTTCGCCACTGGATGGAAAAAAGTATAGAAAATATTATAAGAATAGATATATTACAAGAAATTGTGCAGAAAATTACATATTTTTGTATTTTTTTCTAAATTGATAAAATCAGTACAAACAAAAATAAAAATTTTAAACGAAAATTATGAAGCCACACACAAATTCAAAAGCAAATAAACTACGTTCAATTATAAATGAACAAATCCCTAATTAATGCAACTAGAAAAATTGAACTCTTCAAAACCAAGAACTCTCAATCATTCCACCCCAAAACCCATCAATTCATCATAATTCACTGCTCCTTAAAGTTCAACGCACCATTTTCAGCCACCGTGACCGACAAAAGGGCGGCTTTATTTTAAAAGATTTTTTTTGTTCCTCTTCATTATTACAACTGCGTCCCGACACCCCGTCAAAATCGTATAAATCAAATTTAATATCTTAATACGTTTGTGGAAAAGCACGGATGGCTGGGAATGGCAGGGAACTGAGCGTGACTGCTCCATTCCGATGCTATTTTTCACACCATGTTACAAGGTCCATGGTTTTGCTGCCAACCAACGGGGGAATGGTAGGCAACAACTCGCGCGACATACTCGGGCAACCACTTCGGTTATATCCGCGCGAAAACTTCATCCCAGTTCCGGCAAGCAAGAAATTGCTTTCAGTGACTTCGAACGAATCGCTTGATGTACGGTACAGACCGTACAGTGCTACACATACGCTGAGATGAAATCCCAGCCCGTCGGAACAAATGAGCCACGGGAAAAAAACCCTCAAAAACACTCATCTGGTTTTGATAATCCGTCGTTTTTCCTTCGGTGGATTGTTTTTGTGGCGTAGTAAGGAGGGAAAAACTGTAGGGGAAAATTGGTGTGGAGGAAAACGCCTCCAGGAAAAAAGGGTGTCCCCGTGTTCCCGTGGGACGGTACCGAATCGCTTTGGTTGCCCGAGGATGCCCAAGTGAAAGTGGAAGCTACGCTTTCCCATTAAACTCGATTAGAGAGTTTCGTGACTTTCATCCCCGTGCGTTCCTTCGTCCCATCTTTCCGCTAACCGCTCCACGGACAGGTTGACAGAATGTTCATACGCAGCCAAGCTACTATGTTGGTGTGCCGGCTTCCAACCCCCTAAAACAGCAGCACAACGAGGACGATAAATTGCTTATTTATGCCACACCATTTTCCTACCGTACCGAATTTCGAAAAACAGTGGAAGAATGGGGAGTAAAATGGAGTACCACCAGCAGGGCGAGTGGTTTGGTTTGTTTTCGGTTGAACATGTCAACCAACGCCACCAAACAACAACCAAAAAAAGGGAAGACCCAAGCAGAGAGGCAGAGGCCTTGAAGCAACAACACAAGACAGCACACACCGTACAGACAGCGGAACGGCATGAAGAAAAAAAAATGGAAAAAAGCGAGCAAAAACACAAAAGCACCCCAAATAACAAGCCCCAAGCTCTCTCTCTCTCCTTCGCCGACCCACGGGATGGAAAACCTGACACATATGATAAAGATGAAAAATTATTGTTTTTAATCGTCGTTTCAGCTTTCCTCAGGGTGGTAGGGTGCAATGGGTTTTTTTTGGATTCGCCTATCACAAGCACGTGCGTTTACTGATCTGATATAATTAAAATGATAACAATGTGCCTGGTTTTTGGTTTTTGTTTTGTTGTCAGAAGAGCAAGAGATACATTCTAGTCTCTCTCCCAGTGTGTGTGTGTGTGTAGCAAAAAGGGTTGCTTTTTAGTGAAATTTCCCATTTTTGACGTTGAAACATTGGAGCCGCTGGGACGCTTTTGGGTTAAACTTTTCACCAAGGGAAACTACTCTGGCGACTTCTCACAGGGTAAACGAATGAGGCCAAAGAATAGGACGATCGTTTACAGACCGCATCCTTCTACCGAACCGGACGGATGTATGTGGTGGGATGGGGTTTAGGTTTTTGTTTTCGGCTCAGTTGATTGTACGAGTAATTTGAAACAAATTTATGAAAGAGAAGCCTCCGAATTGGTTAGTTAGTAAACACCAGGGAAGAGAAAAATTATCCCCTACAGTGCAGTACAAATTAAATGGTAATTTTCTTCTCAATAGATATATCTTGAGAGAATTGATTTTCCTTCTTTAATATTAGTATATTAAGTGGCATGGCTTTAAAGAATCAATTGTCTACCAGTACAAGGTTTTTCATGCAAAAAGGGTCAAAAGCGTACCATTTGTCACACACTGTCAAAACTATGGGGATGGCGGGCCAAAAAGTTGGTGAAGCGCATAATTCAAACGATAAACCATCTAATGAAGGTTTATGAACATCCGGACAAAAACACACTCAACACACACAACGACATACATCGGTCCGTCGGAACGGAGGAAAAACCGAACAACTCAATAACGCACGCATCCCGCATAGATGCGGGTTTTCGGAAAAGTTGCCAAAAGTTAGACCACTCTTCCAATGGATTCAGGGTACCCCCTTACAACCCCCCATTGGCTTACTCCTTACCATCTCACTATTGCTGGTCTCGGTAACTGAGGCGGGAAAAATTGACTCAATCTTCTGTCAGCTCCAGACGTTCGACATCGGCCACCAAGTTGCGTCAACCAGTCCCAATCCGACCCATAGTTTTTCTCCCCACCTGGCCGGGTCCAGTAGTCACTGGTGCTGGTCGGTATTTTTGGTACGCTGTGCGATTCCTTTACCGGTGTGACAAAGATTGTGACGGGTCCGGTTGTGCGTTGGAGTGACAAGTTAATTAGTGGTTCCTGGTTCGAACGCGCTGGAACATATCAATTCATTAACGAAATTTTCTCCGCAACCCAACCAACCTAATTGGTATCGATCTTTGGATGTTTTCTTGCCTCTTCTTGGAAGCTGGCATTCCAAGGTTGGTGGGAAAAAACGTTGGTCCATATGGTTTGGGGATTTCTTTAGTTACTAAGCAGAAAATTAATATGGAGCCGTTCATGCGTTACACAGAGACATAACGTATTCATGGACAAAAAATGGACAGATTTTTGTGATTTTGTTTTGCCTCCTCAGTAATTAATTGATCTGTTTTTAGTCTATTACAGGAATCTAGTTGAGCTGAAACTAAATTTGATTTATATAGCAATAAGGTCCAAGCCTTGATTTATTTAATTACAAAACCATCTCCATGCTACACCACAGCAAAGTAGCTAAATATGACGACGTTGACGTTTTAAAGCTTCAGATGTATATTTCCCTCCTCTTGACAAAATACCTGAACCATAAAGAGACATAACAGTTTCGAAAATTGAACTTAATCTTGAAAGAATCATTCAAACGACGAAGAACTCCCTGAGGAACATGGAATTTATTGTGTGAAAGTTTCTTTCAAGGCGGAAGTGTTTAAAGGTGGCATAGATAACAAAGTATTGTCGTACGTCAAGACGTGCAATGAATAACGTGAGGAACTTTGGGTCCGTCACCAAGGATATTATTGTTGCCGATTACCTCATCAAGAAATCGTCCCGAACAAAGACTTTCAGAGATTGCAACTCAAGATGACCGAAAGTACTCGAGGAAAGAAGTGTCTACTGAAGATTGTCACCTTTATCAAGAAGTCAGACATGGCTGATAAGTGTGATCTTGTATTGACATATATTGATTAGAGCTCACCGGAGAAGATATATGTACTGGTAGAACCGCGAATGTACAGAAATTTATTGGATAATTGAGGAAATTCCCCCAAAATTTTCGAGGACATAACAGAGACATAAGACTATATCGTTAATCCAAGAAGAAGATATATTCATATCTCATATATCATATCTCATAGGTCATATTTTTTTCTTAACTACAACCATTAACTTAAGATATAAAAGTACAAAATTTTAACATCTGGCAAACAAAATGCCTGGCAGCGCCACTAGCTGAAATACTCCATCCAGCGGAAATCATTCATCATCATCGTGATTAGTTTTGGCACACAGTTTTCCCATCCCTTTTGATACACTACACTCAAAAGCGTTAAAGCCTTTAATCTTTTAAAATTCTTTCTCTAAACTGAGCGAAAAGAGGAAAAAAAACCAAAAGGAGACATACCCATCAGACCCATCACAGGAACCTCACACAAAACTGTCACATTAAATGCAATTCCTTCAGCAAGACACGGTACAAAATTCCGTCCCACGATGTTCCGTCTGTTCCGTCACGCGTCACGCAATGCTGGCAAAACGTCTGACACACACACGGTGACGTGATGTGGCCGCGAAAAATGGATGAAACAATCGTGCTATCCAACCATCATAAAGACACACCGGCTACTCCTGTGGTCCCTCCTGTGGATTGGCAATGGTTTATTTTTCGTTTTGCCATTCGCTCGCGTGCGGCGCGCTGGCAAACTGAATGTAGGTGGCACATTAGCGTACCATATTAACACCGTACCACCCACATCGACCTGGACAGCACGCAAAACGAGAGTGTTCTAAATAATAATAATAATAATAATAATACCAACAACAAGAAACTTCAAACATTCAAACCTCAAACATTAGAGAGAAAAAAACCGCCCCAAACGGACCAAATGAACTGAACAAACAAGCTTCTCCACGACCACGGGCGTGCTAAAGTGGAGTTGATTTAATAGGCAACATATGCGCTACCTATTAGCTAATTTGTTTTGTCTTGTTTACCCGTCAGACGATTTGTGTTGCGTTTTTTCGCGGTTTGAATTTCGCTTTCTTTTTTGGTTTGCCCCGAAACAACGTGCTACTGAAATCTGCCAAGACCGCGGCCCAAAATTTTAATATGAAATCATCTGCAGAAACGAGAGAAAAAAAACACACAAAACATCGCCCAGCCCAACCCATCAAGACGATTCGACCGCGAAGCGTTAAACCAACCATCATCATCGTCATCGTCTTCATCATGGGCAACAACATATTTATGCATTTTTTTCCTTCCTTCCTTAACCACCACCGACTCGTACTGGTAGGAACTTCTATTTTCCCAGTGCCTGAAAAGAAAACGCTGGATGTGTGTGTGTGGTAAAAATTTGTTGTTAAGGAATGAATTATGACCCGAGCGGGAGGAAAAATGTTGCTTGCAGCTGTGCCACCCTTCCAAGGGTCTATCCAGTGCCGCTCGTAACTCAAGCGAAACGACCAAAAAGGCGATTCGAGACGGCCGAAAATAAAACCAACACCACAAGGAACACATATGCCATACGGAAAATACACGGCGGCCTAGAAAATTTGATCCCTGTTCACTGCTTCCTGTGGGCCATGCTCACTTTCCATTTTTCCTGGCACGTTCAGCTCGGGGTCACGTTCTCATCAACATTCCGTTTTTGCCCCTTGGCAGGAGGGCGACCAAGGCGATGAGTTGGGTTATTTTGCTTCCCAATTTTTTTTCTCTCTTGGGCTTGACACACCGAGCCTTTTGTGGCTTTGCTCAGAGACCTTGAGCGCACCTTTCATTTGCCACCGCAGAACGAACGTAAGGAATTCGTTTCCGTGCGGAAAATTGAAGAAGATGAACGTTTGTTTTTTTTCGGTTACCGGCACGAACGTGGATGACCGTCGCGTAAGGTGACCTTTTGCGGCCGGATCGTCACATCAGTTGGTGGTAGTAAATATTTATAGTTTGATAGATTGCACCGATGATTGCTGCCCCCGGGTTGGATAGTACATGGTGGCCCGTACGATAGAGTGTAGACCGTTGATCGGATGATAAATTTGACCGCAAATTAGCAAACGATTTTGTCCGGCGTCGTAAAACGTCGAACAGGTAGGACGAGAGTTCGATGAGTTCCGTATCAACCTGTTGAATTATGTGTTTTATTATGACAGTCTTTTGGGTGTTGCATAGCATTTCTTGAGAGGTTATATTTTTCTGAACTTTTGCCATTATTTCGTTATTATTTAAACATTACATTACAGTGGAACGTCTTTTATCCGGATGTCGTTTTATTCGTGGCACAGTTTCAAACAAGATTTAAATATTCAAACTTCAAAACTTCAAAACCAATAGTGATTTGATCAATCAAGATGCAATAGTATAAAGTTAACTAACTAATCATGAGTTTTTCAATTAAAACTAAATACTGATTTAACGAAGGTTGGTAGAAAATGTAATTTTAGAAAACTTGTATCAAATAAATTTTTCTTCAACGTTTATAAGAATTTAATTATATCAAAGAATAATGTTTTAAATAATCAAAGTTTTAAGTTAATAATTCAATTTACTATTAGTTAGTTTTTATACTATTAAGAAGAAAATTTAGAAGAGCGCCGAATGTCCACGCTCATGGAAAGTCAGCCTAATATTAACCGATTACTGACAACGGATTATAGGCACATTTCAGTTAATATATTATTTTAATTTATTAAATTTAGTAGAATCATTAGTGCGTGTTAGAAATTATTGCTTTCGCAAAATTGCTAACTAATAAAGATTTTCTTTGCCGAACACCGTTTAGATTAGAGATGAGCTGCAATGAGTGAGTGAGTAACAACCCCAAGGAGTGAGTCTTCAGTCCGCAGAGAAAGTGACTCAGTAAAAACAAGGAGCCAATGAGTAGTAAAAGGACTAGCTTAGACTAATATTTTTAAGACTATCAAAAGAGTGAGTAAAAGTTTCAAATCTTTATCACCACTCTTTCACTCTGTTTCAACTCGCTTAAAAGATTGAGTATTCTCATCTCTTGTTGGGACCTTATCTCCCTGCCTTTATAAGGTCCCCATTTTATTTTATGTAGTGCTTTAAGGTTGCAAAAGAAGTCTGTACGAGTTCGTCAATCGTAACCAATTTTTATCATTCATCATTTGAGGCCTATTGTCCATCATTGCGTTTGCAGTTAATACGTCCAATCGGTTTTAAACCTGTTATTTCTGAGTTGCACGAATAATCCAACACGCGGTTAAATAGCACCCGGTCAATCGAAATTCCAGCCTATTAATGTTGCCAGTCTATTCTTCTTCTTCTTGGCATTAACGACCTTACAGGTCACGCCGGCCATTTCTGGCTTACTAGACTTATTTTACCACGTAGCCGGATAGTCAGTCCTTGCTACGGGGGAACGGTCCGGATGGGATTTGAACCCGGTCCGGCCGTGTGGACTGGCGCCGTTTATCACATGCACCACCGGACCGCTCCTCGGAAAAATATTAACTGATTTGAATAAGTAAAATTTTGTTTAAACCTTTTTATAATTTTCACACTGTGTAACATAATTATAAGAAATCATGTTTTTGAGATATAAACTGCTTAACCCAAAACGTTATTAGTTAAATTAATCTATGAAGTATGCTTTAAAGCACATAAACTTGTATTATTTAACTAATATAAATGTAACATATTTTTTGTTAATTTAAAAAAAATATTTAAAATGTTTACATGAGTAATAAAATCATTTATAACCCATAACTTATGGTGAATAGACTGAAATACTATGGTGAAATACTGAAGAAAATGTTGTTATTTCCATCTAAATATATTCAATATATCTTGTGCTTTTATATCCACATAATTTGTCTAGTAATATAAATTAAATAAAACATAGATTTTTTATTATAAATAATTGTAGTATATTAGTATTAGAATAATATAATATAAACAAAAACATCTTCTTTCTTCGCTTTATAAAAGTTTTCTTCAACCCTGATACACCCATCACAATCACACAGGAAGTAGCAATGAAAGAAGAACAAATCGCACAACAGGTAATCGCCATATCGTCT
>CM028126.1:33247718-33293785 GCA_016254315.1 Anopheles parensis | reverse complement strand
TATTACATTGTAAAGACAAAAAAAGACGCTACATTACATTTCACCTTTCATTGACCTAATAAACTCAAAATTATTCACTAGAGACGGACAAGCCCGTCAACGAAACCCGACACCACCAAAAACCAAGCAGATACGTCAAAAATCATCCTTCATTGGGGGATCATCCTGGTGGCCATAAACTGCGACCACCATAATTGTTAAACGAAGCACGAGCACAATAAAAAGAAACCATTACTTACATCGCTGACGGTGTTATCCGGTGTCAGGGCTTCACAAAACGTTGGAACCAATTCACCTGAGAGTTCGACAAGATGGTTCCCGCCGCCATTGTAGTCTGGTAACAGGGCGGTGCGGTAATTTAGTTTCCGAACCGACGTACCATTCCTTCCATTTCGTCTGTGGCACACAAATCACCTCAACAAAGGGCACCACAAAACCCCGGCTGACGACGTTATCATTATTACAATGGCCGCGTTACCGTGCCGTACCACTCAAAATGGCGGGATTACAAACGATGCGGTGGGTAGCCACAAACCCGGTACATACAGCTCATCCAGCAAAATCCTTCATCCCGGGATGGTGTATCACACAGCACGAGCATGGTTGCCTGGTGTGTTTGTTCAGCATCCAGCAAAACTCTCGTGGAAAATCGGGCAGTTTGTATAAAACGAGCAGCACCGAATGGTAAAAGTGCGATCGCTCAATTGAAGGTTTCGCTTGCAAGGAAAAATGTTTTTACCTCCTGGGACCGCTTGGGAAAATTATGAAAAGCTTCATCACCATGGTTTTTCCCATCCTTATCCTCATCATTCTCATCGTTCCAGCTGTCGACAAATTTTGATTACATTAAAAAAGAGGGAAATTGTTTAAAATACCATCATCAATCCAACCGATATTTTTACATACAAAAAACGAGGGAAAACATTAATGCAGCAAAATGTTCAGTTCGTTAACGTAATTGAAAAAAAAATGAATATTTTTAAAGGAATTTTTCATACAGTTTTTTATACATATTAGTACAAAAAAAAAATGATTAATTTAAAGCAAAATCGAATCTAAACCGATCGCAATTTAATCGTTTAAATTGAATTAATAACGTTCTGCTAGATTTGCTATAAAGATGTCATGTTTCAATCAATTTATGGCATCAAGTGCTGCATCACGAAACACAAATCGAACACACTTTTATGCTTCAACAAACACATCAAATTGTCCCCTGTTTCATGCTACCAGTGCTGCACGATTGAGATGCACCCGATGGTAATGTGTACAATCGAAGCAAATTCGATAAACATGTGTCAACACTTGTCAACCCTTCCCAGGCGTACGTTGGCACGTTCACGAGACGCTCGTTGCAACTGGCAACGAGATTTGCTACAAATCAAAGACGAATAATAACAAACGAGACTGCCGGTGGGGGGTGAACAAGAACAAAAAGCGACCACCATGGTGTGCCCCACTGTGGAGGACTGAGGGTTCTTTCTCTCTAATCGATTAATTGTCTTCGTGTAGCAAGCTGGCTGCAACCGAAGCTATAATAGCAAGAAATGCATGCACGCGTTCCTGGCTTATCATAATGCAAATTGTTGCAAACCTGCTACTCGAGACGGGTTCGTACGAGGTTTTCCCAAGCCCAGGAGCCCAACCGGCTGGTATGTGTGTGTGGTAAAGTTTCTTCATGCGTGAGGATGAATTTAATTACAGCTTTGCTTTCGATACAATCGAGCAACCGAGTGCTGGTACTTAAGCCGAGACATAGACACGGAACCCGATACAGTGGGATTTTGTGTGTTTGTGTGCGGAATTTGCAAGAGCTGAGAACTTCACCCAACTGTTAGGTACTTCCAAAGGCAACGCGACCAGGAATTAAGTGTGTTTACAGGGTCGTCCAACTCGATTGCCTGCACGGTAGCAGGATCACGTACGAGTGTGCCTTCTTACACCGTGTACTCGCAAAACTTCTACACAGGCTTTACGCGAATGTTTGCCGTGGTGTATGTTTACTAACATGAACAACAAGCGTAGGGAACATTCAACTATTACGTAACGAGAAAATTGTGAATTTGTGACCACATTCTTTTATCTTAAGAACCTCTTTGTCACTTGGAATATTTCTCGTCTCATTAGTTTCAAATCCCACTTCACTTCATATTGATCCTCGATAGTTCTTCATCTTCTTTTTTGACACTACAACATCAAGAGGTCTGGACCTGTCATTTCTGACTTTCCAAGACTTTTAAATACCTGTAGCGATATAATTTTCGAGCGGATTTGATACCTATGCTGTCATGTTAGAAACTGATGCCGCTACCACAAACAGCAATAGGCCACCCTAATGCCTTGATAGTTATTTGAAAAAATTCCCTCAGAGTAAATTATGATCTTGATGTCCTGCTAGACAATATTCTCAGTAAAACTTGAAGAAAAAATAACTTCTTAAAATTTGGTTCAGTGTTTTATGCTTAACCATCAGCTGCTGTATTAGTTGCGCCTTCGTTTGAACCTTGAAGTTATTGGAGTAGCTCCTCCAAGGTTCTAGGAGTCGGCCATATTTTAGCCATCTTGAAAAGGATCGCGATCTAATAAAAAACGTTTATCTTGAACCAATACATCTTTTCTTCGTTCCAGCAGTTCTGAAAGACTGCTGTATTTACTGCCGAGAGATCAGAATTAGTCTTCTGTTTGTCTAATCTTTCTCTAAACAAAATAAAACTTAGATAATCAATACATGAAGGACACAAGGTGCATTACGATGTCCTCACTCCGATGTTTGGATATCACATTAAAGAGACTTTAACCTTTAAACCTTTCCCATGATTGATTAACTCGAACTACAAGTAGTTGGGAAAAATCCTATTTTATCCGGAGTCGGAGTACTTCAACTCCAATACATGTNAGGACACAAGGTGCATTACGATGTCCTCACTCCGATGTTTGGATATCACATTAAAGAGACTTTAACCTTTAAACCTTTCCCATGATTGATTAACTCGAACTACAAGTAGTTGGGAAAAATCCTATTTTATCCGGAGTCGGAGTACTTCAACTCCAATACATGTTGCCGTCGACTCCAGATCAATTCCGGAATTTGGAGGATATCAGCAATCTTCATAATCTGATACAGAAGAGCGGAAACCACATTTACTAATTTGCGGACAAACCAATTATTGTAAACTCATCAAAAATGTGAGAAAACCTCTCTGAAATCTGTTTACCTAAAATCCTCGACGACAGAGCTTTTGAACCACTGATACTCGAAAGTGTTTAAAAATCAGAAATTCGAAACATTGAGGAAAACTCCATTTAGAACAATCCCCAATAACATGGCGTTCTGTTGGAGTCGAATCCGGTTTTGCAACTCCATAGTCGGAGTGGATTCATGGAGTGAATTCGGGAGTTCCCATCACTAGAACTAACCATAGAATATCAGTTTTCTGATTGTTTTTAATGTGGTTCAAACAGATTTATTTGTTAATTTTTATTAAATGAAGAATATCGACGACCGAAGAATATATGACGAACAAAGCGACCTACGCTACGTAATAGTTGAAAGATCCCTTACGGACACATCCTTTCGATGTCGTCTGATGAACGCATTTTGCCGTTTTTTACAAAAACAATTTTCCCTAATTTTCCCGAAAACTGAATTCTTTTATGCACGCGACGGACGATGTGTAAGGGAAAAGAATCTCTAGTTTTTCCCGCCCCAACACAACCGCGTCCAGTTTATGCACCATTTCCATTGTGCACGGTGGAACGCGTGTTTTTCGCTTGTCTATTATTTACACAGCTAATGAACTGGTTAATAAACACGATTATGCACTTGCACTCAGACCACCGCTTCAAAATCATCATCGTCAACGTGCCGAACGCCATGCCGGTGTACCGTACCGTACCGAAGACTTTATGCGAGGGTAAACCCAAATTAATTCTTGCCTCTCCTACCACAACACTTATGCAAGACCGAATGATGATAATGATGATGATGGTGGTGGTGATGATGGTGTGCTGCCGGTAAGGCATTTCCACAAATCGATCAACGCGTAATAACAGCTTACCCGTGTGCGCGTTTGTTGCAACGTGTGCTACCCGATTTACGCTACAAATTTCCACGCGAGTATGTCAATAAAACTTCAACACAATTTGAGAAGGGGGTTTTGGGTTGTTTGCGCTGTACTTGTGCGAATCACGGCCCGGTAGGGAAACGGAGCAGCTGATTTTTCTAAAACTATTCTTAATTCGATTTCGTAATCGGTTTAGCAAACATTACGTACCATAATGAGCATTATTTATGTTTTGCACTAAGCGCTTTTGTTGCTCATGCACATTTGCATACCGTTCTAGTTTGAATGGGCTAATGGATTTGGTTTTGCTTAAATGATGGTAAAGGGTTTGTTATTAATTTTTAAACATACGGAAGCATGTAGAAATCCCGCTTTATAAATATGTAAATTGTTGTAATATGTAAATTCATGGAGATTTTTAGTTCGATACAAAGTCAGTATATTTCTGCATTTTCTCAAAGCTCAAGATATCAAAAGTACCTGATGAAAATTTGAACATAAAAAACATCTAACTACTCAATTTGAAGCCAAAAATGTAAACTCTTTCTTATACAAAAGTCTTATCTTTTTATTGCTCATCAATGTTTAGTAAATTAGTGTTTACTCGCTATGATAAAAGATTTAAAAAAAACTTCAAAAATCCTTCAAGATTTGAGCTTTTTTCACGCCGTCCATTAGTTTACAGTGCGTAACATAATTATATCACCTACTTGTTTTTTAGTTTAAAATCTTCGTTCTATACTTCTAAAGTCGATAGATTAAAATAAAGCCACAGTTAGTTCCGAAAAAACCTAGATACAAACAGTTTTATTGTTCATAGACAGAACATATTGAAGAAAGAAGTTAACTTAAAGGAGTCAAAATCTCTTTTAGTCATAAATGTAAATGTTCAAAACTCCGACACCTTAAGTACCAGCTTTAAGATGTTTTTTTACGAAAAAATTTTTAAATGTCATAAAACTCAAAATTTAATAGCGCTCTCACGAAAGCCATATAAACACGTCTTTTTAAGTATTTTATTTTTCTCATGCGCTCTCGTATGTGTTTTCATAAAAAATAATTCCAATATTTCAAAAAGCATTCCATTAAATCAATCAATTCATTTATCAAGAATCTTATCAGCTCGGCTTCCCTTCTGGTATATGTTTTGTATCGATTAAATCAGCTTTAAAATTTCGATCTGTTCGTCGATAATTCGATAATAGTAATCATCATCATAAATGGAAATGTAATATATTTTGGAACACTTTCAAACCCTTGATTCGATATCGGGTCTGTTTCATTTAATGCAATGCATACTACACTTACGCTTATCGTTTACTTATTCACGTAAACCCCCCGACAAACCCCATTGGCTGACAGCCGATGTCGATAATGGTAATTATGGAAACACCCCTGACAGCTGCTGAAAATTATTATGATCGATTTCTGCCCACACGCCTAAAGGTTTCATATTGCAAATCCCAAAATCAATAAAGCCATTCGTAAAACCGGCATTACGCAACGAGAGTCGCAGCCATCAGGCCTATCGATCGGTTCGTTACGAATTCCGCGTGTAATGCGAATACATCTCGCCAAATATTCTACACTTCCACGAACATTTGCTGCTGCCAGGGGAAATTAATTGCCGTATCTGATCATATTAGCTTAGGCCGTGTTGGAGGCATGTTTTGCGCAATAATGTCGCTTTCCCTTCAAGACGTTGCGCAAGGACGTACGGATAACAAAACAATCCCATTCTACGCTGTATGCTGATTTGATAAACATGTTGTGCTGCATGCTTCAAAAGTTATGCCCCAGCACCCAAGATGGGTTTTCGGATGCAAATGGAAACATGCCATGAGGATACTATTACCACAGCAAGATGGCTCGTCACCCTTTTGCACCACAATAAAATTACGGTCCGTTGGAATACGGTCAGTATGCGTTTGTAAGGGGTGATGATCCATAGCCACTTATCATCACTAAATGCAGTTTGCTTCCCTTCGACATTCCTTCGACTTACCACAAACGAGACATCCTTTAACCGCTAACCACAAAATCTAATTTCCAACACATTTCTAGAACTGCAACGCAATGGCCGATCGATTACTGTTTCGTCTTTAAAGTTCAATCTTTAACCCGACATGCTAACGAATTACGATAAGCACTTTAAACGGAATACGTTTTAAGGAGTTCCTGCTTAAAGGAAACTTAATTCCACCTTCTCATAAAAGCTTCGTTGGTATAGCTAGAAATACTGGAAACGATTACCGTGAAGCAATTTGTTCAGCTAATCGATTACAATTTCTACAACATTCCAAATCAACTCAATCGTTGACCACCCAACACCGCGCGACCATTTATCATCCCAAAAATGCACAAAACCGCTTGTAGGAAATTGCCTTCTGCAAATTATCACTTCTTCATTAGTGAAATTGCTACAATAAATCTTCTTTTTTTTCTCTCTCCCATTCTCTTCTTATCTTCTTCAGGTAATTATCATCCAAGATAACGCAAATAACAGGGCAAACCCCGCTTCTGCAAGGACCTTCGATGACCTGCTACGAAAAAGGAAAGCCTGCAAGGGGTGGCTGATCTGTCAAAAGAATATTCACCATTGACCGGAATGCTTCCCTCAGACACTTAAAGTAAGCTTCGTAACCATCCTAGGTGGCAGGTGAAAAACTCATCTCAAAAGCCCATCTCGAAAACCTCGGAGCCGGAAAATTGGATGCTAAACAAAACTCCATAAATCATGGCAAATTTTGCACCGTACACCGATGAGGCACGATGCCACGCCAGGTACGTGCGAGCCGCCATGTTTGTGTTCGCACTCACCCTCCTCGGGTTCGTTCAATTCAATTCATTCATCTTCATTACATCGTCGTCAGCGTGTATGAACCCATCGGTACGGATAAATTGGCCGGTACCGACCGGGTATATCGGTAAAATAAAACTAAATGGCCTCCTCCTCCACGTGGATTCGATTCGGTCTATCATCGACGCAGTGCGGAGTAATTTTCCGTAAAGGATTACCATGTCTCTCCCTTCCCTTCATCTTTTCTCACCTCTTTCCTATTTTATCCCCCCCTCATCCGTTGGTAATAGTATTGCAGCATAAGCAGTTTCACCCGAACATAACGCACCATTCCGTTTGGTTAATGACTCAATAGCTAAGTTATTCAAATTTGATTGCATCGAAACATTTTCTTTGCCCGAAAACTGCCGCCGTTCAATTTTGACCCCCGGGGGGGGAAACCTAATTGAGCCAACAGAAAAATCGTACACTCTATTCCATTTGCTTCGTTCGGATGAACTGCCAGCGCGCGGAAAACACACAGTACGCAACAGCAAAATACAGGGAAACCCACGCAAAGGGAACCATTTTTCATTCTACACTGAAAAATGCACCTTACGTGAGGTGCGAGCACACGCGTACAGGAATTTGGACTAGCCTCGGAAGCTAAATAGTCCGTTATGAAAACAGGACGATGCTATGGGGCATTATGTATATTTTGCACGTACGCGAGGAGGTTTTTTTAAGGGGAAACGGTTTTTCCATTTTGAAACATTGAAGAGCTCCCGAATAGCTCTATTTACGAGAAATAATAAGCCCCGTTTCGGATGAATGTGGCTCATGTAAGAAGCGAATAATAGCAATCAATGCTTTTTAGGTATGTTAATTTTAATATTGCAAAAGTTAATTATATTCCATTAATACACTGTTGAAAATTGCAACTAAACTTTGTTTGTTGGTTTACAATTTTTACATAAAATTCTGAAAAATTAAAAAATGAAATAGTCCCGTTTTGATTTAAAGAATGTATGACAGAAGAGTGTTTTATTTATAATTTTGAGTAATCCTGCTCCAACTAAACAACAATTAATGTAAACTTGAGAAGCTGATCGTGTGACACATAAAATTAGACGATGATTTTGGTTCTTATCAAATCCCATGCAAAATTTTGAAAAAAAAGTCGTATACGACTGAGCACTGCCTTATTGTATAAAATTTATTATTTGTGAACACATCTTTCAAAAGTCAATTTTTAATTTTAATTATATTATTCAAACATTCTCGGAGATTTTAAGATTGAATAAAAAAAACCATTTCTAAATTCTTTTCAAATTTAATTGTAATATTTAAAGGTGAATGTCAAACAGAACTTTTCCAATAATATGTAAAACTTTTCGACTAAACAAAATTGGAAATTAAGAATGCTTTGTAAAGAATTTATTGCAAATTTCATAGTATACCGAAAGTTGTAAATATTCTATTTCGAAATGCTTTACTTTAACTTGAAAAAAAAAACGATCGAAAATTTCTCACATGTACTTAAAATACCTTTCCTTCTTTTAGTTGGAATCAAATTTTTCCTTATTTCTTTAATTAAAAATCTCTTACCCTGAAAATGTATTCCTTCCTTAATCTTGTTGTAAACCGACAATTAAAATAATTGTTATCAGATGTGACAAAGGTGTTCCAGCAAACGGATCTATTTGGCTACATTTAAAATTCTTCCAACCGATTGAAACGATACAGACGGTCCACTTCCCCTTCCAGAATGCCAGATGTTGTATTAAAGCATTACGTTATTTATTACTTTTTTTTGTGCTCCCGGCCACTTCTACCACTGCTTGCGAGTAATAAAGTAATCGGCCTTATATCGCTCCCTCTTGAGCGATCTCGGCCTTATATCTCCCTCGTCTGTCTCGGGGTTTGAACTGAGAAGCATTCCATCAGCGTGTGTTACACTGGCCCGAGGAGCACAGATTGAAAGGTCCGTTTGCCGGAAGCAGCTCCAAAATCGGTGTATCCACTTCATCTATATTCCATTAAAATTGGTACCTTTTTTGTTACCTCACCATCTCTTTCGGTCCACCTGGCTCGGACTCGGAACTGAAACTCGGCAGGGCAATGTTTGAACCATACCCGAAAGCATGATGCTATCATACCCATTCGAAAGTGGGAGCACAACTCCTGATGCCACACCCGGTGCTAACTGATGCATAACTGATAGCAGCCAGCCTTTCGTATCCGGTTTTTTCTCGATCGTCCATTACCCAATGTTTGGTATGTCTGTGTCTGTCAGTGATTTTCCGTTTCTTCTCTTTCTCTCTCTCTCTTTCTCTCTGATATCAAGCAGTAATCAAATCTACCCAGAAAGGATGTACACTTCGCTCCAAACTTAAATCGTCTAACCTCTTTTGCACCTGGCGTACGAACCACCCTGTCTGTACCGGGGACAGGTGTTTGCATGCAAGGTCCTGCCAGTGAAAGTAGGCTCCTTGGCTTGAGTGTCCTAGCGCCAACCTAGTCTTCTGGCTCGTTTGCTTGATTGCGACCATGTCCGTGATTGTGTCCGCTCGTCCGGATTGCAGCCGGCCCGATTTGTATGCATCTCGGTTATTTGTTCATCCTGACGATCGATTGCCACTGACTTCTCTGCGGCTAGAGGAATTTGCACTCGTACCCATTGTCTGAAGATTCTTACTCCCTCCCCGAGTCGGGCGAATCGTTGGAGGGCTTTTAGGTGCGGAAACAGGATAAAGAATTTAAAATGTATCACAGATACCGAAACCTCGACAGTTTGAGGGAACCTAACGAGAGCAGATGAATATGCATAGGAAGAAGCCCGTTCTGGTCCCAAAATCCCACCCATTCCCCCCAAAGTCCGATGAGTGAATTAATTCATTCCGGTCCATTTGATTCGATTTATTCCGGTTCGTCGAACGTTGTCGAAGCACGTGGTTCCGATCCGTTTCAGGGTTGTTCCGGGCCATGATTTCATGGTCATCTGCCGACTGGTCCGTTCGTCTGGTTCTTGGTTTGCCCGGGTTTGCTCAGTAAAAAGGTGTACTCAGCCTACTTGACTGGCCAGGACATCGTAGCGACGAATCGTAGCACGATGTCTTGATTAGATTGCAGTAGCCAGCCCTGACCGAAGGAATGGGAAGCTCACTAACAACAGGAACGCAAAAAAACCTGCCCCAGCACAACTCCATGAAGCTCAACGGGCGATCCGAGGGATAGACGTACGATTGTCGTCTAGACGGCCGATCTCTCAACCGGCACGACCGGTGCGGTGCGGTTCATCGAATCATACAGCACTTAATTAAATGCCGGAAGCTCAATCTTGCAGCTGATGACGTGAGTAAACGTTGCATAAAGTGCTCGAAGAAAGGAGCTGTTGAGGTTACACTTGACGCTTGAACGTTGGTGGACCGGTCAAGCACCATCGGGGTTCGTTCTTTTGTTCCGTACATTCCACCGATGGAAACAAAGCAGACGATCCATTTGAATCTAATTTAATTTAATTCGAGAGATTTTAAAATCTTTCTTAGACAAATAATGGAATGCTTTTGAGCGAAGTGAAGGAAACGGCTAGTCGTCTTCTTTGGACTTACATTTTCCATCAATACATCTATCAGTCGCCTTTTAATTTAAATTAAATCAATATACCGCATTAGGAATGAATTTCTATTCTTGGATTTTATTTCTTTTACGTCTTATAAGGATTTACGTGTAATAAAAATTAATCTCTTCCTCTATTTCTTTCATTTTGAAATTTTTGTTACAATTACAATTATTTGTACATGTAATTGTAGCAAAATTACACGTAATGTGTAACTTAGAATGCAATACCTTGATATGAAACTTAATCGATAGGATTGAAGTTGATTAGGAATTATAATTTGATTCCTAAAAATATCCGTGCTACACTTGGACCCAAAGCAAACCATGTCAACCATAAAGTATAGCGAAGTCATCCTGATCCAGAGATCATGACACTAGAGAACTACTATACACTGAAATGTAGTTGCTATATGAGTAATTGCTACATTCCGCTTGAGGAATCAAATTCAATATTACTATTCTATTACTATTACCATTGCTCATAGTTTCTGCAAAAGAAACTAACATGTCCATGTTTGAATAACTCATGTATGTTAAAGAAAACAATATTTATCTAGTTCAGTTTCACCCCAACCGAGTGAGAGGACGTGACGATCGTTTATTAAACTCACATTCAAAGTTGTAATTCACCGGCACACAGGCAGGAACAACGTCTTCAAACATTTCTACATGTTCGCTTAGCCTAATTAGTGCAACATCGTTCAGCCGGATATGAGAATCGTTGTCGTGATGAATAATAAATTCTGCTGCCTTATGTTCTTGATCAGCATCTTCTATCAGTCAAACACCGTTCTTGTTTGCTGTTGATGATACATTTCCAAAAAAGAGCTTGAAAAAGGAGAGGAATCAAGATTAAGGAAATTAAAACATACTATCAAGTACACTGATCCGCATACTGATCCACGCACAAGGTGTGTAAACGAGGAGCTGTCTTCAGAAACAAACTATCCTGATTCAAGGTTCTCCCATGTCGTTCCAAGTTGTGACTTTTGAGATTTGAAAGAGCATTTTTCAGTTGTTTAACTCAACTACCTCAGAACAATCATCGAGATGAATGAATAGTCCGGTTCCTATTAACATGAAGTCATATCTCTTATTTGGTGTCCGAATGCCAAAACAACCCGCGAGGGTAATAGCAAGATGAACACTTCAAACACCGAAAAAATAACACAGGTCATTGAGCACTGATAGGAAACAGCCGGTTTTCAATACGTTTAAAAATAACCTTCGAGCAATCAATCTCGAAAGGAGCAATTATTAAACATTCAAACAGCCAAATGATGCTTTACGCGGCGGTAATCGTTTACTCATTACGTTATCAGCACGCTGGAAAAGATCAGAGAACTGAGTTGCGAATCAAAACAAAACACTGATAATCGGCTACATTCTATAGCCGGTATCTTTGATTTTGAATTCTCGACCAGGGTTTTACATTCTATCGGTTTTTTAGTAGGAATTTCCTCCTACTAAGCTGCCTTATGCCGGGCATACTCGGTTGCTTATATTCTCCTGTTGTCCAGTGTCCTATTGACCAATGACCAATTTGTGAATATCGTTGAAGAGTTCTGCCGATTCTTTTGTTCCAAATTTTCTTTATGATTTCTGTGTGACCTGCTGTGTCTTGATGAGCTATGTGTAACATTACTCACTACTGTAAAGACAAACAGACGAATAAGTAAGGACACTTACTACTTTGATTACTAGGGATAGAGAAACGTAGACATTTAAACATTAAAACCATGATCTCTGGCGAATCTGCAAATAATTTTCATGTATGGCAGGTCTCCTATTACAATTATGTTCCTAATTGAATCAGCCGGATACCTGTTAATTGCCGCTATTGCTGCAAACTGCGATCTCCTGGTATCATCAAAGCCTGTACAAGACCACAGAAGGTGGTTGGATCCAAGTTTGTACGCTGAAGGTGAGCATCAAATGTAAAATGCTTAGATCTGAGTCTTAACATGATACGATTAAACGTTCTTCCCTCAGGGAGCCCGTCAAACTAGGATCGTAAGGAGATGTTTGGTTTCGCGAGAAGCGAAATCTCCCAAGATCATCTGCGTCACATAGATTCTGCCAGCGGGCTAGACAGAATTCCTGGAGAACATACTGTGGTCGACAGTGGCTGGGCCTATCATACAAATCACCTTCAGAAGTGCCTCTTTTTGCCAATCTTACCGCTTTCTCAAACAAGGATGGTGACGTGTTTTACTAGTATACGTCATTTCTTCATTTATTTTTGTTTATTGTTTGTATTTGAAGATTAAATCATTATTTCCCGCTAAGGTCCCAAATGAGGATAATAATCCAATAATCCACCACAGCTTCAACTATTCTCTACTACAGGATCTCTTCAGGTCAAACGTTCTTCTCTTGCTATCATGTAGAAGAACAGAAATACGGTTTCCCTAAGTTTTCTATACCAATTTACCATTTACATTTTTTCCCAACAATGAATTCACTTGATTTTGTTTTATTCGCTCCAATCCCCATCAAAACCCTAGATTGCATCTTAAACTTTTAACCTGAATGAGCAATTCTGGCATGAGCTTTTTCTATATATTTGCTTCAGGTCATTTCTCAAGCACCGTCGTATTTTTTGCTCACAGTTCATTGTCACTATGCTCCTAGACAGTGGAAAAAAGTACCTCACCTAAGAAGCAGCGAAAGCTGACCCTGAAGATCAGCCAGAAACAGTCCAAACCGGGTAAGACAACTGATAGTACTCAGCTCAGCAGGGCGGCAACAAACACACACAAAAAAAGTTCCTTTAAGTGGACATCCTTCCCAATGAACTTTTTCGATAAAACCACCTGCCATCGTTACGGTTTCGGGATTGCCGGAACCGGCGGAAGGGCTAAAGTGGGCAAACCTTGAAGTGGGCACACGAAAAAACGAAAAAAAGTGGCAACCTTTCCCAAAAGAAAGCAAGTGATAAAAGTTAATAGCATCCGTTAGTTTCGGAAGTAGTTGCAACCAGTTTGCTACTTTCTTTACGTGAAACTAATACATTCATCGTTGTCCTTTTTTTTGGTTTTGCAGAAGCTTTTGATATTTTGTGTCCTTGTTCTTTTTCTTTTCCATTCTTTTTGTTACTCTGCTCCTCTGTTTCAGATCTTCCAGATCTATTTATTTTCCCAACTTTGCCCAACTATGCAAACTAGCGCTAGCTGAAAACACAATTTTCCTTTCGCGGGTCTCCATCCCCACAGCCGGATCAACTGGTCGTTATTTATTCTCGGTAGCACTTCCTATCTTCTCTGTCTATGCATTTATTTGAGTTTTTTTTGGTTGCTACTCTGATAAAACACGATGAAGCTACATTTAATGGTGAACATGCGCTTCATCCAGGTGCAGCTGGCGATTTTATAAAATTTTCATCAGATTCTCCGATAGTCAAACGGTCCACCCGGTGTGTTTCACCAGATTGTTGCGAACTCATCCCCGGCAAGAAGAAAGTTAAAACAGACGAAAGTTGCATTATACACTCAACATCTTTTTCGATTAAAAAACATCAATTCAAATGAGCAGGGGAATTTCCGTTCCCTATCCGTACTGGCCGATAGAAACAATTTCATGTTTCATGCTGCTCCATTGACCGTTGACCTGCTCCCGCGGGGAAATACTGAACTTTCGCATAGGTACAAAAAACTGGCAAACAAAAAACTGCCCGAAGATAGTGACTGAATGCACACAAAAAATACGCTAATGGGAGCAAAGTTAATGGAAATCCATACTCGCTTCACTTTCAACTAGCTGCAAACTTTCCAACCATTCTTATCTAGCCATTGAACTGATTCATTCTTCAGGCTTTCGCGAGTATTCTGTTTCTTTCTTCGTATTTGAACCGTTTTTTTCTTTTTAGTTATGTTTATATTTTTTCTCTCTTCAACCTAACCTAACAAACCATATTCTTGACTTGTGCTGTGCACCTTGAGGTGCAAAGAATATTAATAAAGGTTCAAATTATATTTTGCTTTGATTTAATCACCTTTCGGCATTAGGCAAATTCACTCCCTTTTTCCAGCTCATTTCAATTCTTGCTTTAAAACATTTTCAAATTTCCTCTAAAATTACCAAGCTCGGAAATCAGAAAGCTAATTTCCTCAAATTCATAATTAGCCTGTCAATGGAGAAAATTCAAATACTGCATTTATTCCACGCAAAGACCATTCTGCTACGCGGGATTGTACAAAACTCTCGCGTGAATAATGTTTCCGGTTACAATGCTTTAAAAGCGGAACACATCCCCAACAGTAAATGTTCTTGTGTAAGGGTGTTTTCTAGATTTCGGTTCCCGATATATTTCATTGGAACAGGAAACAAATAATGAAGTTTTAATAAAATTTCCCTCAAGTTACCCCATTTCAGAATAAATGGTTTCCAAGAAGCATATGCAAAATTAACATGTTTTTCTCCCGTTCGTGTAGTATTTTCAGATTATTCTCTTTTTTATTCCAAATGAAAAATCAACGTATGTAATAAAATCACAAAACTCCAATATTTTGTTCATTCAATTTCCAAGAAGGTTGCAGAAGGGTACTACATTCAACTATAACAAGCGCATTGTTAAATAATTGTTCGCAAGGGCTATTTCTCGCTAAATAAGCCCAATTTCACTGGAAATCATAAAAAAAAAGAATTCAAATTCAAGAATTCAAAACGAAAACAGATTGATTACCTCCAACCAAAGAGAACCAACATTACAGGGAATTTGAATTCAAGTTAGAGAGTAGAGTTTTGAATTCTTGTCCTGTTGAAGTTGAAAATATATGTGGACTATGTGCCATGTTTCGGGATCTTATCCAAAAAACAAGTTAAATCTGCTTAGTAACACAAGGTCCCTTCAGCGTGCAAAATGACTCGATAACAGTGCAAAGGTTCCGAATATTTCACTTCAACTTGACAAGGTTCCAGATATGATTCCAACTTTATCATCTGATCTCAAAACCTCCATATCTTTAACATCTCCAGCACTATAAAATATTTCGCATATCGTCTCAAGTAAAATTACTCCCGACTACTTCTCTTATCACTGCTAGCCTAATTGTTTGTTCAGTTTTGTCTTTAATCGAATCACGCTATATAGCTTGTCCTTCCTTTCAATTGATTAGATGATCCTCTACTTCCTTCCAAAAAAGAAAAAGAATGTCCTAACGCCACAATCAAAACCATACCCAACAAAGAAAAGCCAATTGTTTCTTTCAGAATCAGAAGCAAAAAAACCTCCCGGAGAAGACGTTTTCCGGTGACGTGTCACATCTTGCCCGATCCGATGATCATAATTTTCTAAATCAATCATCAACACCACCGTACCATCTTCCCCATCAGCTACGATAGGCACTCGAGAACTCGATCTAATGACGAACCGGGTACATGCTGGGCATGACACGGTGACATCTTGCTTTTGTTCCACTTGTAAAACTGAGCGCACCGTAAGCCGGATTGAAACAAGATAAGGCATCATCCTACCATTAGACGTTCCCTGATGTCCGTGCCGTGCTAATATATCCTTGCTTCCATTGTTTTTTCCCAACCACCCCGTGTGTGGATGAGTCGGTGTGGTTACTTTGTGCGTGTGTTATTATTCTTCTTCCGTTTCTTGTACCCAACCATAACGAGCCGTGTTATGGACGCGGTTCCCTACACCTTCCATCCTAAACCGTCCTGGTGTGTAAAGATCTGAGTCAATAGTTGATTGAATTTGCTCGTAAAAGGCACAGACACACACACACACAAGCTGTGACCTTCCACCCGCAGGAATCCACCCGACTAGGGCTCGGCATTGATGTCAAATACCTATTGAAGGAATGAATATTACATGATGTATCACCAAGTCATCAGACACTCGACATGTTCCCCCGAAACATCATCGACATTCTTCAGCCGTGTCGTCTCATCGACGCCTCATCGAAACACATTACACTTGTTTCCTAATGTTTGGTTGGACAAAACGAGAGCTAGAAAAGAACCATAACTTCTCATATATTGATCCAGCCAGGCGTTGTTGAAGAAGGGGTCTTCTACTCGTGGCGACTATCCCAGGGCACGAGTGCTCTAGCACCAGTGACACCGGGCAAGTGTCGTTAGTTGAAGAAGATCCTTTATTTGTCAAGCATCCGTGTGCATGTTTGTGTGTGTGGTGCGTGTGTTTGAATCCTTATAAGACCGTTCCCCGACAACCGTTTACTCGTCACACCCTTCGGGGACAAGCTTTCCCTTACGCTTGGTTCTTGTAGTCCTTTTTTGTTATTTTTTTTTCTCATCCATTCAGGGACATTTGCTGAAACATTTCCTCTGGTCGTGGAACCATTTTTGGTCCCTTCGCACACGTGGCTTGTTTTATTTCCAGTTTTTTTTCTGTTGTTAAAAACAGAAGAATAACGACTCTGCTAGGCTCTCTCTCCTTCTTGCTCATATCTCTCCCTTCTGGCATCCACATACGTGCTGAAACGTTGCATGTACTCGACATGGTCGGGTGTGTTGCACGGTTGTTCCTTCCTTAATTGCATGCGCCCACTTAAGGCGGACGCTGTAGGGGATGATGATAACATACACAAAAATGGGGAGATGGAAACAATATTGTGTCATTTCTAACGGGAAGCTGATGTTTGTAAGGACCACTAAAGCAAGAATAATAAATTATTCCCCATTGTTTAGAACGAGTATTTGAGTGTTAAATAGGAAATAAAAGTAATAATGTAAGAGTATTCTGACACAACAATTCTTTAAGTATTTTA
The DNA here is from genome assembly GCA_016254315.1 of Anopheles parensis. Lineage (NCBI taxonomy): Eukaryota > Metazoa > Arthropoda > Insecta > Diptera > Culicidae > Anopheles > Anopheles parensis. The sequence continues at coordinate 33,276,578 of CM028126.1, read as the reverse complement.
AAACAAATATACTACTCTGCTGCTACTAGCTTTTCTGATTTTTTTCTTTCTAATGTAAAGAATTCTTGGTAAAAAAATCCTGATTTAATTGAAACTGTTTCCATAAATTTCGCTTCAAATGCATTTAATTTTCCATCCGTTTCAAATACTCCAATAACGTTTTCCTTGAACCCGTTTATCAATTTTAAGCACCTTACCACGAAACGTTTCATTTTACACAGCAAAACACGCTCGAAACGCTCGGTAAATATAAACACAGGAGAGAGAAAAAAACCTCCCGAAGAGAAAGGTATGATTTATCCACGAAAACCACAGTGATTGTGGTTTAATAGCTGTTATTTTATCACCCACATGCACCACCACCCATCGGTTCGGCCAGCCGTAGAGAAGGGTAGAGGTGTAAGAACCAATAGTGGGCCGATTATGAGGGTTCAAAGTCTATTCTAGGACACCTATTCTAGCTTCCTGTTTTGTTCCTTTTTTTTGTTGCTTTCCTCTTCCATTTCGCCTTTTTCCAAATGGACGGTGCCAATCAGGACGAACGTAAGAACTAGCTGCCGTACTTTGTACTTGATTTTTCTCTACTCCCATTCCGGGTGTTCTATTTTTGCTTTCCGAACCGAATGTACCCGGGAATTGATCCCGGGGAAGCCCTCGATAAATGTGCTTGAAGCAGTAGCACCGGTGAGAGCTGCTAGAGCTGCCAAACGAACCCTGTAGGGACTGACATATTGGTAACCGTGCCAGCGGGAAATATCCCCCAAACCTCCATTCNGCGAATCACGGCCCGGTAGGGAAACGGAGCAGCCGATTTTTCTAAAACTATTCTTAATTCGATTTCGTAATCGGTTTAGCAAACATTACGTACCATAATGAGCATTATTTATGTTTTGCACTAAGCGCTTTTGTTGCTCATGCACATTTGCATACCGTTCTAGTTTGAATGGGCTAATGGTTTTGGTTTTGCTTTAATGATGGTAAAGGGTTTGTTATTAATTTTTAAACATACGGAAGCATGTAGAAATCCCGCTTTATAAATATGTAAATTGTTGTAATATGTAAATTTATGGAGATTTTTAGTTCGATACAAAATCAGTATATTTCTGCATTTTATGAAAGCTCAAGATATCAAAAGTACCTGATGAAAATTTGAATATAAAAAACATCTAACTACTCAATTTGAAGCCAAAATTGTAAACTCTTTCTTATACAAAAATCTTATTTTTTTTATTGCTCAAATAAGCTTTGCTTGACATCAATGGTTAGTAAATTAGTATTTACTTTTACTGATGATAATAGATTAAAAAAAAAACTTCAAAAATCCTTAAAGATTTGAGCTTTTTTCACGCCGTCCATTAGTTTACAGTGCGTAACATAATTAAATCACAAACTTGTTTTCTAGTTTAAAATCTTCGTTCTATACTTCTAAAGTCGATAGATTAAAATAAAGCCACAGTTAGTTCCGAAAAAACTTAGATACAAACAGTTTTATTGTTCATAGACAGAACATATTGTAGAAAAAAGTTAACTTAAAGAAGTCAAAATCTATTTTAGTCATAAATGTAAATGTTTAAAACTCCGACACCTTAAGTACCAGCTATAAGATGTTTTTTTACGAAATATTTTTAAATGTCATAAAACTCAAAATTTAATAGCGCTCTCACGAAAGCCATATAAACACGTCTTTTTAAGTATTTTATTTTTCTGATACGCTCTCGAATGTGTTTTCATAAAAAATAATTCCAATATTTCAAAAAGCATTCCATTAAATCAATCAATTCATTTATCAAGAATCTTATCAGCTCGGCTTCCCTTCAGGTATATGTTTTGTATCGATTAAATCAGCTTTAAAATTTCGATCTGTTCGTCGATAATTCGATAATAGTAATCATCATCATAAATGGAAATGTAATATATTTTTTGGAACACTTTCAAACCCTTGATTCGATATCGGGTCTGTTTCATTTAATGCAATGCATACTACACTTACGCTTATCGTTTACTTATTCACGTAAACCCCCCGACAAACCCCATTGGCTGACAGCCGATGTCGATAATGGTAATTATGGAAACACCCCTGACAGCTGCTGAAAATTATTATGATCGATTTCTGCCCACATGCCTAAAGGTTTCATATTGCAAATCCCAAAATCAATAAAGCCATTCGTAAAACCGGCATTACGCAACGAGAGTCGCAGCCATCAAGTCTATCGATCGGTTCGTTACGAATTCCGCGTGTAACGCGAATACACCTCGCCAAATATTCTACACTTCCACGAACATTTGCTGCTGCCAGGGGAAATTAATTGCCGTATCTGATCATATTAGCTTAGGCCGTGTTGGAGGCGTGTTTTGCGCAATAGTGTCGCTTTCCCTTCAAGACGTTGCGAAAGGCCGTACGGATAACAAAACAATCCCATTCTACGCTTTATGCTGATTTGATAAACATGTTGTGCTGCATGCTTCAAAAGTTATGCCCCAGCACCCAAGATGGGCTTTTGGATGCAAATGGAAACATGCCATGAGGATACTATTACCACAGCAAGATGGCTCGTCACCCTTTTGCACCACAATAAAATTACGGTCCGTTGGAATACGGTCAGCATGCGTTTGTAAGGGGTGATGATCCATAGCCACTTATCATCACTAAATGCAATTCAGTTTGCTTCCCTTTGACATTCCTTCGACTTACCACAAACGAGACATCCTTTAACCGCTAACCACAAAATCTAATTTCCAACACATTTCTAGAACTGCAACGCAATGGCCGATCGATTACTGTTTCGTCTTTAAAGTTCAATCTATAACCCGGCATGCTAACGAATTACGATAAGCACTTTAAACGGAATACGTTTTAAGGAGTTCCTGCTTAAAGGAAACTTAATTCCACCTTCTCAAAAAAGCTTCTTCGGTATAGCTAGAAATACTGGAAACGATTACTGTGAAGCAATTTGTTCAGCTAATCGATTACAATTTCTCCAACATTCCAAATCAACTCAATCGTTGACCAGCCAACACCGCGCGACCATTTATCATCCCGAAAATGCACAAAACCGCTTGTAGGAAATTGCCTTCTGCAAATTATCACTTCTTCATTAGTGAAATTGCTACAATAAATCTTCTTTTTTTTCTCTCTTCTTATCTTCTCCAGGTAATTATCATCCAAGATAACGCAAATAACGGAGCAAACCCCGCTTCTGCTAGGACCTTCGATGACCTGCTACGAAACGGGAAAGCCTGCAAGGGGTGGCTGATCTGTCAAAAGAATATTCACCATTGACCGGATGCTTCCCTCAGACACTCAGAGTAAGTTTCGTAACCATCCTAGGTGGCAGGTGAAAAACTCATCTCAAAAGCCCATCTTGAAAACCTCGGAGCCGGAAAATTGGATGCTAAACAAAACTCCATAAATCATGGCAAATTTTCCACCGTACACCGATGAAGCACGATGGCAACGCCAGGTATTCGGTACGTGCGAGCCGCCATGTTTGTGTTCGCATTCACCCTCCTCGGGCCTTGTGTGCCCGGTTGGTTCGTTCAATTCAATTCATTCATCTTCATTACATCGTCGTCAGCGTGTATGAACCCATCGGTACGGATAAATCGGCCGGTACCGACCGGGTATATCGGTAAAATAAAACTAAATGGCCTCCTCCTCCACGTGGATTCGATTCGGTCTATCATCGACGCAGTGCGGAGTAATTTTCCGTAAAGGATTACCATGTCTCTCCCTTCCCTTCACCTTTTCTCACCTCTTTCCTACTTTATCCCCCCTTCATCCGTTTGTAATAGTATTGCAGCATAAGCAGTTTCACCCGAACATAACGCACCATTCCGTTTGGTTAATGACTCAATAGCAAAGTTATTCAAATTTGATTGCATCGAAACATTTTCTTTGCCCGAAAACTGCCGCCGTTCAATTTTGACCCCCCCGTGGGGAAACCTAATTGAGCCAACAGAAAAATCGTACACTCTATTCCATTTGTTTCGTTCGGGTGAAATGCCAGTACGCGGAAAACATACAGTACGCAACACCAAAATACAGGGCAACCCACCAAACCATTTTTCATTCTACACTGAAAAATGCACCTTACGTGAGGTACGAGCACACGCGTACAGGAATTTGGACTAGCCTCGGAAGCTAGTCCGCTATGAAAACAGGACGATGCTATGGGACATTATGTATATTTTGCACGTACGCGAGGAGGTTTTTTTTAAGGGGAAACGGTTTTTCCATTTTGAAACATTGAAGAGCTCCCGAATAGCTCTATTTACGAGAAATAATAAGCCCCGTTTCGGATGAATGTGACTCATGTAAGAAGCGAATACTTGTAATCAATGCTTTTTGGGTATGTTAATTTTAACGATGCAAATGTTAATTATCTTCCATTAATACACTGTTGAAAATGGCAACCGAACTTTGTTTGTTGGTTTACAATTTTTACATAAAATTCTGAAAAATAAAAATGGCTTTCAATAGTTACCGTTTTGATTTCAAGAATGTGTGGTAGAAGAGTATTCTATTAATAATTTTGAGTAACTCTGCCCCAGCTAACCAACACTCAATTTGAACTTTAAGAAGCTGATCGTGTGACACATAAAATTAGACGATGATTTTGGTTCTTGTCAAATCCCATACAAAATTTTGGAAAAAAAGTCGTATACGACTGAGCACTACCTGGTTTTATAAAATTTATTATTTGTGAACACATCTTTCAAAAGTCAATTTTTAATTTTAATTATATTATTCAAACATTCTCGGAGATTTTAAGATTGAATGAAAAAAAACATTTCTAAATTCTTTTCAAATTGAATTGCAATATTTAAAGGTGAATGTCAAACAGAACTTTTCCTATAATATGTAAAACTTTTCGACTAAACAAAATTGGAAATTAAGAATGCTTTGTAAAGAATTTATTGCAAGTTTCATAGTATACCAAAAGATGTAAATATTCTATTTCGAAATGCTTTACTTTAACTTGAAAAAAGTACGATCTAAAAATTCCCACATGTACTTAAAATACCTTTCCTTCTTTTAGTTGGAATCAAATTTTTACTTATTTCTTCAATTAAAAATCTCTTACCCTGAAAATGTATTCCTTCCTTAATCTTGTTGTAAACCGACAATTAAAATAATTGTTATCAGATGTGACAAAGATGGTTCCAGCAAACGGATCCATTTGGCTACATTGAAAATTCTTCCAACCGATTGAAACGATACAGACGGTCCACTTCCCCTTCCAGAACGCCAGATGTTGTATTAAAGCATTACGTTATTTATTAGTTTTTTTGTTGCTCCCGGCCACTTCTACCACTGCTTGCGAGTAATAAAGTAATCGGCCTTATACCGCTCCCTCCTGAAAATCCCGACGATCCCCAAGAAGAATTTCATGCAAATCAGTTGTGGCCTGCTAATTACCATCCTCCACTAGGTATACGAAACTGACCAAAGCAATGTCCGGTGCTGGGAAATCCCGAAATGTCTACCACATCTATGCAAATGAACGGCAAGCAGGAAACCGTCCAGACAATGTCCAAAAGCGAGGAACTTTCGAGCATTATGTCTGTCTCGGGGTTTGAACTGAGAAGCATTCCATCAGCGTGTGTTACACTGGCCCGAGGAGCACAGATTGAAAGGTCCGTTTGCCGGAAGCAGCTCCAAAATCGGTGTATCCACTTCATCTATATTCCATTAAAATTGGTACCTTTTTTGTTACCTCACCATCTCTTTCGGTCCACCGGGGTCGTACTCAAGACTGAAACCTCGGCAGTGTAATGTTTGAACCATACCCGAAAGCATGATGCTATCATACCCATTCGAAAGTGGGAGCACAACTCCTGATGCCACACCCGGTGCTAACTGATGCATAACTGATAGCAGCCAGCCTTCGTATCCGGTTTTTTTTCTCGATCGTCCATTACCCAATGTTTGGTATGTCTGTGTCTGTCAGTGATTTTCCGTATCTTCTCTTTCTCCCTCTCTCTCTTTTTCTCTCTCTTATCAAGCAGTAATCAAATCTACCCAGAAAGGATGTACACTTCGCTCCAAACTTAAATCGTCTAACCTCTTTTGCACCTGGCGTACGAACCACCCTGTCTGTGCCGGGGACAGGTGTTTGCATGCAAGGTCCTGCCAGTGAAAGTAGGCTCCTTGGCTTGAGTGTCCTAGCGCCAACCTAGTCTTCTGGCTCGTTTGCTTGATTGCGACCATGTCCGTGATTGTGTCCGCTCGTCCGGATTGCAGCCGGCCCGATTTGTATGCATCTCGGTTATTTGTTCATCCTGACGATCGATTGCCACTGACTTCTGTGCGGCTAGAGGAATTTGCACTCGAACCCATTGTCTGAAGATTCTTACTCCCTCCCCGAATCGGACGAATCGTTGGAGGGCTTTTTGGTGCGGAAGCAGCATAAAGAATTTAAAATGTATCACAGACACCGAAACCTCGACAGTTTGAGGGAACCTAACGAGAGCAGATGAATATGCATAGGAAGAAGCCCGTTCTGGTCCCAAAATCCCACCCATTCCCCCCAAAGTCCGATGAGTGAATTAATTCATTCCGGTCCATTTGATTCGATTTATTCCGGTTCGTCGAATGTTGTCGAAGCACGTGGTTCCGATCCGTTTCAGGGTTGTTCCGGGCCATGATTTCATGGTCATCTGCCGACTGGTCCGTTCGTCTGGTTCTTGGAGCCCGGGTTTGCTCAGTAAAAGGTGTACTCAGCCTACTTGACTGGCCAGGACATCGTAGCGACGAATCGTAGCACGATGTCTTGATTAGATTGCAGTAGCCAGCCCTGGCCGAAGGAATGAGAAGCTCACTAACAACAGGATCGCAAAAAAAAACCTACTCCATGAAGCTCAACGGGCGATCCGAGGGATAGACGTACGATTGTCGTCTAGACGGCCGATCTCTCAACCGGCACGACCGGTGCGGTGCGGTTCACCGAATCATACAGCACTTAATTAAATGCCGGAAGCTCAATCTTGCAGCTGATGACGTGAGTAAACGTTGCATAAAGTGCTCGAAGAAAGGAGCTGTTGAGGTTACACTTGACGCTTGAACGTTGGTGGACCGGTCAAGCACCATCGGGGTTCGTTCTTTTGTTCCGTACATTCCACCGATGGAAACAAAGCAGACGATCCATTTGAATCTAATTTAATTTAATTCAAGAGATTTTAAAAATCTTTCTTAGACAAATAACGGAATGCTTTTGAGCGAAGTGAAGGCAACGGCTAGTCGTCTTCCTTGGACTTACATTTTCCATCAATACATCTATCAGTCGCCTTTTAATTTAAATTAAATCAATATACCGCATTAGGAATGAATTTCTATTCTTGGACTATATTTCTTTTACGTCTTATAAGGATTTACGTGTAATAGAAATTCATCTCTTCCTCTATTTCTTTCATTTTGAAATTTTTGTTACAATTACAATTATTTCTATATGTAATTGTAGCAAAATTACACGTAATGTGTAACTTAGAATGCAATACCTTGATATGAAACTTAATTGATAGGATTGAAGTTGATTAGGAATTATAATTTGATTCCTGGAAAAAATCCGTGCTACACTTGGACCCAAAGCAAACCATGTCAACCATAAAGTATGGCGAAGTCATCCTGATCCAGAGATCATGACACTAGAGAACTACTATACATTGAAATGTAGTTGCTATATGAGTAATTGCTACATTCCGCTTGAGGAATCAAATTCAATATTACTATTCTATTACTATTACCATTGCTCATAGTTTCTGTAGAAGAAGCTAATATGTCAAAGTTTGAATAACTCATGTATGTTAAAGAAAACAATATTTATCCAGTTCAGTTTCACCCCAACCGAGTGCGAGGACGTGACGATCGTTTAATAAACTCACATTCAAAGTTGTAATTCACCGGCAGACAGGCAGGAACAACGTCTTCAGACATTTATACATGTGCGCTTAGCCTAATTAGTGCCACATCGTTCAGCCGGATATGAGAACCATAGACGTGATGAATAATAAATTCTGCTGCCTTATGTTCTTGATCAGCATCTTCTATCAGTCAAACACCGTTCTTCTTTGCTGCTGACGATATATTGCCAAAAAAGAGTTTGAGAAAAGGAGAGGAATCAAGATTAAGGAAATTAAAACATACTACCAAGTACACTGATCCGCATACTGATCCACGCACAAGGTGTGTAAACGAGGAGCTGTCTTCAGAAAAAAAACTATCTTGATTCAAGGTTCTCCCATGTCGTTCAGAGGTGTGACTTTTAAGATTTTTAAGAGCATTTTTCAGTTGTTTAACTCAACTACCTCAGAACAATCATCGAGATGAATGAATAGTCCGGTTCCTATTAACATGAAGTCATATCTCTTATTTGGTGTCCGAATGCCAAAACAACCCGCGAGGGTAATAGCAAGATGAACACTTCAAACACCGAAAAAATAACACAGGTCATTGAGCACTGATAGGAAACAGCCGGTTTTCAATACGTTTAAAAATAACCTTCGAGCAATCAATCTCGAAAGGAGCAATTATTAAACATTCAAACAGCCAAATGATGCTTTACGCGGCGGTAATCGTTTACTCATTACGTTATCAGCACGCTGGAAAAGATAAGAGAACTGAGTTGCGAATCAAAACAAAACACTGATAATCGGCTACATTCTATAGCCGGGAACTTTGATTTTGATGTAATGTGTGAGTTGCGAAATTAATCATACTTTTTTTTTATTTTAGTTTATTTATTATATTTATTTATTGAGTATTATGGTCTATGCCGTATTGTCCAGATAATAATTCTCGACCAGGGTTTTACATTCTATCGGTTTTTTAGTAGGAATTTCCTCCTACCAAACTGCCTTATGATCTCCTGTTGTCCAGTGTCCTATTGACCAATGACCAATTTGTGAATATCGTTGAAGAGGTCTGCCGATTCTTTTGTTCCAAGTCTTCTTTATGATTTCTGTGTGGCTTGAAGTGCCTCGATGAGCTACGTGCAACACTACTCACTACTATAAAGACAAATAGATGAAATAGTAAGGACACACACTACTTTCATTACTAGGGATAGAGAAACGTAGACATTTAAACATTAAAACCATGTTCTCTGGCAAAATCTGCAAATAATTTTCATGTATGGCAGGTCTCCTATTACAATTATGTTCCTAATTGAATCAGCCGGATACCTGTTAATTGCCGCTATTGCTGCAAACTGCGATCTCCTGGTATCATCAAAGTCTGTACAAGACCACAGAAGGTGGTTGGATCCAAGTTTGTACGCTGAAGGTGAGCATCAAATGTAAAATGCTTAGATCTGAGTCTTAACATGATACGATTAAACGTTCTTCCCTCAGGGAGCCCGTCAAACTAGGATCGTAAGGAGATGTTTGGTTTCGCGAGAAGCGAAATCTCCCAAGATCATCTGCGTCACATAGATTCTGCCAATGGGCTACCCAGAATTCCTGGAGAACATACTGTGGTCGACAGTGGCTGGGCCTATCATACAAATCACCTTCAGAAGTGCCTCTTTTTGCCAATTTTACCGCTTTCTCAAACAAGGATGGTGACGTATTTTACTAGTACACGTCATTTCTTCCTTTATTTTTGTTTATTGTTTGTATTTTAAGCTTAAATCACTATTTCCCGCTAAGGTCCCAAATGAGGCGTATTCCACCACAGCTTCAAATATTCTCTGCTACAGGATCCCTTCAGGCCAAACGTTCATCTCTTGCTATCATGTAGAAGAACAGAAATACGGTTCCCCTAAGTTTTCTATACCAATTTACCATCTACATTTTTTCCCAACAATGAATTCACTTGATTTTGTTTTATTCGCTCCAAACCCCATCAAACCCTAGATTGCATCTTAAACTTTTAACCTGAATGAGCAATTCTGGCATGAGCTTTTTCTATATATTTGCTTCAGGTCATTTCTCAAGCACCGTCGTATTTTTTGCTCACAGTTCATTGTCACTATGCTCCTAGACAGTGGAAAAAAGTACCTCACCTAAGAAGCAGCGAAAGCTGACCCTGAAGATCAACCAGAAACAGTCCAAACCGGGTAAGACAACTGATAGTACTCACCTCAGCAGGGCGGCAACAAACACACACAAAAAAAGTTCCTTTAAGTGGACATCCTTCCCAATGAACTTTTTCGATAAAACCACCTGCCATCGTTACGGTTTCGGGATTGCCGGAAGAACCGGCGGAAGGGCTAAAGTGGGCAAACCTTGAAGAGGGCACACAAAAAAACGAAAAAAAGTGGCAACCTTTCCCAAAAGAAAGCAAGTGATAAAAGTTAATAGCATCCGTTAGTTTCGGAAGTAGTTGCAACCAGTTTGCTACTTTCTTTACGTGAAACTAATACATTCATCGTTGTCCTTTTTTTTTTGGTTTTGTAGAAGCTTTTGATATTTTGTGTCCTTGTTCTTTTTCTTTTTCATTCTTTTTGTTACTCTGCTCCTCTGTTTCAGATCTACCAGATCTATTTATTTTCCCAACTTTGCCCAACTATGCAAACTAGCGCTAGCTGAAAACACAATTTTCCTTTCGCGGGTCTCCATCCCCACAGCCGGATCAACTGGTCGTTATTTATTCTCGGTAGCACTTCCTATCTTCTCTGGCTATGCATTTATTTGAGTTTTTTTTTTGGTTGGTACTCTGATAAAACACGATGAAGCTACATTTAATGGTGAACATGCGCTTCATCCAGGTGCAGCTGGCGATTTTATAAAATTTTCATCAGATTCTCCGATAGTCAAACGGTCCACCCGGTGTGTTTCACCAGATTGTTGCGAACTCATCCCCGGCAAGAAGAAAGTTAAAACAGACGAAAGTTGCATTATACACTCAACATCTTTTTCGATTAAAAAACATCAATTCAAATGAGCAGGGGAATTTCCGTTCCCTATCCGTACTGGCCGATAGAAACAATTTCATGTTTCATGCTGCTCCATTGACCGTTGACCTGCTCCCGCGGGGAAATACTGAACTTTCGCATAGGTACAAAAAACTGGCAAACAAAAAACTGCCCGAAGATAGTGGCTGAATGCACACAAAAAATACGCTAATGGGAGCAAAGTTAATGGAAATCCATACTCGCTTCACTTTCAACTAGCTGCAAACTTTCCTACCATTCTTATCTACCCATTGAAGTGATTCGTTCCTCAGGCTTTCGCGAGTATTCTGTTTCTTTCTTCGTATTTGAACCGTTTTTTTTTGCTTTTTAGTTTTGTTCATATTTTTTCTCTCTTCAACCTAACCTAACAAAACATATTCTTGACTTGTGCTGTGCACCTTGAGGTGCAAAGAATATTAATAAAGGTTCAAATTATATTTTGCTTTGATTTAATCACCTTTCGGCATTAGGCAAATTCACTCCCTTTTTCCATCTAATTTCATTTCTTGCTTTAAAACATTTTCTAATTTCCTCCAAAATTACCTAGCTTGGAAATCAGAAAGCTAATTTCCTCAAATTCATAATTAGCTCTTCACTGGCGAAAATTTAAATACTGCATTTATTCCAAGCATAAACCATACTGCTTCACGGGATTGTATAAAACTCTCGCGTGAATAATGTTTCCGGTTACAATGCTTTAAAAGCGGAACACATCCCCAACAGTAAATCTTCTTGTTTAAGGGGGTTTTCGATATTACAGCTCACGATGTATTTCATTGAAACAGGAAACAAATAATGAAGATTTAATAAAATTTCCCTCAAGTTACATCCCATACCAGAATATCCATAAATGGTTTCCAAGAAACGTATGCAAAATTGACATGTTTTTCTCCCGTTCGTGTAGTATTTGCCGATTATTCTCTTTTTTATTCCAAATGAAAAATCAACCAAAAAAAAAAGTATGTAATAAAATCACAAAACTCCAATGTTTTGTTCATTCAAATTCCAAGAAGGTTTGCAGAAGGGTACTACATTCAACTATAACTATAATAATTGTTCGCAAGGGCTATTTCTCGCTAAATAAGCCCAATTTCACTGGAAATCATAAAAAAAGATTTCAAATTTATAAACGAAAACAGATTAATAACCTCCAACCAAAGAGAACCAACTAAACATTACAGGGATTTTGAGTTCAAGTTTGATTTTTGAATTCTTGTCCTGTTGAAGTTGAAAATATATGTGGACTATTTGCCATGTTTAGGGATCTTATCCAAAAACAAGTTAAATCTGCTTAGTAACACAAGGTCCCTTCAGCGTGCAAAATGACTCGATAACAGTGCAGAGGTTCCGAATATTTCACTTCAACTTGACAAGGTTCCAGATATGATTCCAACTTTATCATCTGATCTCAAAATCTCGATATCTTTAACATCTCCAACACTATAAAATATTTCGCATATCGTCTCAAGTAAAATTACTCCCGACTACTTCTCTTATCACTGCTAGCCTAATTGTTTGTTCAGTTTTGTCTTTAATCGAATCACGCTATATAGCTTGTCCTTCCTTTCAATTGATTAGATGTTCCTCTACTTCCTTCCAAAAAAGAAAAAGAATGTCCTAACCCCACAATCAAAACCATACCCAACAAAGAAAAGCCAATTGTTTCTTTCAGAATCAGAAGAAGAAAAAAACCCCGGTGAAGACGTTTTCCGGTGACGTGTCACATCTTGCCCGATCCGATGATCATAATTTTCTAAATCAATCATCAACACCACCGTACCATCTTCCCCATCAGCTACGATAGGCACTCGAGAACTCGATCTAATGACGAACCGGGTACATGCTGGGCATGACACGGTGACATCTTGCTTTTGTTCCACTTGTAAAACTGAGCGCACCGTAAGCCGGATTGAAACAAGATAAGGCATCATCCTACCATTAGACGTTCCCTGATGTCCGTGCCGTGCTAATATATCCTTGCTTCCATTGTTTTTTTTTCCAATCCCCCCCTGTGTGTAGATGAGTCGGTGTGGTTACTTTGTGCGTGTGTTATTATTCTTCTTCCGTTTCTTGTACCCAACCATAACGAGCCGTGTTATGGACGCGGTTCCCTACACCAACCATCCTAAACCGTCCTGGTGTGTAAAGATCTGAGTCAATAGTTGATTGAATTTGCTCGTAAAAGGCACAGACACACACACACACACACACAAGCTGTGACCTTCCACCCGCAGGAATCCACCCGACTTGGGCTCGGCATTGATGTCAAATACCTATTGAAGGAATGAATATTACATGATGTATCACCAAGTCATCAGACACTCGACATGTTCCCCCGAAACATCATCGACATTCTTCAGTCGTGTCGTCTCATCGACGCCTCATCGAAACACATTACACTTGTTTCCTAATGTTTGGTTGGACAAAACGAGAGCTAGAAAAGAACCATAACTTCTCATATATTGATCCAGCCAGGCGTTATTGAAGAAGGGGTCTTCCTCTCGTGGCGACTATCCCAGGGCAGGAGTGCTCTAGCACCAGTGACACCGGGCAAGTGTCGTTAGTTGAAGAAGATCCTTTATTTGTCAAGCATCCGTGTGCATGTTTGTGTGTGTGTGGTGCGTGTGTTTGAATCCTTATAAGACCGTTCCCCGACAACCGTTTACTCGTCACACCCTTCGGAAACAAGCTTTCCCTTACACTTGGTTCTTGTAGTCCTTTTTTGTTATTTTTTTTTCTCATCCATTCAGGGACATTTGCTGAAACATTTCCTCTGGTCGTGGAACCATTTTTGGTCCCTTCGCACACGTGGCTTGTTTTCCTTCCAGTTTTTTTTCCTGTTGTTAAAAACAGAAGAATAACGACTCTGCTAGGCTCCCTCTCTCTTTCTCATCTCTCTCCCTTCTGGCATCCACATACGTGCTGAAACGTTGCATGTACTCGACATGGTCGGGTGTGTTGTACGGTTGTTCCTTCCTTAATTGCATGCGCCCACTTAAGGCGGACGCTGTAGGGGATGATGATAACATACACAAAAATGGGGAGATGGAAACAATATTGTGTCATTTCTAACGGGAAGCTGATGTTTGTAAGGACCACTAAAGCAAGAATAGTAAATTATTCCCCATTGTTTAGAATGAGTATTTGAGCGTTAAATAGAAAATAAAAGTAATAATGTAATAGTATTCAGACACAACAATTCTTTAAGTATTTTAAAACAAATATACTACTCTGCTGCTACTAGCTTTTCTGATTTTTTTCTTTTTAAAGTAACGAATTCTTGGTAAAAAAAATCCCGATTTAATTGAAACTGTTTCCATAAATTTCGCTTCAAATGCATTTAATTTTCCATCCGTTTCAAATACTCCAATAACGTTTTCCTTGAACCCGTTTATCAATTTTAAGCACCTTACCACGAAACGTTTCATTTTACACAACAAAACACGCTCGAAACGCTCGGTAAATATAAACACAGGAGAGAGAAAAAAACCTCCCGAAGAGAAAGGTATGATTTATCCACGAAAACCACAGTGATTGTGGTTTAATAGCTGTTATTTTATCACCCACATGCACCACCACCCATCGGTTCGGCCAGCCGTAGAGAAGGGTAGAGGTGTAAGAACCAATAGTGGGCCGATTATGAGGGTTCAAAGTCTATTCTAGGACACCTATTCTAGCTTCCTGTTTTGTTCCTTTTTTTTGTTGCTTTCCTCTTCCATTTCGCCTTTTTCCAAATGGACGGTGCCAATCAGGACGAAGGAAAGAACTAGCTGCCGTACTTTGTACTTGATTTTTCTCTACTCCCATTCCGGGTGTTCTATTTTTGCTTTCCGAACCGAATGTAACCGGGAATTGATCCCGGGGAAGCCCTCGATAAATGTGCTTGAAGCAGTAGCACCGGTGAGAGCTGCTAGAGCTACCAAACGAACCCTGTAGGGGCTGACATATTGGTAACCGTGCCAGCGGGAAATATCCCCCAAAACCCCCATTCCTCTCACATCAAACATTCGGGATCAATTTATGGGTGTAATAACGGTGTCGCCGGTTTCCTTTGTAACCCATCACACTTCCGATCCCGGACATACGTTTTCCCCTCCTGACCACCGTACCGTTCGATTGTATGTTTATGTGCATCGGACTGTATAACACTCCGTGTACAGTGCCCGTTTCGCGGTAGTGAAAATCTTCCAATTTCTCGGTTCCCTCCGGTTGGGATTCCGGGGGTTTGATTAAAGGTGGTTTGAAATGGAAATTGGCTTTGTGCAGCCAAAGCGATTGTAAATAGAGGAAAGAAAAAAACACAAGAAATGAAACCACACCGCCCTGAAGTGGAAGGAACAACGACACGTACGATGTGTGCCTTATCAGTGCAACGTGGCTAAGCGGTCGATTTGAATTTAAAAATTTTCCTCCTCCAGAGCTCGTTTGGAACGTGAAAGAGCGAAAGGAGAGAGCAGAAAAAACCAATCAGTTGAGTGTGGTTCTTCGATAAATGTTGTGATTTACGGAACACTTTGTAGCTGGTGATTCCTTTTTTTTTTCTTTCAACTGAAGGAGGTTGAAGAAAATTAAATTTTATCATACAACTGCCGGTACCTGGTACCCCATTAATGTACGATCTGATTTTTATGCAGCAGCAAGGCATTTTAAAATTACCTACTAAGAAAGGTACTTTACTACATTTGGACTGTTAAAGTTTTTTTAAGTACTTTTAATACAAATACCTTTTCATTAAGAACGGCTTGACCGTATTGCTTCGATCAAGATTTTACTTCTTACAAAATTGTGTAGATATCAGTTATCAAAACACTTTATATTGTTTTTATAACACTTTCATATAGTTGCATGTTTCATAGCGGTCGTAGGAGATTGAGATTGACATTAAACAACAAAATGTCAAACTAAAAGGAAACAATTCACGTTTATGTACAAGATGATGTATTGATACGAAAAATGAGACGACGAAATTCCGATCCTTCATAAACTTCATTAAACTCCATAAAAAAATATTAGAATTATTGTACAAATGAAAAATCGGAGAAATACCTACTTAAGTTATCTCTGAGAGACAAAAAATGATTTTTTAAAGTCTCTTCACCACTTCTTCACACTGAGTTAATAACCCTTGTCTAAAGTCTTATAGGAAAAGCATTTAATATAAGCGAGCTTCTTTTCCGTTTTCTCAATAAAAGTAAAGTTTTTCTAAAAACTCGAAATTATTTTATCCAACAATATTCAAGACAATTACAATGAAGAGCTTCAACTCCAACTAGCAACCAAAAAAATGTAAAAAAATAACGTCATCTGAAGCATTCTCAATTTCACGAGTCCTTAAAGATGTCCTATGGAAGTATGTAGTACAAGCGAAAAATGTTGGAGAGTTTAATCTTCACATTAATAAAACTTCTTCTTTTTTGGAGTTACTTCCCAAATACCACGTAACATTACACATTTACTTCAAAAACACATGTCTTCTGGAAGAGTTGCTTATCTTGTTAGAACTCTTAAATTCTTACACCCCACTGTACAACATACTCCCAAATCATCTGTCGCGCTACGGAGCGCGTGTTGTTGCGACACGAATCTACCACCGGTCACCATCCGCACCCAAAATATATGTCACTTTAAATAGCAGAAATGAATCACACTCACGTCCGTGTCATCCGTGGGATAAATANTCAAACATTCGGGATCAATTTATGGGTGTAATAACGGTGTCGCCGGTTTCCTTTGTAACCCATCACACTTCCGATCCCGGACATACGTTTTCCCCTTCTGACCACCGTACCGTTCGATTGTATGTTTATGTGCATCGGACTGTAAAACACTCCGTGTACAGTGCCCGTTTCGCGGTAGTGAAAATCTACCAATTTCTCGGTTCCCTCCGGTTGGGATTCCGGGAGGGTTTGATTAAAGGTGGTTTGAAATGGAAATTGGCTTTGTGCACCCAAAGCGACTGTAAATAGAGGAAAGAAAAAACACAAGAAATGAAACCACACAGCCCTGAAGTGGAAGGAACAACGACACGTACGATGTGTGCCTTATCAGTGCAACGTGGCTAAGCGGTCGATTTGAATTTAAAAATTTTCCTCCTCCAGAGCTCGTTTGGAACGTGAAAGAGCGAAAGGAGAGAGCAGAAAAAAAACCAATCAGTTGAGTGTGGTTCTTCGATAAATGGTGTGATTTACGGAACACTTTGTAGTTGGTGGTTCTTTTTTTTCTTCTTTCAACTGGAGGAGGGTGAAGAAAATTAAATTTTATCATACAACTGCCTGTACCTGGTACCCAATTAATGTACGATCTGATTTTTATGCAGCAGCAAGGCATTTAAAAATTATCTACTAAGAAAGGTACTTTACTACATTTGGACTGTTAAAGTTTTTTTAAGTACTTTTAATACAAATATCTTTTTCATAAAGCACGGCTTGACCGTATTGCTTCGATCAAGATTTTACTTCTTACAAAATTGTGTAGATAACAATTATCAAAACACTTTATATTGTTTTTATAACACTTTCATATACATAGTTGCATGTTCCAAAGCAGTCGTAGGAGATTGACATTATACAACAAAATGTCAAACTAAAAGGAAACAATTCACATTTATGTACAAGAAGATGTATTGATACGAAAAATGAGACGAAGAATTCCGATTCTTCATAAACTTCATTAAACTCAATAAAAAAATATTAGAATTATTGAACAAATGAAAAATCGGAGAAATACCTACTTAAGTTATCTCTGAGAGACAAAAAAAAGACTTTTTTAAAGTCTCTTAAACTTCACCACTTCTTCACAATGAGCTAATAACCTGTGTCTAAAGTTTTATAGGAAAAATATTTAATATAAGCGAGCTTTTTTCCGTTTTCTCAATAAAAGTAAAGTTTTTCTAAAAACTCGAAATTATTTTATCCAACAATTCTAGACACAATATTCAAAACAATTACAACGAAGAGCTTCAACTCCAACTAGCAACCAAAAAAATGCAAAAAAATAACGTCATCTGAAGCATTCTCAATTTCACGAGTCCTTTAAGATGTCCTATGGAAGTATAGAGTACAAGCGAAAAATGTTGGAGAGTTTAATCTTCACATTAATAAAACTTCTTCTTTTTTGGAGTTACTTCCCAAATACCACGTAACATTACACATTTACTTCAAAAACACATGTCTTCTGGAAGAGTTGCTTATCTTGTTAGAACTCTTAAATTCTTACACCCCACTGTACAACATACTCCCAAATCATCTGTCGCGCTACGGAGCGCGTGTTGTTGCGACACGAATCTAACACCGGTCACCATCCGCACCCAAAATATATGTCACTTTAAATAGCAGAAATGAATCACACTCACGTCCGTGTCATCCGTGGGATAAATAATAGTCTCGGTCGGTGTTCCCATCTACCGGTGGAAGTGATAGCACAGCTCATCCCCGAGCTGGATTCCGACCACGAATTAAGGAGTACATACGAGGAGTATTCCTTCTCCCGTCGGACAGATGTCGCTCCCTTGCCTGTAACCGGGACGTTCGCTCGTTCGCTAACGAGTACACACCCATACACACGGTCCCTTGGCAAGCTCCGTAAGATTCCAAACGACAACAAGATGGATGAAGCTTCCGTGCTTCCGTGGTGCAATACTGTTGGAGCTTGAGCGACAACGACACAAACCTTCACCGGAACAGCATTCCACCGTTGGTACAGTGTACCGGAACGCTACACGTACCCACCGTCAGCGCAGCACACTCGCATCACCAAGGGGGCCAAGTGACAAAAGTAAATATTTTTCTACCACGTCTATAGAAAGTCCGAACTTTGTGCACTGGAATTTGTGGCCGTATGCATGTGTGCGAGTTGGAGAATGTTTTTTTTTCTTTTTATCCCCCTTTTTGCAGCAACTCTTACGCTATATCACGCTCCAAAAGTGGGAAGAAAACGTTGCGTTCCTGTGTTTCGTGACTTTACGTGGATGCATTGCTATGTTCTCTCTCATTCGCTTATCAAGTGCATCAAAACTTAACTCGACAGACGACCCATCTTCTTGAGCGTATCACTCAAGGGACGGGTGACGCTCGGTTTTTGCCTTCCAGCAGTACGATGTCATTCCATTAATGAAGCAACCAAAGATGAAGTTGAGTTCATATATACCCGTACTGTGGTGTATGTATGCATGTGTTTGACTCGTATCCATGTCGTTTTTTGGACGACGGTGACGATTCACCGGTACTGTAGAAATCCCCACCCCAGAAAAAAAACGTTCCCAGGAACCTGTCTAGCAGTAACGCATCCTCGTCACGATCGTCCTGACTAGCGTGACGCACTGGTCCCACCGGGTTTTTCGGGCGCCTCTTATCCTCTCGTTGTTATTTTAATGAGCGTAATGGCAACCGGTCGCATTCATTAACACATACCTGCAGGAGGGGTGAAAAGTCAACGTACGATCCAAACAAGGATATGCAGCGAACGACAAACCTTACCTTTTATTTTTTTGGCGAACGCATGATTGAGTTCCTGTTTTAGCATTTTGTAACTAGGATCACTTTCCCTCATTAACTTGGTTTGCGGGTTATGTGAATAGTAGTGAACCTTTTCTTTTTAATAACTTTCAGATATCTACCAAAAAGAGACTGAAAAATTTAATATTAAATGTGTAAAAATATTTTGAATATTTATTAGAAATAAGTTGAAGAAAAACATACACCCAGTAATATGTTGCTGTTGTGATTCAGCAAAGAGAACATCCATTTCTAAACCATGAAATGAGCTTTACAGTTCATTCACGACAGCTTTTTTTCTTCTCCTTCTGAGGGAATGAGGATTCACCTGAGGGAATGAAAAATCCTTGTTTGTGTTACTTCTGCCTTTCTACCATAAAGATCCCACCGGTCGTAACGCTGAATAATGTATTGCTTGTCTCATTATCCTTCCGACACGGTAAAGTCAACTCCACGCTCACCATTTCACTTGCCTGGCCGGATGCAGCAAATGCAGATGCATCTTACTACCTGCTCACCACCAATGGTGGAGGCGGCAATGAAGTTCCCCCTCTCGGGGGAGGGTGTTGGTGAAAGAAATTCAAATAAACAATGATTCATGAATAATCTACACTTTCCACCCATGTTGGAAGACGTGGGTAATGGACGGCACAGAGCCCCGTACTGCTGAGTCGGTGTATTGAAGAAACCATAAAAAACCAACCTCCATGAGTCCTCCTCCCCCAAAAGAAAGCAGAAAAGAGGACAGATGTTGGTGTAAAAAAACTCGTCAGGTTTCGTTCGGGCATGTAAAATCTGCACACCTGCAATGCATCCCTTACTATACGGACTGATTATTTGTGTACCCGTGCGGTTTTTGCTCGTGCAATCGTGCACGGGAGGACATGTTTATATACATTTTTTTTTTGTCTGTATGTTTATTTCCTTCACCTGTGCTGCGGTTGGGTTTTGCGAAAGGAGTGGAGTTGGAAAACTTTTTAAGACAGTCATTTTATTTTATTTCTTGCACTGTTGTTATTGTTTGCCACGGGCTACCGGCTGCAGTCAAGAGGAATACTCACATCTCCGACCAGTCGTTTACCTGATGTCATGCCGTTGCAGCAAAAAAAAGGATGCACTAAGGATTCACGTTACTACCGGCAAACGTGCTAAAGCAAACGGAGAGCGGGTCATGAACGTGACAGAAGCCTTTTATTCCTTGTTCCGGTTTTCAGCCCTACCTGAACACCTCCCTATATTCCTGTGACCATATTTTCGTCACTTTACTCACCAGCCAGACCAAAAACTGCACATTCGCAGAGGCGAATGTACCCTGTGGCACTTCGCTAGGACCGGCCACCGGTGGTGGTAAATATTGCACCGGATCACGTACGAAACTTCTTGCAGGTCTTCCTTTTTCCACACTCCCGAAAATTTCTGAGACGACAGTTAGTAGCCCCTGCTTTACGAGACACCGTTGCCCGAAAGGAAAATTATTAAAAATTCACCGTAACATTATTTACGTGACGCGGCAGCATCGTCTGGGCAACGTCAACGGCTAAACGACGGCATTCCTGTTTCCTTGTGGCACCATCTTGTCGGGTAGGGACGGAATGGTTGAAGGTCTGTGGGTTGAGACGGAAGGTTAAAAGCTGCAGATAGTCCCACTGTGACCATGCTGGTGATGGTGTGGCTTTAATGCTGCAAGTGCTTGCAACTTTTGGGGAGGGGGGGCCGTTTTGGTTGTGCTTCCGACGTAGTCAGATGTTTGGAATGGCTCAATCGCGATTTCGCCTGTACCAACACGTGTTGTGGGAAATTGGGTTTTCAAAGAGAGTTCCCGTGTTGAGTGATTTAAAGCTACGTTAGGGAAATGGATGACATTGGAGCACTTTTCGGGAAGTTAATTGGGCAGTGCTAAGTACCGTACCTGAATATTGTACTACTTTTATTATATTGTAAAATAAAGTTTAAAAAAATGTATCATACAATTTGTGCTACTCAAAACACAATCTAATTATTTGCGCGAACTTCAACCGTTTATTTAGGATGATCTAGGTTATCCAGTATATTGGATGTAAACCGTTTTGTTCTATACCTAGATGAAGGTAATTTCAAAAGTAGCTCCTCAATACCTTTCGTATAGAAATCTTGATTCATCTTGATTTATCATCTTTTCTTAATACCAATAACCTTATCTTTAGCGAAATTTTACAGTGCGAGAAATGTATGGTAATTTTTAAATTTTCCAAACAGACTTCCAGAGTCTCCGGATCATCAAGGCAGACAGAATTATTAGTACACTTAGTGATTCAAATCCTTGGGATAAGGTAGAGGTAATTTAAAGCATTTCTACAATATACAAACTTAACTTGCAATTTAGCTCGCTCTCACTGTTGTAATAATAAAAAAGTTAAAAAGCGATTCTTATTAAACTCTCCAAGGAGACTACCGAAATAATAGCTGAGTTATAAAACTCGTAAATGGAAGCTTGAAGTTCCCGGCGATTCTCGGCAATTCACTTTCGTATTTTAGCTCCNCATGTCTTCTGGAAGAGTTGCTTATCTTGTTAGAATTCTTAAATTCTTACACCCCACTGTACAACATACTCCCAAATCATCTGTCGCGCTACGGAGCGCGTGTTGTTGCGACACGAATCTAACACCGGTCACCATCCGCACCCAAAATATATGTCACTTTAAATAGCAGAAATGAATCACACTCACGTCCGTGTCATCCGTGGGATAAATAATAGTCTCGGTCGGTGTTCCCATCTACCGGTGGAAGTGATAGCACAGCTCATCCCCGAGCCGGATTCCGACCACGAATTAAGGAGTACATACGAGGAGTATTCCTTCTGCCATCGGACAGATGTCGCTCCCTTGCCTGTAACCGGGACGTTCGCTCGTTCGCTAACGAGTACACACCCATACACACGGTACCATGGCAAGCTCCGTAAGATTCCAAACGACAACAAGATGGATGAAGCTTCCGTGCTTCCGTGGTGCAATACTGTTGGAGCTTGAGCGACAACGACACAAACCTTCACCGGAACAGCATTCCACCGTTGGTACAGTATACCGGAACGCTACACGTACCCACCGCTAGCGCAGCACACTCGCATCACCAAGGGGGCCAAGTGACAAAAGTAAATATTTTTCTACCACGTCTATAGAAAGTCCGAACTTTGTGCACTGGAATTTGTGGCCGTATGCATGTGTGCGAGTTGGAGAATGTTTTTTTTTTCTTTTTATCCCCCGTTTTTGCAGCAACTCTTACGCTATATCACGCTCCAAAAGTGGGAAGAAAACGTTGCGTTCCTGTGACTTTACGTGGATGCATTGCTATGTTCTCTCTCATTCGCTTATCAAGTGCATCAAAACTTAACTCGACAGACGACCCATCTTCTTGAGCGTATCACTCAAGGGACGGGTGACGCTCGGTTGTTGCCTTCCAGCAGTATGATGTCATTCCATTAATGAAGCAACCAAAGATGAAGTTGAGTTCATATATACACGTACTGTGGTGTATGGATGCATGTGTTTGACTCGTATCCATGTCGTTTTTTGGACGACGGTGACGATTCACCGGTACTGTAGAAATCCCCACCCCAGAAAAAAAATCCTTCCCAGGAAACTGGCTAGCAGTAACGCATCCTCGTCACGATCGTCCTGACTAGCGTGACGCACTGGTCCCACCGGGTTTTTCGGGCACCTCTTATCCTCTCGTTGTTATTTTAATGAGCGTAATGGCAACCGGTCGCATTCATTAACACATACCTGCAGGAGGGGTGAAAAGTCAACGTACGATCCAAACAAGGATATGCAGTGAACGACAAACCTTACCTTTTACTTTTTTGGGGAGAGCATGATTGAGTTCCTGTTTTAGCATTTTGTAACTAGGATCACTTTCCCTCATTAACTTGGTTTGCGGGTTATGTGAATAATAGTGAACCTTTTTTTAAATGACTTTAAGATATCTACCAGAGGGATAGCGAAAAAATTATTTTTATATGTGTAAAAATATTTTGAATATTTATTGAGGTGAAGAAAAACATACACCCAACAATATTTTGCTGTTGTGATTCAGCAAAGAGAACATCCATTCCTAGACCATGAAATGAGCTTTACAGTTCATTCACGACAGCTTTTTTTTTCTTTCGCTGAGGGAATGAGGATTCACCTGAGGGAATGAAAAATCCTTGTTTGTGTTACTTCTGCCTTTCTACCATAAAGATCCCACCGGTCGTAACGCTGAATAATGTATTGCTTGTCTCATTATCCTTCCGACACGGTAAAGTCAACTCCACGCTCACCATTTCACTTGGCTGGCCAGATGCAGCAAATGCAGATGCATCTTACTACCTGTTCACCACCAATGGTGGAGACGGCAATGAAGTTCCCCCTCTCGGGGGAGGATGTTGGTGAAAGAAATTCAAATAAACAATGATTCATGAATAATCTACACTTTCCACCCATGTTGGAAGACGTGGGTAATGGACGGCACAGAGCCCCGTACTGCTGAGTCGGTGTATTGAAGAAACCATAAAAAACCAACCTCCATGAGTCCTCCTCCCCCAAAAGAAAGCAGAAAAGAGGACAGATGTTGGTGTAAAAAAACTCGTCAGGTTTCGTTCGGGCATGTAAAATCTGCACACCTGCAATGCATCCCTTACTATACGGACTGATTATTTGTGTACCCGTGCGGTTTTTGCTCGTGCAATCGTGCACGGGAGGACATGTTTATATACATTTTTTTTTTGTCTGTATGTTTATTTCCTTCACCTGTGCTGCGGTTGGGTTTTGCGAAAGGAGTGGAGTTGGAAAACTTTTTAAGACAGTCATTTTATTTTATTTCTTGCACTGTTGTTATTGTTTGCCACGGGCTACCGGCTGCAGTCAAGAGGAATACTCACATCTCCGACCAGTCGTTTACCTGATGTCATGCCGTTGCAGGAAAAAAAACCAAGGATGCACTAAGGATTCACGTTACTACCGGCAAACGTGCTAAAGCAAACGGAGAGCGGGTCATGAACGTGACAGAAGCCGTTTATTCCTTGTTCCGGTTTTCAGCCCTACCTGAACACATCCCTATATTCCTGTGACCATATTTTCGTCACTTTACTCACCAGCCAGACCAAAAACTGCACATTCGCAGAGGCGAATGTACCCTGTGGCACTTCGCTAGGACCGGCCACCGGTGGTGGTAAATATTGCACCGGATCACGTACGAAACTTCTTGCAGGTCTTCCTTTTTCCACACTCCCGAAAATTTCTGAGACGACAGTTAGTAGCCCCTGCTTTACGAGACACCGTTGCCCGAAAGGAAAATTATTAAAAATTCACCGTAACATTATTTACGTGACGCGGTAGCATCGTCTGGGCAACGTCAACGGCTAAACGCCGGCATTCCTGTTTCCTTGTGGCACCATCTTGTCGGGTAGGGACGGAAAGGTTGAAGATCTGTGGGTTGAGACGGAAGCTTAAAAGCTGCAGATAGTCCCACTGTGACCATGTTGGTGATGGTGTGGCTTGCTGCAAGTGCTTGCAACCTTTGGGGAGGTGGGCCGTTTTGGTTGTGCTTCCGACGTAGTCAGATGTTCGGAATGGCTCAATCGCGATTTCGCCCGTACCAACACGTGTTGTGGGAAATTGGGTTCTCAAAGAGAGTTCCCTTGTTGAGTGATTTAAAGCTACGTTGGGGAAATGGATGACATTGGAGCACTTTTCGGGAAGTTAATTGAGCAGTGCTAAGTACTGTAGCTGAATTTGAAGGTCTTTTATTATATTGTAAAAGAAGGTTTAAAAAAATGTATCACACAATTTGTGCTACTCACAAGACAATCTAATTATTTGTGCGAACTTCAACCGGTTATTTAGGATGATTTAGGTTATCCAGTTTATATTGGATGTAAACCGTTTTGTTCTATACCTACATGGAGATTATTTTAAAAGTAGCTCCATAATACCTTTCGTATAGAAATCTTGATTCTAATAAGCGAACAACGCTAATAAATTGTTTTTATCATCTTTCCATTATCTTATCTTTTGAGAAATCTTACAATGCGAGAAATTTATGGTAATTGCTTGGAGTCTTTAAAATTTTCCAACCAGACTTTCAGGGTCTCCGGATCATCAAGGCAGACAGAATTATTAGTACACTTAGTGATTCAAATCCTTGGGATAAGGTAGAGGTAATTTAAAGCATTTCTACAATATACAGGGCGTTCGGGATAATTCTGACAGTTACATTTTTGTTTATAACTCGTGATTGCGTGGGCCTAGGAAAACAAGCAATACCTCATTCGACAGCTAAAAGTGTACGGAACAAGCAGCAAAAAGATCCCGTGATAAAAAAATGCCAAAAAAGAGTAAATTGTGGAAGCGGATCACATGCATCATGATGATCCGCGCCGGACGCGACAACCAGTACGGTACATTTCCATGCTGGACACCGTCGTGAAGCCTTGGATCACGAGAGTGGCCAACGGCAGACCGTACGTGTTCCAGCAGGATTCCGCACCGTGCCATACAGCCTCCAAAACGATAAAGTGGTTGGCGGCAAATTTCAACGACTTCACCGCGCCGAATGTGTGGCCTCCCAGCTCCCCGGATCTTAATCCAATGGATTATTTCGTGTGGGGCGCGGTGGAACGGGACACCAACAGAACCTCCAGCAACACCAAGGCGGAGCTGATGGTGAAAATCAGGTCCGTTTTCGCGGCCCTACCCCGCGAAANTTAGTGATTCAAATCCTTGGGATAAGGTAGAGGTAATTTAAAGCATTTCTACAATATACAAACTTAACTTGCAATTTAGCTCGCTCTCACTGTTGTAATAATAAAAAAGTTAAAAAGCGATTCTTATTAAACTCTCCAAGGAGACTACCGAAATAATAGCTGAGTTATAAAACTCGTAAATGGAAGCTTGAAGTTCCCGGCGATTCTCGGCAATTCACTTTCGTATTTTAGCTTCCAAAGGAGTGTTCGGTTCTTGTAAATCTTTCACTCTGATTCAATGCACCGAGTTGATACTCCCATCACTAAAATATATTCTACTGTTAGCTGAAGTGTTCTGATCTTTGAATTGAGTGTTTGGCCGTATGGAAGTAGCTCATAATAAATCATTTCTTTCCAGTCCCACCAAAGGTATATTGTTTTTAAGGGTAATCGACGAAACCTAAATTTTGCTTTATTATAATCTAAATTATCGGAACCGTTAAAGCCTTTGAAAATTGCAACCAATTTGGTTGCAATATTCGACTTTATCAACGAAGTTTTTGACACAACAACCTCCGCAGACGTTTAGCGAAAATAAAAATAATTAATTACTTTCAAAACCCAACACTAAATCCAATTTGTTGTTTCATTTATTGCAAATTCGTTCAGAAACCTTGAACAAAACTTGTCGTGAAATTCTGCTCATTCTATCTCCCAAACGATACCCTACGGCGGGCCGTAAAATCAAGACATTCTAGACATTAGGAAATTCGAAAGTTGTCAAAATATTGCTACATCCCACCGGAAACAGAAGGGGCAAAGCAGACGTATAACCCAAGAAAGGGTCAACGTTTAAAGGGTCTTAGAACAGCTGTTCTTACCAGAGTTAACAGATCGTTCCGCTTAACAACATCACCCACATACCCTCCCATCCCCCCACCAACCCGGTTACTAGCTTTAATCATCCAACACTACGACAAAACGGTATAATCCGATTACGGGTCACACTTGAATGGTGTGCCATTGCCATCGCCTTTGCCCGGGTGCAATGAGCGAGAAAACGGGCGACACAAAGCGACAAGCAGAAATAAAAGAACCAATCTCGGAAGAAATTCTTCCGCCTTTCCCTGAACGTGACAGGCACCCCGAACAGATGTCAAATCGTGCTGTCAGTCAAGCCGGTTTGGCCGGCTGCCCGGCCCTCGTTACCCGATGCCCATTTTCCAATGTTTGCTAGAGCACGAACAGCCTGGAGCAAAAGTGTCACCCATCGTCTTGAAATGCGTCAGTCCACTGTCCCATCCATCCTCCATCCGTTTCCGTCGAATGACGGTTTCATTCCTTTTTGAAGCTGATAAAATTAATTAGTTAAATTTAAATATCTAATCACCGGAATGGATAACACGCGCAAGCACAGCGAACGCTTGGATGGAAACAGCAAAGACCCATTTCTGACAGCTGTGTACGAACGCGTTGGACGGAAATATTTTATTCGTGTGTCTCTCCGCTTATGATTCATTACTAACGATTGCCATTCTTTTTTCGTTCTAGGCCCAGGTTTACGCGCGTGATGCAGCGGCCAGTGTTTTGATTCAGTCCATCATCATCTTCATCCGCATCGATACGGGAAGCGACGATGACGTCCTGTGCCGCTGTCAAGTGGCCCGTCTCTAGTTACGAACCAGTCGATCCATCAACCCGATCCAGCCCGACAAGGTTGTGTCCACGGTACGGTAGATTTAATTAGCATATTTTGTACACGTTACGTACCGTTCCGTTCTCTCCCGTGGAGAGTGTGTCTCAGTGCAAAGCCCGCGTGCGTCTAACGCACAACAAAACGGTGTTGTGAAGTGAGTCGTGAGTCGAACAGCGCCACACGATGGTTAAGCTAAAGACGAGCTGCCGGATCATCATCTACTCGACGACGCTCGTGCTACTCGTGTTCCTGCAGCAGGTTTACAGCTTCTGCCCTTCGATATGTACGTGCGAGGGTGACCCGAACGTGCGCACCTGGTGCATCGGTGCCGGGCTGGATGTAGTGCCAATCCAGCTCAATCCGGACGTGCGCTACATCAACCTTACCGCGAACCGGATCACAAACGTGCACTTCACGCTTACCTTCTACTACAAGCTGGAGGTGCTCGATCTGGCCGGCAATCGCATCGAAGCGCTCGGTTCGCGCAACTTCGACACGCAGCAAGCCCTCCGGACGCTCAATCTCAGCGATAATGCAATCGCATCCATCCCGAAGGACGCCTTCCGCGGGTTGCAGCGGCTGCAAACGTTGAAGCTGTGCGGGAACCGCATCGAAACGATACACCCGGCCGCATTCCACGATCTGCGCAATCTGATCGAGCTTGACCTGGCGGGCAATGCGCTCACGAGCTTGGAGCCGGGCACACTGCGACATCTCTACTCGCTCGAGGTACTATCGTTCCAAAACAACCAGCTGCTGGAGATACCGTACGAGCGCAATCTCGAGCATATGGGCCAGCGGTTGCAGCTGCTCGATCTGTCCGTCAACCTGCTCGAATACATCGCAAACGATAGCTTTGTAGCGTTGCGGGAGCTGCGTACGCTGAAGCTTGGCGGCAACATACTGACCGAGCTGGATTATGGCGCCTTCCACGGGCTGAGCGGGCTCCGAGCGCTCGACATCGTTGACAATAATCTTACAGTAAGTATGCTTCTTCCACTATACAACAGCATACGAATGCAGAACCTTGGAGGAGCCAACTCTGTTCTATAAAGTATTACTTCTTACCACCTTTTGAATCTT
>CM028126.1:33220717-33239072 GCA_016254315.1 Anopheles parensis | reverse complement strand
GCCGATGACGATGACCCACGGCGTCGGTCCGGCGTTACGGAGCTAATCGTGCCCCATCCGCAGAAGGTGGACAAGCTCGAGCTGGAGCGTTACCTTGCGCAGCAGCAATCGCTTGTGCACGAGTATCGGACGTTACGAGCACCCTGGGAGTTACCACTGCCGGTAAAGGAGGACCTCAAGTACGGTAGCGTTGCAGCAACTGGTCGGGATCTAAGCACCGGCAACGGACAAGCACCTACCGACCATTATGAATCGCTCGACTACTATCAGCATCAACACCAGCAGCAGCAGCAGCAACAAAAGCGAACTCTCTCCCGTCCACACATCGTTTTCGTATGACTCTAGACCGGCCGACGTCACCGGGGCTACTGCACTGGACGACGGAGTACCAGCAGCGTAACGCCACTGCTGGAATTCGAAAGCGCCGTCTAAAATTCCCCATCCGGTAAGTAATGGAAATTAAAAACACATATCTATCTTCCTTCTTCAAGTAAATAGAAGCGAATTTGTTCTTTGAGGCACTATTGAAAACCTTGGAGATCTTTGTCTACCATCATTGTTGACTTTTCTTGAAGTTTTGGAAATTCTTTGAAGAATAGTCGCACGAGGAAATAGAAGAACTTAAGTGTCTATTTAAAAGCGAGAGTCGTCGGCATCAAAATGGTCTCCTCTATCCATTTGGACGACCCAAAAAGACTTTACGAGCTAGGTCGTCCGGAGCCATTCGAATGACATGCTATGACATGTCTGGCGAACCTAATTCGCTGTACGATAGTCAGTTCACCATACAATTCATAGAGCTCGTCATAGTGGCGACTCCTCTATTTTCCTAATAAACATAGGCGACCTAAAATCCTTATAAGTTTCTTCCACTTAAACGTGGCAAAGCGTATTTCGGTCAATTTTGAACAGAGTCCTTGTCTCAGAAGCGTATGGAAAATCTGAAACTATAGAAGTTCTATATATTCCTAACTTCGATCGTCGTGGCAGGTGTTTTGAGTGGAGTTGTTTCCTCAGAATGTAAAAGGACTGGTTGGAAGTCAGTAGCAGATATGACGAGTAAACGATACAAGAAAAATGTTTTCCCAACGTTTTAAAGGAACTCAGAACGTCCAAAAAATTTTGAAGGACTCTATACTCTCTATCATTCAGAATTTAATTCATTGTCTAACAGTCTATACTTCAAACATTTAAACATAGACAGCACTGTAAAAAATGCCTTTAAATTATCAAACTTTATGAATGGACTGCTACTTACAAGGCAATTCTACGTAAATTTACTACTCAAGTCGGAAATTCCGTTTCCTGGATAGGATATAACAATATTCCATAGTAAAAAAAACTTTGGAACATCATTTAAATGTATTTCTAGCAAACTTTCGAAGAATAATTGCTGGTGCTTTACAATTACTTGGTTTAGATGAATCAGGAAATTAATAACTTCAAGGAAAATACATATTACATTAATTGTACTGCTAATAGAATGTATTGTCCACTTGTAACAATTTCCTTTCCCCTAACTATTGTCTAGATAATCCTCGTCACTAGGGGCAGATAGAGATGAATCGCATCTTTCATACAAGCGCTTTATGACATCATGGAAATACGTCCACTATTGTCACATACTTAACCATCCGGACGTGTGCGAGATGAATAGCATATTTGTGCTGAAAGAAACATCCTGTCCTGTAACCAAGCCGTCCTAGAACC
The DNA here is from genome assembly GCA_016254315.1 of Anopheles parensis. Classification (NCBI taxonomy): domain Eukaryota; kingdom Metazoa; phylum Arthropoda; class Insecta; order Diptera; family Culicidae; genus Anopheles; species Anopheles parensis. The sequence continues at coordinate 33,237,362 of CM028126.1, read as the reverse complement.
GGCAGCTAAACATGCGTAACACAAACATATTGTACGCTCGTTTTGAGTTATAAGGGCCGCAACAACAGCAAAAAAAGATAGAAGAGAACGTGAGTCTCCCGGAGGGCACAAAAGCTTCCTAGCAGTTGCCACTTTTTCTCGGAACTCATCTGGAACATTGTGACTTTCGCTGAACCGCACCCAACCGTCAACCTAATAAGTAGGCTACTGTAGGCTACCGTCCCGTATAGCGATAAATCTTCCGGCAAATGGACCCAAACCGACGATGACTGTGTGTGTCCTGTTCGGGTTTCTGCGTTAATGCGTTGGGCATACTTCGCCCTCCTTACATCTTTGTGCCCTTACATCTTAATAAATATGTAACGACTTAGATGTATCTTTTATTTACTCGCTTTTCGCATTTCACTGTCACGTCTAGTGGCGCCCCAACCATTAGCCCCATGAGCTGGCCACCTGCGGGGGGAAGTGTGAGAGAAAGAGAGAAGACGAAAAAAAAACTCCAACGCCAAGCAAAAGATTACTATGCGGCAATGGTGTGCGTTTCGCTTTTATTATGAACTACTAACGGTGTGCAGGAAATGAAAGCGAACGGAAATTTGTTTCATCGCCACCTGACGGCTTTCCACCATGGTTCCCCATCGGCTCGGGTCGATTGAATCTTTTTTTGTGTGCCCGCTTTCCCTTAAACAGGACGAAAAAATGGAAACCTTGCTTTAAATAAAAAAAAATGATTTGGGTTTATTCTCCTGAATTGAAAAGCATTTCATTTCTTTTCACACCGGTGCAAAAGTGTACGGCTTCCGGTGTAAGCCTAAGAACAGGCTGAACATTCACACACACACACACTCAAAAGAGCTGGACAACAGCGGAAGAAAGGCACATTCAGGTAGGGGGTAGAATGGGTAAAATCTGAGCCTTATTTGAATGGAAAGTAATTTATACAGATGTTCAACGGGCAGGCAAAACTTCATTTGCAGCAACCGCTTTGTTAGTTGTCGGTAGTTGGGTAGGATAATCTTTTGATTTGTGGTTGTTAAGCTCTGCGGAAGTTAGTTGGCTGCGGCCATGTTTTTTTTTCTTCGTTTTGTCTGTGCTGTGATGTTTAGCAAAGCAGGATGAACTTTTGGGGGTACATTTTTAAGAACTTTCTATTGCTAGCTGAATACATTCTTTTCGGTAGGCAAAAAACGGAAAAATGCTCCACAAAATTATTTATATTTTGGCGCCTTTTTGTATGCAATCTGCAATACATAAGAGCTCCTTTAAAGAGCTTTATTATTATAATTATAAGACAAGTATTTTTTAGGGCTTTCAGATGCTTACTTCAAGAGTTCTTATCGGTAGAAAAAAACGGGAATATTTCTCACACAAAATTATTTATATTTTGGCGCCTTTTTGTATGCAATCTGCAATACATAAGAACTTCTTTAAAGAGCTTTATTATTATAATTATAAGACAAGTATTTTTAGGGCTTTCAGTTGCTTACTTCAAGAGTTCATTTCGGTAGGAAAAACAAGGAAAGGATAGCATTTCTCCACAAAATTATTATAATTTTGGCTCCTTTTCGTATGCAATCCGCAACACAGGAGAGCGTTTTCAATAGCTTTATTATTGTAATTAAAATACGCCAAATAATCTCTACTTTAGAATAATGCTGATCGCGAAAATACATCCAAACAACAAAATATATTTTTTAGGTGGGCGATTCTTGAAGCAGTATGAATGAAACTTGCGGAAAACTCACTAATCAGAAACAATAAAATCCTAATCTCTTTGTTAATGAGCACCCCGGGTATGGCTAATAGGATAGCAATATGAAGAGGAAATAATTACTTCCTTAGTGCGATGTTTATTTCGCGATAACCCTCAAAGAGTCATAATCACAAGATAAGCAGTCGCCTAACACTTCCAACACTTGGCCTACCGTTGGATAATTTTCTTCCCATTAGTTCACCTTCCTGTGCTTATGTACGCTTCCCTTTTTCTCGCCGGAAAGCTAAACAACACGAACGCAATCATTAGAAGATCATTTCAGTTCCTTGAATTTTCTGCCATTCTAGTTCAAGCACGCACTATCAGCAGCCTATTGCGCAAATTAGTATCGCTCTAATTCAATAACACATCATCGACACATTTTGGCCGAATCGATCGCTAGCCTTAACCCGAATAGGTACATACACACACACGGGCACACCGTTTCTAGCGGGTGGAGTGCTACTGCTGTCCACCTTTTGCACTTGCCACCATGCCCCCCTAACCCATCACCACCACTTCCGTTCGGGATCAATTTTCCGGTGCTTTCCGGAAAACGACAATCGAAACGATGGCTTGAGCTGTAACGTGGCACACGTGCGAACTGATCTTTCTGTTGTTCATTAGAGATGGACCAAAAGAGGCGGACGTTACGGAAAACAAAAAAAACACCCCACTACCAACTCAAGTGCCAGTGTGTTACCATCGTTACCTAGGATAGCTTTCATCTTTTTTTTTTGGTTTTCTTCCGTTGCCACACATCCGGCCCCCAACACCACGTGGTATCATCACCGTGGTAACGTGCCCGTAAACCAATCGATATCCCCGGGAGCCTTAACTATAAGGGGCAGCATCCCAATGGGGGAAAACCTTGGAGCTTGCCAGGGAATCGATTTGGCGTATCGAAACCTCTACTGTCCGTCTTTGTTTCAGTTGTGCTGTTTGTCTTCGTTTTGTTGTGCTTTTGCCTAGTGTCCCGATGCTTTACCTTTCGACCTGGGCACCAATTTTTATACATCGTTTGTCTTCGTTTTGAGCGCGCGCGAACGTTCCATTCTAGTCATGGGGTCCATTTTCGCCGAAAACGGCTCATTCGGTTGGAAAAGACATCGTTTGAATTATTTATATCATTGTGCCGTTCGATTTCTGGCCTCTCTTGCTTCTGATGAGCCTACCGAAGTTGAGAATCCTACTACGTTTTTCCTATTTCGGGATGTTTTTTCTTCTTTTTTGTTGTGTGCTTTTCTTTCATCGGAAAATGGACTTCTCCAGCGACCGGAAATGAGCGGACAAGCTGCTTTCAGATGAGGAAAATATCTCCCCAACCCCAAAAACCAATCCGGATCCATTCCCTAGCGTTAGATAGTAAGACCGAAAGACGGCCTTTCGATGAGTCCGATACCCATTTCCTGTCAATCGACTACGCGGAAAAGTAACCGGAACCGGAACGCATAGCATTGCGTCTTCTGGGCCGATTTTCATATGGATCAGTTTCGGGCGGTTTTTTTGTCGTTCGATGGAATTGAAAATATTAACTAACAAAAAGCAAAAGAAAAAACGGCGGAACCAGGATAAGAATTAGTTCAGCATTTCCCGGAAGGCTTCCGTTTTGCGTAAAGAAGATGCTTTATGATATAAATCTTTACTCTCTGATGGGTAATAAATTATGGACTGCCCATTTTGCTGCTTGGAATCAATTATTTACCAAACAGAATGTTTCCTTTTTTTGCATTTCAAGCTAATGTAAGTAGCTGCGTAATTTATTCGAAATTGATCATTAAATGAAATACTGAAATTGAAAACCAGATATATTTTTACTTTCGAAGGATTGATAATATCTTTACCATGTGGCAGATCCTTCTGAAGATGATAGAAAAATCATTTAACTCAAGCCTTCTTTTCATACCTTGAAATTTCGACTAAACTAACCAAATTTATAAATGCGATATTGACCAGCGGCAGTCAAACTTCCAGACTTCGAACTATTCTATGCTGTTAGCATAGGTCTTCGTTATCCAAAGGTCTCATGTTGATAAACAGACTTGCTCAATCTACTGTCTGATGGAACGCTTATCGGTTCGATGGAGTGAAGCAGAAGAGTAGCATTAGACATGAAGTCTATTGATTTTGTTAAACTATAAGATATGCCTCTTGAGCTGTGGAATCTTGTCAAAGCTAACGAAAACTNGGGGGCGGTCCGGTGGTGCATGTGATAAACGGCGCCAGTCCACACGGCCGGACCGGGTTCAAATCCCATCCGGACCGTTCCCCCGTAGCAAGGACTGACTATCCGGCTACGTGGTAAAATAAGTCTAGTAAGCCAGAAATGGCCGGCGTGACCTGTTGTAAGGTCGTTAATGCCAAGAAGAAGAAGAAGAACTTTATGAATGGACGAACTCATGATGATCCGCTTTGTTTCAAACTGCTACTTACATGTCCTGTACGTTCAGCATTATTGCAAGGCAATTCTACGGAAATTGCCGTTTCGTGGAGAATATTGAACAATATGCCATTGTAAAAAAAACATCTTTTCAATGTATTTCTACATACATGGTATTGTCTGCAGCGTGCTTTACAATTAATTGGTTTAGATAAATCAGGAAATTAATAACTTCAAGAAAAATACACGTTACATTAATTGAACTGCTAATAGAATGTATTGTCCACTTATAACAATTTCCTTTCCCCTAACTATTGTCTAGATAATCCTCGTCACTAGGGCCAGATAGAGATGAATCGCATCTTTCATACAAGCGCTTTATGACATCATGGAAATGCGTCCACCATTGTCACATACTTAACCATCCGGACGTGTGCGAGATGAATAGCATATTTGTGCTGAAAGAAACATCCTGTCCTGTAACCAAGCCGTCCTAGAACCGGCAGCTAAACATGCGTAACACAAACATATTGTACGCTCGTTTTGAGTTATAAGGGCCGCAACAACAGCAAAAAAAGATAGAAGAGAACGTGAGTCTCCCGGAGGGCACAAAAGCTTCCTAGCAGTTGCCACTTTTTCTCGGAACTCATCTGGAACATTGTGACTTTCGCTGAACCGCACCCAACCGTCAACCTAATAAGTAGGCTACTGTAGGCTACCGTCCCGTATAACGATAAATCTTCCGGCAAATGGACCCAAACCGACGATGACTGTGTGTGTCCTGTTCGGGTTTCTGCGTTAATGCGTTGGGCATACTTCGCCCTCCTTACATCTTTGTGCCCTTACATCTTAATAAATATGTAACGACTTAGATGTATCTTTTATTTACTCGCTTTTCGCATTTCACTGTCACGTCTAGTGGCGCCCCAACCATTAGCCCCATGAGCTGGCCACCTGGGGGGAAGTATGAGAGAAAGAGAGAAGAAGACGAAAAAAACTCCAACGCCAAGCAAAAGATTACTATGCGGCAATGGTGTGCGTTTCGCTTTTATTATGAACTACTAACGGTGTGCAGGAAATGAAAGCGAACGGAAATTTGTTTCATCGCCACCTGACGGCTTTCCACCATGGTTCCCCATCGGCTCGGGTCGATTGAATCTTTTTTTGTGTGCCCGCTTTCCCTTAAACAGGACGAAAAAATGGAAACCTTGCTTTAAATAAAAAAAAATGATTTGGGTTTATTCTCCTGAATTGAAAAGCATTTCATTTCTTTTCACACCGGTGCAAAAGTGTACGGCTTCCGGTGTAAGCCTAAGAACAGGCTGAACATTCACACACACACACACTCAAAAGAGCTGGACAACAGCGGAAGAAAGGCACATTCAGGTAGGGGGTAGAATGGGTAAAATCTGAGCCTTATTTGAATGGAAAGTAATTTATACAGATGTTCAACGGGCAGGCAAAACTTCATTTGCAGCAACCGCTTTGTTAGTTGTCGGTAGTTGGGTAGGATAATCTTTTGATTTGTGGTTGTTAAGCTCTGCGGAAGTTAGTTGGCTGCGGCCATGTTTTTTTTCGTTTTGTCTGTGCTGTGATGTTTAGCAAAGCAGGATGAACTTTTGGGGGTACATTTTTAAGAACTTTCTATTGCTAGCTGAATACATTCTTTTCGGTAGGCAAAAAACGGAAAAAATGCTCCACAAAATTATTTATATTTTGGCGCCTTTTTGTATGCAATCTGCAATACATAAGAGCTTCTTTAAAGAGCTTTATTATTATAATTATAAGACAAATATTTTTTAGGGCTTTCAGATGCTTACTTCAAGAGTTCTTTTCGGTAAAAAAAACGGAAATATTTCTTACACAAAATTATTTATATTTTGGCGCCTTTTTGTATCCAATCTGCAATACATAAGAACTTCCTTAAAGAGCTTTATTATTATAATTATAAGACAAGCTTTTTTAGGGCTTTCAGTTGCTTACTTCAAGAGTTCGTTTCGGTACGAAAAAAAAAGAAAGGAAATCATTTCTCCACAAAATTATTTATATTTTGACGCCTTTTCGTATGCAATCGGCAAAACAGGAGAGCGTTTTCAATAGCTTTATTATTGTAATTAAAATACGCCAAATAATCTCTACTTTAGAATAATGCTGGTCACGAAAAAACATCCAAACAACCATATATTTTTTAGATGGGCGATTCTTGAAGCACTATGAATGAAACTTGCGGAAAACTCACTAATCAGAAACAATAAAATCCTAATCTCTTTGTTAATGAGCACCCCGGGTATGGCTAATAGGATAGCAATATGAAGAGGAAATAATTACTTCCTTAGTGCGATGTTTATTTCGCGATAACCCTCAAAGAGTCATAATCACAAGATAAGCAGTCGCCTAACACTTCCAACACTTGGCCTACCGTTGGATAATTTTCTTCCCATTAATTCACCTTCCTGTGCTCATGTTCGTTTCCCTTTTTCTCGCCGGAAAGCTAAACAACACGAACGCAATCATTAGAAGATCATTTCAGTTCCTTGAATTTTCTGCCATTCTAGCTCAAGCACGCACTATCAGCAGCCTATTGCGCAAATTAGTATCGCTCTAATTCAATAACACATCATCGACACATTTTGCCCGAATCGATCGCTAACCTTAACCCGAATAGGTAAATACACACACACACGGGCACACCGTTTCTAGCGGGTGGAGTGCTACTGCTGTCCACCTTTTGCACTTTCCACCATGCCCCCTTCCTCCCACCCATCACCACCACTTCCGTTCGGGATCAATTTTCCGGAAAACGACAATCGAAACGATGGCTTCAGCTGTAACGTGGCACACGTGCGAACTGATCTTTCTGTTGCTCATTAGAGATGGACCAAAAGAGGCGGACGTTACGAAAAACAAAAAAAAACAACACCCCACTACCAACTCAAGTGCCAGTGTGTTACCATCGTTACCTAGGATAGCTTTCATCTTTTTTTTTGTTTTTTGGTTTGCTTCCGTTGCCACACATCCGGCCCCCAACACCACGTGGTATCATCACCGTGGTAACGTGCCCGTAAACCAATCGATATCCCCGGGAGCCTTAACTGTAAGGGGCAGCATCCCAAGGGGGGGAAAACCTTGGAGCTTGCCAGGGAATCGATTTGGCGTATCGAAACCTCTACTGTCCGTCTTTGTTTCAGTTGTGCTGTTTGTCTTCGTTTTGTTGTGCTTTTGCCTAGTGTCCCGATGCTTTACCTTTCGACCTGGGCACCAATTTTTATACATCGTTTGTCTTCGTTTTGAGCGCGCGCGAACGTTCCATTCTAGTCATGGGGTCCATTTTCGCCGAAAACGGCTCATTCGGTTGGAAAAGACATCGTTTGAATTATTTATATCATTGTGCCGTTCGATTTCTGGCCTCTTTTGCTTCTGATGAGCCTACCGAAGTTGAGAATTTTCCTACTACGTTTTTCCTATTTCGGGATGTTTTTTTCTTCTTTTTTGTTGTGTGCTTTTCTTTCATCGGAAAATGGACTTCTCCAGCGACCGGAAATGAGCGGACAAGCTGCTTTCAGATGAGGAAAATATACCCCCCAACCCCAAAAACCAATCCGGATCCATTCCCTAGCGTTAGATAGTAAGACCGAAAGACGGCCTTTCGATGAGTCCGATACCCATTTCCTGTCAATCGACTACGCGGAAAAGTAACCGGAACCGGAACGCATAGCATTGCGTCTTCTGGGCCGATTTTCATATGGATCAGTTTCGGGCGGTTTTTGTCGTTCGATGGATATGAAAATATTAACCAACAAAAAGCAAAAGAAAAAACGACAAAACCAGGATAAGAATTAGTTCAGCATTTCCCGGAAGGCTTCCGTTTAGCGTAAAGAAGATGCTTTATGATATAAATGGGTAATAAATTATGGACTGCCCATTTTGCTGCTTGGAATCAATTATTTACCAAACAGAATGTTTCCCTTTTTTTTGCATTTCATGCTAATGTAAGTAGCTGCGCAATTTATTCGAAATTGATCATTAAATGAAATACTGAAATTGAAAACCAGATATATTTTTACTTTCGAAGGATTGATAATATCTTTACCATGTGGCAGATCCTTATGAAGCTGATAGAAAAATCATTTAACTTCTTTTCATACCTTGAAATTTCGACTAAACTAACCAAGTTTATAAATGCGATATTGACCGGCGGCAGTCAAACTTCCAGACTTCGAACTATTCTATGCTGTTAGCATAGGTCTTCGTTATCCAAAGGTCATCTCAAATTCAGAAACTTGGGTATTCAAAGGTAAGGTAAGATCTTCTTTAAGTCATTCCAGATCTTAGTTTACTTATAAAAACCCTAATTACTTACAAATCAATTCTTCAAGGTTTTTGTAGCAAATTTCTATCATAGGATGGTACACAAGGCGCAAAACAATTGGTTAGTAATTACCGAACCAACAATTCAAAAGCATGATTACACTATCAGCAAAAAAAGGGTTACAAATACTAACTTAATAAGAGTCGGCCAAAAATTCGCCCATCCTGGGTGATTGATGTCAAGAATAACTCATGCTGATAAACAGACTTGCTCAATCTACTGTCTGATGAAACGCTTATCGGTTCGAAGGAGTGAAGGAGAAGCAGTAGCATTAGACATGAAGTCTATTGATTTTGTTGAACTATAAGGTTTAACTATCAGGTAGACAAACTATTATAAAATTAAAATTTAACAATATTGTCTCAGAACAACCAAGTCTGTAAATAATTGTCCGGCTGTCCACGTGGACAGAGGAGACGTGACTGGCCAAATTAAGATGGAACAGTTGCATTGATTCCTCCGTCTATATGATCGAGATACTATATTTATATAAGATTTCGTATATGAGTGATTCAGAGCCTCTGACAACGGACCAAAGCGCACCAAGCGGAAGTGACGCCTTTCAACAGAAAGAGATATTTCTACTTGAAGACAAAAAAAACCTATTTTGAAACATTAAAACATTTCTCTACTTCAAAAAAAATAACAAATGAGAAAACTTTGTGATTGAACGCACCACTTCGAAAAACAATGTTTTCATAATGAACAAATCGAACGACAATATTCTTTCTCCACATGGAACAAATGCACAAATCAGCCACAGAAGGCAGGACAAAGTTTTCATAATGAAAATTTAATGCCATCAAGGACCCTTTCAAAAACTACAATCCCGTGCGACAGTTTCTACGGCAAGATGGAAGTTAATGAAATGGCGATTTACCCATCCCGTGTGGGCCACTGTCTCAGCATTCCAACTATTCTGATTGGGTTCTGCCGGTGTACAAACAAGCGTTAAAACGTGGTAGCCAAGAAGAAAGAAGTGAACCAATAAAAAAAAGAAAATATCTCCCTTTGCCCACAAATGGTTCAATGTTGACTTAAGGCCACAACCGCATCGATCGATCGATTTTGCGGAACGCTTTGATTCCACGTGTTCGATCTTTGCTCCAGCCGTGCCCAGAATCAGATGACGTTGCTGCGGTACAGAAATTCATTGCCACTGTTGAATACGCTGATGATGGCAAATGGCGATAGTATCGAGCAAAAATGCCCGAACGACATAAGGCAAGGTTGTGAAAAATGAAAACGAACGAACCAAAAAAAAAAACAAACTTCCCATTGAAAGCCAACACAGGGTGGGGAGGAGAAAATCCAACAGCACCTGCCGGATGCCAACATAAAAAAACGAACACCTCCCGAAAGGCGATGGAAAACGCTACGCAGAACGGAGAGAATGATAATTTAATTTCGATTTAGCATTCTCCCACCCGTGGTGCGGATGACACGCGAGAGACAGAGGCGAAAAAAAAATGCCAATCCCAACACGAACTACCGAAACGAACAAGAGAACAAAAGTAAAGGAACAAAGGGGAGGGGGTAGGGAAGAAATACGAAAAAACGTTGTCCCAAACCAAGGGACAAACGGAAGGATTCGACATACCCTTTTTTTTTTGTTCGACCCATCGTGCACCAGCTGTTACTGCAGTGCTTGCCATGTTCTTCCGGATTGTGCTGTTTTCCGGCTTCCAACGGCCTTCCATGTCTTATAATGCTGCCACCAGACCGAGCATTTGACTTTAATTTTGAGCAATTTAGTGTCGCAAGTACTGTCAGAGTCTAAGTGAGTATTATGAGCAGCTTTGTTTGTTAGAAAATTGTTTTGGAAACATTAAAAAAAAAGATTCTAATGATTACAAGAATATCCTTGTCGGAAACAGTTGTTTTTTCTTCGATATTTTTTTTTTCAGAAACACGAACGCTTTTATCTATAGCTGATCATATGACTTATAAGGAAGCTTATTGCCTTCAAAATGCTTCCTGTAAGACAAGACATTTTTGTGAAAATTAGTTGGAAAATATTTTAAAACATAAATAAATTTTAAAAAACCTGTAATGAATATTTTTAAGGTGCCTTCTCAACTTGTCAAAAGGAATCATTACGCTTCTATTTATTACTGATCATACAGCGCACAATAAACCCTCTATCATACAACAAATGCTCCTAATAATGTACATCAATAATCTCTATTTAATGAAAAAATTTCCCCTTATTTTTATTCCTAATGCCAATCATTGCCAGCCGATCGAAAATTCCGGAAATACATGGTAAGTCTAATCGCATCGTGAAGCAAGACATTGATACAACACATCTACGCACGAGATGTACATCAACATCATCATCATCCACCATCATCACCATCATCTGCAAAAAGGGCTGAACAGGATCGAACATAACGTGGCACGGAACTCACCTTCACGGACGCAACCAAAGATATACGTACAAGTGGATTATGCTTTTTGGCAGACAAGATAGCGAGCAAAAGAAATTGAAATAAAATAACGCTTAAGGAACGTATTCTGTTCAGCGCTCAAAAAGGAAACAATTTCTACATTCTAATGCAAGAAGAAAACGAAAGGGGAAAAAAATGGCGGAATGAGAAAAAATAAAAAACCATAAAAAAGGATAATCTTCCACGGCGAGACACAACCGAACCGAGCACATAGATGAATACTGTATAAAAAAAGAAAAGGGAATAACATTGAATTGAAAACCATCTCTTTACGAGGGATGCGGACGGAACGGTCGGGCAGGAACACAAATGAAGATTGAAGTGCGGTGACAGGTGACGTCAGAAAACGATGATGGCCGGTGATGAGAAAAGAGGAAGGGCGCGCTGGAATGGCCACCGGAAAACGTAATGGTGTGCGAACAACAACAAAAACATGCAAGCAAAAAACCCGCCACCCAAAAACCTTAAGCGCTTAACGTGGTTTAGGTTATGCAAAATATTAAAAAACGTGTAAATTAAAGGTAGCGATGATACATGCGGCAAGCTGCCCCAGCAGAAACGTTTTGCAAGCGAAGCAAAAACAAAAACATTATATTAATGATTACAGCTAACAATGGAAGCGGAACAAAAAATGACAGGAAATGGAACTTTTCATGCAAATATGATCATTTTTCGCACTAGAAGGAAGTGATTTTGATAAGAAAACAGAACACCGCCGCAAGAAAGATCTCGTTCGGAATAGCGAAGAAACATTGAAGGAAATGGTTTATATGCACACGAACCCTGCAGCTATGGGTTTTGTTTTCAGTTACAAAACAAAACACAATAAATTAGTTTGGTTTCTGTTACTTCTTCCTTGAAACCATGAAACCTTGTGAATAGCGTGATAAGCGAAGAGAGAAGGAAAATTTCTATACTAGCGCTTCAATGAACACACACCCACACATGCTGATACGTGATATGTAAGGTGCAGCAGTCGTGTCTTGAAGCACATAAATACGTGAAAAAAACAGATAAAGAAAAAAGAGTGTAAAATATATCTACGTAGAGAACGGAAAAGAAGAAAACAATTTATTTTATACCCAATTGCAGCTCTGCAATCACCAAACCAGTTTTTACTTACACAATGTTTCGTTTTTTTGCAAAACAATTGTTTTACACGGAGTGATACATACAAAACAACACAACCACATGTAAGAAAAATGTATGATGAACAAGAGAACATGCACACAAAACACATTTAAAAAAACACACACAAATGAAGTATAGATTAGTATAAAAAAAAGACGCGCTAACAAGTATCGTGAGAATTGACAAAAAGCAATAAACGTTTTACAAAACTAAAGAAAAAACCAAAAAACGCTAGTATGATGAGGAAAGTTTAACAAAACAAAGTAAAGAATGAAACATAATGAAGAAGAAAACAAGAAAAAGACAAACAAAACATGTGAATTCAAAACTAGAGCTATAGAATGGCAGATGTGTTAGGTAGCATAGAGAGAGAAAAAAAACTAAACAAAAAGAAAACAAAATAAACAAAACAGAAAAGCAAACAACAACACAAAGTATATAAAAAGCTGAAAATATTTATAAGAACAAAAAAAACACTTAAATAATCAAACATACGAAAAAGTCACATACACTACCACAAAAAAAACGCAGGAAAAAATCACTGGGAAAAATCAATCGCATGGGTGCACTTAGGAAAATTCTTCGTGCCAAAAACGAAAAACAAAACAACACACACAATGGGAATTTGGTGGCACTTTGCCCGGTTCACGGAAGGAAAATTGTATTTTGTGTTTTTTTTTTTTTGTATGCGGTACCGAAAAACAGGGGCACACCATAATAATAATACTAAAGCATATGATAAAGCAGATATAAAGCTCCAAAACTCGTTCGAGCGGCGAAATGGTTATTTAGCTAATTTTATATTTTTCATAATATAAGTAAGCGAAGTGGGTGGCGTGATTAAATATTCAGCCGTCGACGGGAAAAAAAACAACAAAATAGGAACGATCGAACCCCACAAAAACACCCACACAAGGTCACAACACCCACACACCTACACCTACACAACACCATTGAGCTCTCTTTGTAAAGATGGAAGTTAAGTTGCAAATAAACAAGAAATGTATCGAATAATATGGATCGTGTTCGTCTTTCGCTTCCCGTTGCGTTATTGAAATGTCCGAACGTGAGTAAATGTGTTTTGTTTGTTGCAGCCAAATAGGGTGCTTCAGGTTTTAAGCTTCCCGTTTTGGGAACAGATAAATATCACTTTCCATAAGGGAGTGCTCGGCTTGGTTCGCAACTGTTTCGCACACAGTTTCGAAAATCGTCATCATCATTCTCCTGCGCCATTATTCCGGGAACGGGATTTATTAGCTCATAAAAAAAATCGGAGGTGCTTAATCGCATTATGGTTGTTCACTCGACGAGCTTTCCCAAAAATGCATCACCCGTCGAGTGCAGGCCGGGCATTCGAGGGTTTTTCGGGAGCGGGAGCGGGTGTTGATTGTTAAAATGTTGATTTTATATACTCTTTTTTCCACTTTTTTATGCCCTTTTTCTGGAACCATTTTTACGATCTGCGACCCAAATGAATGCATTTCGGTTGTGAAATTGATTACAATTTATATTTACTGTTCAGTAGCTTGCGCAAATATGTTTTTTTCTCTATCATTTTTTTCTTTTTAATATCACCCGAAGAGATGCAAATAATACGAAGCAAACGGAAGGCCATAAACGGGCCGTGAAGTTGAAAGAAAATAAACGGAGCTGTATTTTTCATATCGTTTCCACGAAACGGGGTAATCCTCAAGCATGGATACATCGATCATTATTACTTCAGCCGAAGGTAAATTTCATTACCCTTTGGAAGCGTCATGGCAAAAACCCGGTTGGACTAACAGAAACTCGATTTACTCATTTTTATTGTATACGATAGAATATCAATTTTTGGCTTTTCTTTTCCCTTCTTTTTTTTGTTTGACATTTGGCTATTGCAACGCTTCGATTCGAGTATGGAGCGCCCATTTGTTCGGGCGTAATCACGTAATGTTTGATGAACGCGATGAATTTGATTAATTTCCGTGATTATATATGGAATCAAAATATTGAAAGAGAGAGCGGTAAAAAAACCTTCATTTGTTCTCGGTACCTATATTGCTGTGTGAAAAGCTGATGCACTGTATGGCTACGGGTATAATTAAATTATGGTACAAATATTGGCCCAGAGGAAAAGTTGAATTTATTTTTTATTTCCTTTTTCCTTCCCTTTTATTGCATGGAAAATAAAAACTAGGTTACGCATGATGTATGGACAAATATGCAAACGCTTTTCATGCGTCCGCGTTGGTTGATATAGGAAACCGTTCCTATACGGTCCGAGCACAAATCGTCGGTAACCTGATTAGGTTGAAGGACAAACCTTTCTATTGAAAAAAAGCTCGTTTGAAAACTTTGCATGCTTTCAACACTGAACAAAAACAAAAAAAAACAGCTTTTATTTGACTCATTTTCCTCGATCCCGAGAAATTTTGCTGCAAAGTGCAGCATGAAAAAAACATACAACAATTTGCAACGTTCACCAAACTGCACACTAATTGGTTGCCTAATTTTCCGACACATTAATCCTCCCACTCTGGGGAAAATGGGGTAGGAGTTATGGGAAAACTTTTCAGCAAGCACGCGTGAGCTTGGTAATTAACGTAAAGTGCGGGTAAAGCAAGAAGAAGTACGGGGTCAAATATTAATTATTCGTTTCAAATTAAAAAAAGGCAAACAAAAACCCATCAACATAATCGCGCGTGAAACGTTAAATATGGTTTTATGGATTGTTTCCTTTGTACAGCGATCCTTTTTGAGCAACTGTTGAGATACGAAATATTACTGTGCTTTAAAGTGTTGTATCACGGTAACATAAAACGGAACGCTCAATAATAAAGGAGCTTTAGTTTAAAAAAATTAGTAAACAACTAGGCGTCTCCATTGATCTGCGCATTTTGAAGAAACATAAATTCTTTTCACCAAAAAGATAGATTTTGATAAGGTTTTAAAAGTACCCAAAATATTTCCACCATGCTGTCCTGTTTTGTCACATGCATTTTGCAAAATTAATCAAATCAATGAACTTGAATATAAAAACGATTTTGTATTTAGTAAACGACCAGGCGCCTCCATTGAACCACAAATAGTATCAAACCTTACCTATTTACCCCTAAATTGCCATTCACACAGACTGAATATAAATCCACAATAGTTCCTTTTCAAGAATCTTGATAAACTCGGAAAACTCTTTCCGAAACCAGTATATTGCTAATCATCAATACTAGATGGGAACGAAAAACAGCTGTGTTTTGTGGGTTTTGTTATCAATCAAGGTACAACCGATTTCTTTGGTAATTCATTCAACGAAAGCAGCAAATGTAACTTTTTCTACTCAGCTGTACAATTTATCTGATTTTCTCACATTTCCGTTTACACAAACCTGTTTGATCTGCTCTCCTTTACAAATTGCTCTAGGTATTTTCTTACTTTGATGTTCAAATATTTATGTACAAAATAAATCACATCCTGCAATGAATGGAGTTTATGAGAAATATTATCTAATGTTTGTAGTATGAACTAGTATATTGATTGAAAAAAAAGTAATTTTGGTAAAGATTAGGTCTTAATTTTCATTCTTGGATACAATTCTTGAATCGTAAATTTTTTAATTGTTTTTTTCTTTTATTTTACAACGATTTTTACGTGGGCAAGTCCACTCTAAAAAAAAGCACTTCAAAAACGTCAATTTTCGTGTGTTTTAAAAACTTGCTTTACATAATTCTAAATAAATTATAAAAAACTCCTCAACTTATTTTTTTGTGCTATAAACACAAAAATTTTCAAAGCAAATGAATGTTTTACTAATAATTATTTTAAATCCAATTACTAATAATTTCTTAAATTCGATCAATAATTTGTTTCTAATTTGTCATTCAAGTTATTGTTCTAATAAATAGTAATTATTTAAAAAAAAGTCTCAAATCTTTATTTTTTGCAAGACGATACTTAATTTCTTCCATTAGTTTATCAAGCTGCTGTACATGGTTTTAGTACCAATTCCCTTTTTTATTTACAAAGATTCAACATTCGACAAACCACCCTTTCGACGGAAACTGCCTGCAGAATAGTAATTATTGCCATTACTTTCCAAACATCCAAAAATACACACCATCCAAACTGTTCACACTTGCTTGCTTCACCGAGCGCACTAGCAAATCCTCTAACAATTCCCAACCATACCATATTGCGGTGATTGGCCGTAAATCCTTCCTGTACCCGGGACAAAAGACACCATGTACCAGGTGATGGGCAGACACGGGCAAAGGTGTACCGGCCACAAAGCGTCGTGCCAAAAGTATGTGGCATTATTTCACCCGAATATAAAACACACCTTCTTCCTGGTAACATACAATCCGATTCGCACCACATCGAGAAATGAAATTTATCCAATGTGTTACCGGTTACCGGGTTTTATTATTTCGCTTCCTTGGGCCTCTATCGCACACACACACACACAAGAGTGAAGGTGTTAAAATACCTCTATCTGTTTTAGTTTTCTTCCCGACATGCAGAACTGATCATGACGGGCCATAAGAGGGTAGAGCATAATACCATTTTCACGAACATTTACCAGCATTGCT
>CM028126.1:33171092-33219399 GCA_016254315.1 Anopheles parensis | reverse complement strand
AAGAAAATATCTCCCTTTGCCCACAAATGGTTCAATGTTGACTTAAGGCCACAACCGCATCGATCGATCGATTTTGCGGAACGCTTTGATTCCACGTGTTCGATCTTTGCTCCAGCCGTGCCCAGAATCAGATGACGGTGCTGCGGTACAGAAATTCATTGCCACTGTTGAATACGCTGATGATGGCAAATGGCGATAGTATCGAGCAAAAATGCCCGAACGACATAAGGCAACGTTGTGAAAAATGAAAACGAACGAACCAAAAAAAAAAACTTCCCATTGAAAGGCAACACAAGGGGGGGGGGGGGGGGAGAAAATCCAACAGCACCTGCCGGATGGCAACATAAAAAAACGAACACCTCCCGAAGGCGATGCAAAACGCTACGCAGAACGGAGAGAATGATAATTTAATTTCGATTTAGCATTCTCCCACCCGTGGTGCGGATGACACGCGAGAGACAGAGGCGAAAAAAAAGTGCCAATCCCAACACGAACTACCGAAACGAACAAGAGAACAAAAGTAAAGGAACAAATGGGAGGTGGGAGGGAAGAAAAACGAAAAAGCGTTGTCCCAAACCAAGGGACAAACGGAAGGATTCGACATACCCTTTTTTTTTTTGTTCGACCCATCGTGCACCAGCTGTTACTGCAGTGCTTGCCATGTTTTTCCGGGTTGTGCTGTTTTCCGGCTTCCGACGGCCTTCCATGTCTTATAATGCTGCCACCAGACCAAGCATTTGACTTTAATTTTGAGCAATTTAGTGTCGCAAGTACTGTCAGAGTCTAAGTGAGTTTTATGAGCAGCTTTGTTTATTGGAAAATTGTGTGGGAAACATTAAAAAAAAATTCTAAACAATTTTTTTTTAACTTTTTTCAATATTTTTTTTGTCGGAAACAATACGCTTCTATCTATAGCTGATCATATGATTTAAAAGGAAAATTTCCTGCCTTTAAACTGCTTCTTGTAAGACAAGACATTTTTGTGAAAATTAGTTGGAAAATATTTGAAAACATAAATAAATTTTAAAAAACCTGTAATGAATATCTTTAAGGTGCCATCTCAACTTGTCAAAAGGAATCATTACGCTTCTATTTATTACTGATCATACGGCTTACAATAAAGCCTCTGCTATACAAAAAATGTTCTTTATAATGTACATCGCTAATCTATATTTAATGAAAAAATTTCCCCTTATTTTTATTCCTAATGCCAATCATTGCCAGCCGATCGAAAATTCCGGAAATACATGGTAAGTCTAATCGCATCGTGAAGCAAGACATTGGTACAACACATCTACGCACGAGATGTACATCAACATCATCATCATCCACCATCATCACCATCATCATCTGCAAAAAGGGCTGAACAGGATCGAACATAACGTGGCACGGAACTCACCTTCACGGACGCAACCAAAGATATACGTACAAGTGGATTATGCTTTTTGGCAGACAAGATAGCGAGCAAAAGAAATTGAAATAAAATAACGCTTAAGGAACGTATTCTGTTCAGCGCTCGAAAAGGAAACAATTTCTACATTCTAATGCAAGAAGAAAACGAAAGGGGAAAAAAATGGCGGAATGAAAAAAGAAATAAAAAAATCATAAAAAAGGATAATCTTCCACGGCGAGACACAACCGAACCGAGCACATAGATGAATACTGTTAAAAAAAGAAAAGGGAATAACATTGAATTGAAAACCATCTCTTTACGAGGGATGCGGACGGAACGGTCGGGCAGGAACACAAATGAAGATTGAAGTGCGGTGACAGGTGACGTCAGAAAACGATGATGGCCGGTGATGAGAAAAGAGGAAGGGCGCGCTGGAATGGCCACCGGAAAACGTAATGGTGTGCGAACAACAACAAAAACATGCAAGCAACGGTTTGCTTCGCCACCCAAAAACCTTAAGCGCTTAACGTGGTTTAGGTTATGCAAAATATTAAAAAAACGTGTAAATTAAAGGTAGCGATGATACATGCGGCAAGCTGCCCCAGCAGAAATGTTTTGCAAGCGAAGCAAAAACAAAAACATTATATTAATGATTACAGCTAACAATGGAAGCGGAACAAAGAACGACATGAAATGGAACTTTTCATGCAAATATGATCATTTTTCGTACTAGAAGGAAGTGATTTTGATAAGAAAATAGAACACCGCCGCAAGAAAGATCTCGTTCGGAATTGCGAAGAAACATTGAAGGAAATGGTTTATCTGCACACGAACCCTGCAGCTATGGGTTTTGTTTTCAGTTACAAAACAAAACACAAAAAATTAGTTTGGTTTCTGTTACTTCTTCCTTGAAACCATGAAACCTTGTGAATAGCGTGATAAGTGAAGAGAGAAGGAAAATTTCTATACTAGCGCTTCAATGAACACACCCCCACACATGCTGATACGTGATATGTAAGGTGCAGCAGTCGTGTCTTGAAGCACATAAATACGTGAAAAAACAGATAAAGAAAAAAGAGTGTAAAATAAATCTACGTAGAAAACGTAAAAGAAGAAAACAATTTATTTTATACCCAATTGCAGCTCTGCAATCACCAAACCAGTTTTTAATTACACAATGTTTCGTTTTTTTGCAAAACAATTGTTTTACACGGAGTGATACATACAAAACAACACAACCACATGTAAGAAAAATGTAAGATGAACAAGAGAACATGCACACAAAACACATTAAAAAAAACACACACAAATGAAGTATAGATTAGTATATAAAAAAGACGCGCTAACAAGTATCGTGAGAATTGACAAAAAGCAATAAACGTTTTACAAAACTAAAGAAAAAACCAAAAAACGCTAGTATGATGAGAAAAGTTTAACAAAACAAAATAAAGAATGAAACATAATGAAGAAGAAAACAAGAAAAAGACAAACAAAACATGTGAATCCAAAACTAGAGCTATAGAATGGCAGATGTGTTAGGTAGCATAGAGAGAAAAAAAAACTAAACAAAACGAAAACAAAATAAACAAAACAGAAAAGCAAACAACAACACAAAGTATATAAAAAGCTGAAAATATTTATAAGAACAAAAAAAAACACTTAAATAATCAAACATACGAAAAAGTCACATACACTACCACAAAAAACGCAGGAAAAAATCACTGGAAAAAACCAATCGCATGGGTGCACTTAGGAAAATTCTTCGTGCCAAAAACGAAAAACAAAACAACACACACAAAGGGAATTTGGTGGCACTTTGCCCGGTTCACGGAAGGAAAATTGTATTTTGTGTTTTTTTTTGTATGCGGTACCGAAAAACAGGGGCACACCATAATAATAATACTAAAGCATATGATAAAGCAGATATAAAGCTCCAAAACTCGTTCGAGCGGCGAAATGGTTATTTAGCTAATTTTATATTTTTCATAATATAAGTAAGCGAAGTGGGTGGCGTGATTAAATATTCAGCCGTCGACGGGAAAAAAAACAACAAAATAGGAACGATCGAACCCCACAAAAACACCCACACAAGGTCACAACACCCACACACCTACACCTACACAACACCATTGAGCTCTCTTTGTAAAGATGGAAGTTAAGTTGCAAATAAACAAGAAATGTATCGAATAATATGGATCGTGTTCGTCTTTCGCTTCCCGTTGCGTTATTGAAATGTCCGAACGTGAGTAAATGTGTTTTGTTTGTTGCAGCCAAATAGGGTGCTTCAGGTTTTAAGCTCCCCGTTTTGGGAGCAGATAAATATCACTTTCCATAAGGGAGTGTTCGGCTTGGTTCGCAACTGTTTCGCACACAGTTGCGAAAATCGTCATCATCATTCCCCTGCGCCATTATTCCGGGAACGGGATTTATTAGCTCATAAAAAAATCGGAGGTGCTTAATCGCATTATGTTTGTTCACTCGACGAGCTTTCCCAAAAATGCATCACCCATCGAATGCAGACCGGGTATTCGAGGGTTTTTGGGGAGTGAGAGCGGGTGTTGAGTGTTAAAATGTTGATTTTATATACTCTTTTTTCCACTTTTTTATACCCTTTTGCTGAAACCATTTTTACGATCTGCGACCCAAATGAATGCATTTCGGTTGTGAAATTGATTACAATTTATATTTACTGTTCAGTAGCTTGCGCAAATATGTTTTTTTCTCTATCATTTTTTTTCTTTTTAATATCACCCGAAGAGATGCAAATAATACGAAGCAAACGGAAGGCCATAAACGGGCCGTGCAGTTGAAAGAAAATAAACGGAGCTGTATTTTTCATATCGTTTCCACGGAACAGGGTAATCCTCAAGCATGGATACATCGATCATTATTACTTCAGCCGAAGGTAAATTTCATTACCCCTTTTGGAAGCGTCATGCAAAAACCCGGTTGGACCCGGTAACAGAAACTCGATTTACTCATTTTTATTGTATACGATAGAATATCAATTTTTGGCTTTTCTTTTCCCTTCTTTTTTTTTTGTTTGACATTTGGCTATTGCAACGCTTCGATTCGAGTCTGGAGCGCCCATTTGTTCGGGCGTAATCACGTAATGTTTGATGAGCGCGATGAATTTGATTAATTTCCGTGATTATATATGGAATCAAAATATTGAAAGAGAGAGCGGTAAAAAAACCTTCGTTTTTTCTCGGCACCTATATTGCTGTGTGAAAAGCTGATGCACTGTATGGCTACGGGTATAATTAAATTATGGTACAAATATTGGCCCAGAGGAAAAGTTGAATTTATTTTTTATTTCCTTTTTCCTCCCCTTTTATTCTATGGAAAATAAAAACTAGGTTACGCATGATGTATGGACAAATATGCAAACGCTTTTCATGCGTCCGCGACGGTTGCTATAGGAAACCGTTCCTATACGGACCGAGCACAAATCGTCGGTAACCTGATTAGGTTGCTGGACAAACCGTTCTACTAAAAAAAAGCTCGTTTGAAAACATTGCATGCTTTCAACAATGAACAAAAACAAAGAACAGCTTTTATTTGACTCATTTTCCCCGATCCCGAGAGATTTTGCTGCAAAGTGCAGCATGAAAAAAAATACAACAATTTGCAACGTTCACCAAACTGCACACTAATTGGTTGCCTAATTTTCCGACACATTAATCCTCCCACTCTGGGGAAAATGGGGTAGGAGTTATGGGAAAACTTTTCAGCAAGCACGCATGAGCTTGGTAATTAACGTGAAGTGCGGGTAAAGCAAGAAGAAGTACGGGGTCAAATATTAATTATTCGTTTAAAATAAAAAAAAAACGGCAAACAAAAACCCATCAACATAATCGCGCGTGAAACGTTAAATATGGTTTTATGGATTGTTTCCTTTGTACAGCGATCCTTTTTGAGCAACCGTGATACGCATTATTACTGTGCTTTAAAGTGTTGTGTCACGAAAACAAAACGGAACGCTCAATAATAAAGGAATTGTTTATTTTAAATAATTAGTAAACAACTAGGCGCCTCCATTGATCAACGCATTTTGAAGAAACATAAATTCTTTTCACCAAAAAGAAAGATTTTGATAAGGTTTTAAAAGTACCCAAAATATTTCCACCTCATCCCACCATGCTGTCCTGTTCAGCCACATGCAATGTGCAAAATTAATCAAATGAATGAACTTGAATAAAGAAACGATTTTGTATTTAGTAAACGACCAGGCGCCTCCATTGAACCACACACAGTATCAAATTTTACCTATTTACCCCTAAATTGTCATTCGCATAGTCTTAATATAAATCCAAAATAGTTCCTTTTCAAGAATCTTGATAAACTCGAAAAACTCTTTCCGAAACCATTATATTGCTAATCATCAATACTTGATGGGAACGAAAAACAGCTGTGCTTTGTAGGTTTTTCTTATCAATCAAGGTACAACCGATTTCTTTGGTAATTCATTCAACGAAAGCAGTAAATGTAACTTTTTCTACTCAGCTGTACAATTTATCTGATTTTCTCACATTTTCGTTTACACAAACCTGTTTGATCTGCTCTCCTTTACAAATTGCTCTAGGTATTTTCTTACTTTGATGTTCAAATATTTATGTACAAAATAAATCACATCCTGCAATGAGTATAGTTTATGAGGAGTAATATCTGATGTTTGTTGTATTAATTAGTATATTGATTAAAAACAATAATTTTGGTAAAGAGTACGCCTATATTTTCATTCTTGGATACAATTAGATTAGACGTAGATTTTTTAATTGTTTATTTTTTATTTTACAACGATTTTTACGATGAGAATGGGCAAGTCCACTCCAAAAAAAGCACTTTAAAACCGTAAATTTTTGTGTGTTTTAGTATTTTAAAAATTTGTTTTCCATAATTCTAAATGAGTTATAAAAAATTCCACAACTTATTTTTTTTTTGCTATAAACACAAAAATTTTCAAAACAAACGAATGTTTTATTAATAATTATTTTAAATCCAATTACTAATAATTTCTTAAATTCGATCAATAATTTGTTTCTAATTTGTTATTCAAGTTATTGTTCTAATAAATAGTAATTATGTAAAAAAAAGTCACAAAACTTTATTTTTCCCAAGACGATACTTAATTTCTTCCACTAATTTATCAAGCTGCTCTGCATGGTTTTAGTACCAATTCCCTTTTTTATTTACAAAGATTCAACATTCGACAAACCACCCTTTCGACGGAAACTGCCTACAGAATAGTAATTATCGCCATTACTTTCCAAACATCCAAAAATACACACCAACCAAACTGTTCACACTTGCTTGCTTCACCGAGCGCACTGGCAAATCCTCTAACAATTCCCAACCATACCATATTGCGGTGATTGGCCGTAAATCTTTCCTGTACCCGGGACAAAAGACACCATGTACCAGGTGATGGGCAGACACCGGCAAAGGTGTACCGGCCACAAAGCGTCGTGCCAAAAGTATGTGGCATTATTTCACCCGATTATAAAACACACCTTCTTCCTGGCAACATGCAATCCGATTCGCACCACATCGAGAAATGAATTTTATCCAATGTGTTACCGGTTACCGGGTTTTATTATTTCGCTTCCTTGGGCCTCTATCACACACACACACACACACACACACAAGAGTAGAGGTGTTAAAATACCTCTATCTGTTTTAGTTTTCTTCCCGACATGCAGAACTGATCATGACGGGCCATAAGAGGGTAGAGCATAATACCATTTTCACGAACATTTACCAGCATTGCTACCATATTCGACTAACGATTTTCCCTGACCAAACTTCGGTGCGCGGTACGTCTCCGCTACATTACATCGACCACCATCCACCACTGTGTCCCCTGTAACCCATGACAACGGTTACAGCAACTGTTCGCACTTGGTATCGGAGGGTTTCACTTTGCTAGGTAGCGAGCGGTAACAGCTGCGACATGTTTTGTGAATTAATCCATGAATAATTAAATTTTATAATAGGATTATTTTCCTCCGTATCCAACAATCGAGCCGGCAAAAGGTGCCCGAAACCTATGCCAGCTTACGCTTGCTACGGGTGTTGAAAGTGAACCCGGTACCAGCATCTTCCAGTCGACCGATAGATAGGTAGATAGATAGGTGGATAGATAGGTAGACAAGGGAATTTTGCCACTATTGAACGTTGAAGTATTTGCTGTCAATTGCTTCGATGCAGAAGAATTTGCCCTGCATCAACCTTTTTCTGTCGGTGAAGAAATTACAGCACAATAATTGCCTTCCTTCTTCATGCGTCAAACGGCCGATTAGTATCTGCAGTGTGATGTTTGTCTTCAGAGAACAAGAAAAAACAGTTTCATTTCTTAGTATTCTATTTGATTACATTGCATGTTACCACTGTTAGGTTTAGAAACTCTGTCAATTTTGAATATTTTATTCAACAATTGTTGCACCTATTATGGCGATACGGTTCTTAGTTTGGCACTATTAGTATTCCTATTTTTGCCATAAATTTGTAAGTCATTAAACTTTATAGCAATAGCTCAATTCGAAATTCAAATCGTTATTAAATAAAAAATGGCTTATTGATATCTGTGATTGTGTATTCCAGTATGCTTCTAAATCATAAACCTTTTTTTCATCACCTCATTAGTTCGTTAAAAAACATTTATTTAACTATCTCTAAAATGTTTTATTTACCCTTTGAAAATAAATAAATTGTAAACAAAAAATCCGCACGATACACAATAAATTTTTACAATTCGAAAGCTCATTTTAAAAAAAGTTTGAGGAAATTTTTTTCTACAAGCGAAATCCTTAACGAGCAGACGAGAAATGAAATTCTGTAACTGTCAATTTGAAAAGAAATTTTTGGAATGGAAAATATATGATTATAGCTGAAAAATGATGAATTACAGTGCCATAAATAATGCTATAATTAGTCCTATAACAATAGTTAGTACATTCACCACAAATGGGAAAAAACCATATTAAAAGTTTTTCTACGTCAAATTACATCCTCTATTTCAAATACAGTTTTTCTTTGTGTTCGTCGAAGCAAATTCCTAGCATCTTCTCACCGTCAACTGTCTTCCATCTATTTGTACACCATCAGAAAGACATCCAATTAACTGTTTCCTGTCGCAATAGCTCGTTGACTTAAACAAGCCAAGAATTACTTGCCAAACTACCTCAATCAGCATTGTGTCGATGTAAAGCGAACCAATTTCATGCCACTGCAAAAGCTGCACCATCTTTGGCAGCATCGTTTGGCCAAATCGTGCCTGCCACCACCTGCGCACACGGACAGTGCACATCCGTCCGAACATTGCACCAAATCTGTTTTACTTTGTTGAATCAATTACACCGAAACTGTCCTCCTGGCCGGTTGGACATCTGTTGCCGGTGGCTCCGATCCCGCCCAAAATCCTGCTAAACCCGGAAGTCTCCAGGGATGCAGCTGAAGCTGAAGCTTCATTGGAACAGAAAAGTTGCACTTCCGGGCTGCTGCTGCTGCTGGTGGCAAACGCGAAATTAAACTGCACCATCCGTCTGTGTTTGATTGTGCTTTGGCATTGCTTCGCTTCCGTTCAGCCCAACCCCGGTCCGTCTAATTAGTGAACACAGTCACAGTGAAATCGCCCATGGTCCGCCATGGTGGGGGCCAATTTTCTCGCGGAATCTTCTCCAACCACTAGCCACGAAAACTGGTTCTTGGTTCAGCAAAAATTATTACCGAGCACAAATAGTGCAAGCAGTACACCGGCCAATTGGAGCAGAAATATTTTTTTTAAATACCTACCCCAAACCATTTCGGTTCCAGCTTCCGTTGTATTCACGGTAAAGATTTTCCCTTCCATTGGCATGATTGAATGCAGCTGGCACGAAACGTGGTCGAAAACTGTGCCGGGCAAGGTGTGCGAAAATCGAGGATTTTCCGCAGCACACAGAGTTCGAGAGTAAACACTAATTAAATAGCTTCTAATAGCTTCATGGGGTTTAGGCTGGCGGGCTGGCAGCCCACACCCCGCCGTGAAGGTGTCCTTGCAGCAAATCGTAAAACTGAACCAAACGGCGAAAACCGTGCGCAAAAAGGAAAAGAGTGCAAATTTATTTCCAACGTTTACGATTGTTGCAACCACGCAGGCTGTAACTTCTCGTGGCGTTCTCGTGCTACACTGTACAATAAAATTTGAAGCAATGGAAGTAAAAGGGGCGAAAAAAATCCACCATATACACGATCACGCTCCAAGCGTACCAAGGAAAGAATAGAGATTTTATTCGCTTTCTTTACACTTCTCTACAGCTATTTTCAATTTTATTTGCAGAGAAAATTNCAGGCTGTAACTTCTCGTGGCGTTCTCGTGCTACACTGTACAATAAAATTTGAAGCAATGGAAGTAAACGGGAGGAAAAAATCCACCATATACACGATCACGCTCCAAGCGTACCAAGGAAAGAATAGAGATTTTATTCGCTTTCTTTACACTTCTCTACAGCTATTTTCAATTTTATTTGCAGAGAAAATTTTCGACACTACCACCGTAAGGGACGAAGGGTTGGGGATTGCATCCGTTAATGCAATCTCTTCGGGTGGGTAAACCTTGCAGTTTTGCTGCCGCATCATGCATCGAGTTCTGCAGCTACATAACAATCTCACAACTCACTTTTACGATGTAGCTGAAGCGAGAAAAAAAAGCACACGGACGTTCTTTTTATATGTTTGTTTCGAATAGCCTAGTTTCGGGCTTTTGTTTGCTATTTTTATTTCGTTTCCTTTTTTTTTTAGTTCATGAATGCGGAAACTTGCTTTCTAAAACCGGCTTTAGCTTGCACAAGCGCAAAAGGCTTAATTTGTTTTATTAATGTGTCTTTTTAAATGCATTTTTATGTACCTGAATGAATTGACAAACATAAAAATGAGCATTTTAAATGGTTTAAAATTTGGAGCATATCGTTTAAATAAATTAATTAATAAATTAAATTTTTAAACAATTAATTAATAAATTAATTAATACATTACATTTTTAAACAATCTTTTGTTCAGAATCAGAACTTTTTATAAACGAAATATCAATTTCAATTTTTTTTCCTAATTTCAAGTTGAAGTGGATTTTTTTCAAGTTGAAGTGGAGTAAGTTTCACTTCATCTTGGAAAAAATGGGCTCAATGGTCGCAAGGTTTTTTTAAACTATAAAAACCCTGCAAAATGAGGATAGGTGTGCTAAAAGCAGTGTTGATTTAACGCACACAAAAATTTAAAATTTTACGTTTTATTCATGTATAACTTTCCAACTATTTCTTTTTTTGCAAATAACTGTTATTTATAAGAAGACAAATCTCCATACTTCAAATTTTTGACCGCAAAACGGAACACGATTCCCACTGTGCACGTATGCCACATACAAATAAATCCCGCAAGCTAAATGTTGAATGCGGACGTTTTAAATTCACAAAGCACACAATAATTAAAACTGTTTGCCGCCGAATCACAATGCCCTGACTGCAGCAAATTGTTATGTTAGTTTGTGTGTGTGTGTGATTTTTTTTTTCGTTTCTCATGTGCTAAACAACACCCTCTGGGGAGCGGGAATTCAACAACGAAAGCATTCTCACATGCATCCAATGTAGGAAACTCGCAGCTCGATAATTGGTTCCAAAGCTTACCGGGATTTGGACCGGTTTTTCTGATGGCAAACGCTGTCTGTCATCAGTTTAATTCTTTTCAATAGGTTTCACCACTGAAGCACGAGGGAATAAAAAACCGTGTCTCGTTGGTGGAAGCGTTTTAATCCTTTTTAAATATTACACAAATAACAAAAAATTACCTTTGCTTTATCAATAATCCAAACGAAACCCACAAAGCAAAGAGAGCCGGGTTAGTAAATACATTAGTCTTATATTTATCTAACTGATATGTTCATGTTTTAATTTGTGCATTTTTTCTCATACTAACTATACCAACACTAACAGTATCACGGCACAGCAATATCCTGTCACTTTGTGCAAACATTACGCTTCCCTCGCTAATGAGCACCGCAGGAATTTTAAATCCCATCTACAAACAACATTCGGGTAAGCTGATGTAGTACGATGGTACGTGTAGTGCCGTGATCGTCAGTGTCTGGAACTGATTTAACCACACGGGTCCAATTGTATCTCTTCCGTTCCATTCGCGCTCGGGTCCACCATTGGCAAATGCAACCGACGAGAGCCAGTCGTTGCGAACAGTCAGTTTAACCAAAATACAACACGAAAACCAAATTGTTACATTCAGCTGACAGCCGGATTACGACAACGACGACGACGACAAGGATCGATTGTTAACTCATTCAAAGGGGATGGAAAGGACATCATGTGCGTTCGGGGCAGTGCAAACATACACTGCCAACATGGGGTTTTTGGGGGGTGTGTGTGTGTGTGCAGGTGAATGTGAAAACTGTCGATTGTATCTGTGGTGAAGGATGGGTGAAACACGAACGATGGGAACTTTGGAAAGGGAGTATCACGAAGCTCACATATGTTTAATTGATTTACAGACATATTTATCAGTCGGAATATTCATGGAAATGAAAATCAAATGATTGCCGGCACAATGGTTTCGCACACTGTTTCCTACCGACCGGGAAACGTAACGAGCCTCGTGTGGTTTCGTGCGTACGATTGTTAGTGTGTCTGGTGTGTCTTTCCACAATAAATAGTGATGAAATAAGTGATTTTAAATGCAACTTTCGCTTTGGAATAAAGTTGAGATTTTATTATTCATGTTGGAAAAATTTAATGCAATGTAATAAAATTTATTTGAATTATTTTTTCAATCAATTTAAAATCGTTACTGTAACATTGGACCTGTTGTTAGGCAAAGTTGTTCAACTATCAGCAAGAAATAAATAAATTATTAAACATTTAAAAAAAAATATGGTAAAGAAACTAGTTAATGGNATTTGAATTATTTTTTCAATCAATTTAAAATCGTTACTGTAACATTGGACCTGTTGTTAGGCAAAGTTGTTCAACTATCAGCAAGAAATAAATAAATTATTAAACATTTAAAAAAAAATATGGTAAAGAAACTAGTTAATGGTCCAGAGCAAACTACGGGAATGCTATAAAATTCACATAAAAAAACCATTTATGCTTCAAACATTCTAGCTGTGGGATCCGATTGATCCAAAGCATTGCAATCCAGGTTTGCTTTAATGATGGACAATGATTCACAATGTTGGGATCAAATAATTCCATTTCATTTCCGACCCAGGCCGAAGGTATAAAGGTGATCGCAGATCATAACGGATCATATCGCCATAGAAAGGTGATCGCAGATCATTTAATCCCTTATTATTGAATCAGATCAGATGTTTTAGCCATGGATCAGATCAGATCAACTGATCCACCTGAAGGTTCAAATTCACATCACTAATTTATTTTAAAAAAACATTTATAAAGAATCACATTGAAACCCCAAGAAATTTTAAGTAGGAAGCCGGTGGGCGGCCCGGTGGTGTATGTGATAAACGGCGCTGGTTCCACAGGACAGGAGCGGAGATCAAATCCCATCCGGACCGTCCGAGAGAGATAGAGAGAGAGAGATAGAGAGAGAGAGATTGAGATTGAGAAAGAGCGAGGGAGAGAGATCGAGAAAGAGTGAGAAAGAAAGCGAGATCGAGAAAGAGCGAGAAAGAGAGCGAAAGAGAACGGGAGAGAGCGAGAGAAAACGGAAGAGAGCGAGAGAGAACGGAAGAAAGCGAGAGAAAACGGAAGAGAGCGAGAGAGAACGGAAGAAAACGAGAGAAAACGGAAGAGAGCGAGAGGAAGTGAGAGAGCTATTATATCAATAATTATACTCTCATTTAATGAGTCATTTGACAAAATCATTTGAATCTCACAAAAGAGTGAGTTGTTAGTATGCGCAGAATTAAACTCACTCACTCACTCACAAGCACTCAGTATGCACATCTCTGGTGAGAAACAATGTAATAAAGATATTGAAAGTATGAATATGAAACGATGTGATTTTTAATTTTAAACACTACTAAAGTATTGTTTTCTATTATTATGTAGAATGCAGACAAACAAAAAAATGTGAACCAGAGGCAGCAGTATATACATCTGGACGATCTTTTTGACATATGTCATTTGTTAAAGAAATAATAAAGAGAATAAAGAAAATGAAAACCCGTTTAACACGCCGAAAAACCTTGCTCCGTACATTATCACAAAAAGAATCCGAAAACCCCCTAAAATCCACTTAGTGGTTTACAATTATTTCCAATTCTATTGATGTATAATCTCCTCTTGAATACATTTTAACCTCACAAAAAAACAAGTGTGTATATATTTATGCAGTACACTGTAAGAACATGATCAATTCAACACAAAAAACTACTTATAATGCAGTAAATCCTTTTTTATTTTACCTCACAATCACACATTTCTATTAACATCTCACTTCATCATTTCTTGTGCTACGCACACACAAAACTTACTGCAGCTAGTCAGATTCATAAAAGATTCGAACCCTTTTGCCGGCTGTAGCGCACGAGCATCAAACCAAAACAGCTGCAAAACAGTCGAGCGACAATAGCCGCACACGTGGAACATCGAAACTTCCCTCAGAAAACAAAGCAAAAAAAAAACAACAAACCCCAACCAACAATCAATCACACAGTGCGCTTCGCTTACGACATGCGAACGATTCAATTAAACATGCAAATGCAATAAATTGCAATCTCCAAAAATTGTGTAACCTTCCCATTGTCCTCAATTTTCCGCACGATTTTCCGCCACACACACACCACGGTGCGATAACGAACGTTGGATAGAAAATTTGTCCAAGCCCACCCCCCCATCTGGTTGGTGCCAGCTGGGACGGATGGTGAATAGCGTGTATTTTCCTAGCCTCGCTGCTGCTTCAAAACCCAAAAATTTCTTCGTGATTCCCGGCAGGAGAGAATTTGAAAGTGGCCGCACGGTGTTCCGTATACGATGGAGTGACATTATTTTGCAGCTGCCAGCTTCGCTGTCCGCAATATTGATTGTTATTTGAAACACGTATTTTAATTACGAACAAACAGTTGACCCAATCGTGAAACTGTCGTGGATCGTTTTTGCCGGCCACGGTGCGATTGGCATACGCATTTGCAAAGCTGCATCCGGCCTCCCTTCCTTTCCCTTCTTCCTCCCAATCCCCCACACACCCCCCTCATAAGGAGGGGAAAGGGGGGATGCAAAATCGGTGAATGATGATGAAAGTGCACCAAATTGCCGTTATGCGCCTGTACGATTTCCAAACGCTCTGGTGAACATCTAATTTTCGATCGTTTGCCAGCTTTAGCAAACACACTCTATTTGTGACTACTGTCCATACTAAAACTAGGCGGATGTTAGATGTATTTGTGTGTGTGTGTGTGTGTGTTTATTTTTGGGGTAGAATGGGTAAGCGATTGAGCCGACATTTTTGTAACGATCCGTGGACGAAAAATCGTTTTCACAAAATCAAATCTCGTGGCACCATGTGGCACCTACGACATGTGCGATTGAACGTATTAAAACATGATCCAACATTGGTTTACCATTCCAGTGCCATTACCGTCCCATCGATCACACACCCAGTTTCAGTGAGTTTCGGATGCAATTTTTTCTGCTTTTTTTCCACACGGTCCAACATCCACTGGACTGGCGCCAAAGCAACGAGACAGTCAAGCCTGTATGGTCATGCGAGGCGCGCGAAAAGTAATCTGGAAATTTAATGACATTCCATTTTCACCGAAGTCAATTGAATGACCCTCGCTACGTCGGTGGGTTGAAGTGGAAATCCGTTTACGTGTAAATTGCGTACCATTCCGGAATGTCGGAACTAACAACAAAAAAACATACGCAAAAACAAAACTCATTCCAGAACCATTGAGCAGAGCTCAAAACATTCCCCAGCTGCCATTCCCGGTTGCTATTGCTATGTCCAGAGTCGACGAATGCCTGTTTTGGTGCAGTCAACCGGTTGAGCGTCCTAATTAATAAGTCCCCGATTAGTTTGCCGAACAATTTCTGGGTTGAACGGATCCTTCCTGTTAAGCGTATCAAAAACCGATACTTGCTGCATTGTGCGTATGGTCCCTGCGAAAGTGCCATTTATGTACAATATGTAGGTCAACCATCCGGAATGTCATTCAAGCTCATGCATCCCCTGGTGTGAGGATTGCATTTAGATGTTTTTTTGTATCTGTTTAAGGTTTTATTTTCCATACAAAACAGATTTCAGCTCACACGCTCAAACAAAACTAATTTGGTTTGGCGAATTAGTTCCACAAGTAAACTGGGAATTAATTAACTTTTACGCCAATGCGCTTTCACGGGAACGGGTACTTAATCACGTTAGTATTTGAAAGAATTCATGTAAAAACGGCCTGGTGGTGGTGACTTTCGGTCTAATGTACAGAAGGCTATGTTTTTAAAACTATGTCAGGCGTGACCAATTAGATTGTTAAACAAAATTTGCATTTTTACAGTACTTAATTAAACACTTTTTCTAGCTTTGGGTTAATTGATTTCTTCCCAATATTTTCAGAAGATATAAATTCATCTAACAAAACCTAGTCTAGCGCATATTTTAAATCTATTCAATACATACTGCGGAATCACACTCAGCGCGGTTGTCGAAGAATAGCCATTAAAATCCAAACTTGGGCAATAATAAAACGAAATCTGATCCACATTGACTACATTATCCACAACTCCCAAACTTGATAACAAACTTTAAAACTAACGAATAATTAAAAATAAGAAAAGTGAAACTGTTCTTCATCACAAAGATAACAAAGATCCAAAATACTGGACTATTTGAGATTAAAATAGAAATGCCAAAGAATGTTTACTTAGGTGTCTAGAGTCGCAGGCGAGGAATCAAAAGCTCAACAAGAATTCGGTATGTATCTGTAATGGTGCATGTGTTACCCGATTCCTTTCTCCAATTCTTCATCCCTATTCCCTAGGGCAGGTTCAAGTCAATCGTCTTTCCATCATTGAGAGCTTAGATGTTTGAGTTGACTCACTTTTCAAAGAACAAAGAATGTGTTGGAATTGTTAGGATAATAAGGAAACAAACGTACAGATATAGACGAACCGGATAATGGGAATTACGCGTAACGGATGAACTAGCGAATTTGTAAACTGGACTATAATGACTTAGGAATAAACGAGTTTAATCTGGACCTTCGGCGCGTTATCATCCAATCCTTTCGAAAGAAAATAGCATACTAAACAGAATGAAAATCAACAAGTAGATTCCATAGTCAACAGGTCGAGGAGGGCCCTTGGCAGGTTTAGGCGTGTTGTCCGAAACTTCACCGATCCTTTATGCTTCATTGGTCCGATCGCTGTTGGAGTTCTGATAGAAGATCGACCACATCGACCAGGATCCATATTTTCGCTATCGAGCGTGTACAGAGGTCCTTTACAAGGTTTGCCATCAGGAATCTTCTGGGCGGGCACTCCTCTACTCTGTTACGAGCACAGATGTCGGTCACTCAATATCCCTCGAAACCAGTCCTACAGTCGTCCAATCCTCTTTTATAGCTGTCCTCCTTTTCGATTTTTTTGATGCTCCAGCTCTGCCCTCCTCAACCTCATGGTACATCCTCCCCTGAATGATCTTTCCAGATTTCTGCAATCTTCGGAAATACAGGTTTCCGAAAAGTCCAGGCTTGTTCTGTGGAAAACTTACGGAAATTCAAGTTTCGAATCGATGTCAAAATACCAAAGACTCTCTTTTGAGGATAGTCTTTTCGTTGAGATATTTAACCAGTAGTTCCAAGAAGTCCGAACCAAAAAAAAAAAGAATCTAAACAAAACACTATCTTGATACTTTTAATAGCTGACTTTAGAATATCAGAATATCAGCTAATAGTCCTGATAACTTCATGGCAGAACTAGCTTTAGTACGTTGCTTTTTCCTCTTACAGTCACTTCGGAATCATAAAACTTAAGCACTTGTCAAAACTTCCTCCGTCTTACATATGATGATTATTATATTAATCACTTTGTTTTTGTTATTTATGTTGACTGACAAATTCTACACATGTTTTCTAAAATAATTACTATATCTTAATATATTTAAAAAACTTTAACGCAAGCTAACATTTGTTAAATTGTTAGAGATGACTAAGAAAGAAGGTAAGAAAGAAGACTTTTCATTCGTAAAGGCGACTTTCTCCATCATCCACCATCACTATTAACTGATTGTTTTAAATTAACAATAACTTAAATTAGCTAAATACAAAAATCACACTCCTTTGAATGGTAATTGAAAGCTATTTTCGCATCAAAACTGTTCACCATAGCTAATTCCATCCACTAACAAGATGCTGATTGTATGCTTAGTGCAATTTCCATACCAACACGGTAAAGCGCTTTCAGCGAAATTGCGCACCGCACTGGAACCATATCATTACCCTGCTTTAAAAGTCCATTTTCACTGCTTAACGTGCACATTTGCGCATACCGTGGCATTATGAGGAGAGAACGAAAAAAACCCAAAAGGAAGAGAAATCCAGAATTCAACCCCACAGTCNCACCATAGCTAATTCCATCCACTAACAAGATGCTGATTGTATGCTTAGTGCAATTTCCATACCAACACGGTAAAGCGCTTTCAGTGAAATTGCGCACCGCACTGGAACCATATCATTACCCTGCTTTAAAAGTCCATTTTCACTGCTTAACGTGCACATTTGCGCATACCGTGGCATTATGAGGAGAGAACGAAAAAAACCCAAAAGGAAGAGAAATCCAGAATTCAACCCCACAGTCCACAACACAACGGACCAAACCAACAATTCGCACGTATAAAAAAAATCAAAACAACACGTTACAACTTCAAAACCCCACAAGTGGCACTTGGAAAAATGTGCCCTAAAGCCATCAACTACTTACCGCAAAAACTCAACCCGAAGGTGTGTCCCGGATCCGAAGGTAAGGGAT
This sequence comes from Anopheles parensis, assembly GCA_016254315.1. NCBI lineage: Eukaryota > Metazoa > Arthropoda > Insecta > Diptera > Culicidae > Anopheles > Anopheles parensis. The sequence continues at coordinate 33,201,039 of CM028126.1, read as the reverse complement.
CCGAAGCGGGACGGGTATGGTAGAGAAATTTACACGCTTCGGCGAAACCTTTAACGAACTCACGTTTCCTTTTCCCGGTCGCTTTGTCAACCGGAACCAGGAATGGATGCTGTTTGCTGTTCAAAAACTACCGCAAAAGCGTTCAAGTCACTACACTACTGTACCGCACAAAGGCTTCTCATTGTGGTTGCCCTACCAGCAGGAATGTGCAGCATCAACGATATAGGCATCATAATATTTCGCTTCGTTTTTTTTTCTTTTTTTGTTGTTTGATGACGACCAATGCAATATTCATCCCTTACTGCCTGTGTGTTGCCAAACACCGAAACCAACCAAACTGACCGCACACCTCGACAAAACCAATCCGTAGGACGGGTAAACCGCACCCGGGCAACCAAGTGTTGATTTTCACCATCCGTTAAATTACAATTTATTTGCGAACAGGGAAGAACAAAATTATCATACATAATGAAATATGGTAATGACTTTTCTAAATGACGACGGAAGTCTTCACTTTGGCACCGATCCCACACCGGTGCGACCCTTTTGTCCTTCGCATTATCGAAAACAGACAAAAGATCCACACGGATATACCATTCTGGCAGTTTAAAATAAAATGACTCACCCCACCGGGGGGGTGTCTGCTTTATCGTTTGCTTCCTGCATTGGGATGAGCATTGATTTCTACCATGTGCCTGTGTAGTTTCCGCTTATTACGCCACATCTTTAACACAACAGCATCATTGTGCAATTTAATCTACCGCTTTAGACGTACAATCAAACATTCACCGAACAGGACTTAACTGACCACTTGCTACATTTTTCCGTTCATACCGGCGCACCTAAAAAAACGGGGGGGTTTCGAGCGTTCTTCGGCAGATGAAAAATGTTTAATTTTCCAACAAACGCCACTTTTACGCTACCACCACATGTTATTGCTGATCACATGTTTCTCACCCAGCACAACAGCAAAACAACCCATTTAGAATGGAGTTTGACATCGTAAATTACGCTTTTGGTTCATAAAATTAAAACTACTCATACTCCAGCATCACCAGCACCGAACCCGGCAATGATTCATTGTCCATTCTAACCTTAAACCGTGGTGCACGGTGGGATAATGAAGGACACAATTCGGTTGTTTTTTTTTGTAAAATATTTAGGAATTTTTAATATATGCGCACAGCAAAATCTACCAAAATCAAATTTCGTAATATAAAGATAAGTTTATTATAACTATAACTTTTTTTAATTTAACTTATTAATTAGCTTAAAATTTTGAAGTTATTCTTTTTAACCTAGGTAAAAAAGTATAAAATTTGAGTGTTTAAAATCTTCTCTTAAAAACCTAAAGTATTATAATCCATAGACAAGATGTTAAGGACTTTTTTAACTCTTTACATATAATTTAGCTTTCAGCTTCTTAAGTGCGTTTGATTTATATGGAAAAGATAACTAAACATCTATAATTGAGGAAGAATATAGCTCATTAAAAATGAAATTTTATTTTAATATTATAAATATTTTATGAATTATTATTATTATGAATTATGAAAATTTATGAATTTGTATGAAAAATTTATGAATTAATTTAAGGAAAAAAAAGTTATTTGGAGACATTTTCTATGGTAGTTTATGAACTCGTACGATTAAGATAATGCACTTAACAACTGATAATGAAACGGTAAAAATACGAACCAGCGCACTAGGATCACGGCTGTCTCGTCTCATACCCAATTAATCGTGAAAATTTATCTACCATTTAAATTTTATTTTATTTTGCAGCTAACATCTAATTTATTTTAAAAGAAAATAATTATATTTTTAGATAAGAATAAGCATTCATATAATGCAAAAAAAAAATTTGCTTCGATTTCTGATTCCCTTGTCCGCCCAGTATCCCAGTGTGCAGTGTGGGATGAGATTTGTTTTTTTGCCAATGGTTCCTCCCGTAGGTTCCACTTACCACATATATGCCTTTAGGCATTTTATACCCCGTAGTTGTCGTTCTTTTGTTTTTTTTTTGTTTTCATTTTCGCCTTTATCTCCCTTCACAAAGGGATATTTAAGGGTGCCCTCGAATGATTTAACTCTCTTCACCGGACGACATTGTAATCAAGCTTGTTTTGTGGTATGTGCAAATGATATTTTTCAACACTGCGTACGATTCGTCCCGCAAATGTCCTGACGATGGAGATGAGTTATCCATTCGCTGGAGGGGTTTTTGGTTCTATTTTTTGTTGTTGTGTCCCTTCACAACTCACCATTCGAACAGGGATCGTCGCTGGTTTGTGGGGAGTGCCGAACCACGTAACGAGAGATCCGAGTTTATGATACGCAAGCAGACAAGGGGTAGTATTCACTGTCGTATGTCTGCGTGCTAATTACAGTGCACGGTAGGCACAATTTCCATCATGTTGAATTATGCGCATCTCCCGCGCTTTGTCGTACTTAACCGGAGCGATTTTGCATTTTGCGGTAAGGTAAAATGGACTTTTATTGACCCATTCATTGAAATTGAAAAGAAGTATTTATTACTGCAGATGTTCGTAAATTTATAACCATTAGAGGAGAATTTTGTTCCTTGATTATCATTTCATTCTAAATTTGAATTTATAATTAATAAGACTTTGCATGACGGCATCATATTGTGAAAGTATTTATGTAATAAGCAATACTTAGCACATATCTTCCCTAGATAAAGGGCAATCGTAAGCGCTATTTAATGTTTGAATTGAAAATTATACCCCCTCGATCATTCATATGCAACAACCACAACCCGCAAAAAAAACCCCGACCATTTACTCAGTAGTATTGAAATGCATTCGTATCCACATTGCCCATCGGCTCAAATATAAAAACCGATAAATTTGTGGTTCAATCACGTCCTGTCCGGTGTACCGGTTTACCCACACCACAGTACATTTCTGCGATAATGAAGCTACATCAGTCTTCTTTTATTGTATTTTCACCATCCCATGAGAAACCATGCGCCTCCACACTGCAAAAAAGGCGCGAAATGAGAGGCAACGCGGTAGATGCAGGAGCCGACAAAATGGAAAGTGACAAACAAATTCGATTATCGACTGGTATCGGTCCATCGAGCTGCCTGATTATGCGGCCCACAATTCCCAAAACGGTGCCAGGAAATGGCGTTTTGCATCGGGAAACGCATCTTACTCGGACGAACCGTTACGCCCTCTAGCGCACGGGCTATGGCTTGATAAATGATGCAATAAATTTAAGCTTCACGCTTTCGTCGATCGAGATACGTTACCACACTGGTGCAGTGGTACACATCACGGTTTTTTTTTTGCTTTATTTCGCGAAAGTGCAAACACATTTGCCGCAGCTGTCCATTTGTTTTTCAAAAATTAAAAGAGGATCACCGGCAAAACACTCCACTTTCTGATGGTGGGTTGATCGAATTGTCGTGTACGACACTACAGATACAAGTGCCAATAAGTGCCATAATCTGCCGTGGCATTAATTGGTTTTATTTGTTGTTCTGCCCACACAGATGATGGCCTTTTTATCCTATTCGACCACTGGTGGACCGGTGCTCATCGGCAGACCTGTCGGTTACAGCAGGCCTGCCCGATAGCTAGAAGCGGATTAAGTAGGCTTCGGTATAAAAATAAAACTGGCCCTTCAGCCGGGTGCAAAACTGCAGGGCCTCGACACACCATTAAGTGGATCTGTGGGCAAAACCAAATGGGGTACACTCATGTGACCCCCCTTCTTTTCGGGTGCATTTTGATTATCCATTATCTATTCCAATTGGCATGTTAAATTATGCATAGCCTCATTTTGGTGCCACAATAAATTTCATTTGATGCTCGCGCTTTTGCTCAAATACACACAAACGCGCTTTTTCTGTCAAGCGGTACTGAATAATTCATACAATGTAAAATATACACAAGCACAGCTGTGCCATTACGGGCTTGTTGTACGGTGGCCTAATAATGTAAACCAATTCCCATCAATCTAGCGTCATTATAGCGGATGGTTTGGCAACTACTTTTAAGTGAAGTACCAGGCACCTCCATCACTAATTATACATTACGATCTCGATCTGTTGTAGCATAGAACGAAGTAATATGCTTTTATGTTGCAAATATTTTATTTATTTACACAATATAGGTCAGTGTTTGTTAAAAAATGAAGTAACAATCACTAATTTACTTAAGTGAATTTAAAGTAAAGCACCAGGCACCTCCATCACTAATCACATAATAGGATCTTAGGATTAGGATTAGGACCTGTTGTAGCACATAACGAAGTAATATGCGCTTATGTTGCACATATTGTATTTACTCACATCATGTAGGTCACTTTTTGTTGAAAAAAATTGAAATAACAACCACTTTTAAGTGAAGCACCAGGCACCTCCATCACTAATAACACATTGCCATCTTGACGTGGTGTAGCACATAACGAGGTAATAGGCTATTATGTGACAAATATTTTATTTACACAGATAATATAAGTCAGTGTTTGCTAAAAAATCAGGTAACAACCACTAATTTACTTTAGTGAAATTAAGTGATATTAGGTGCTTCAGTGAAGTACCAGGCACCTCCATCACTAATTACGTATTAGGATCTCTAGCTTTTGTAGCACATAACGAGGTAATATGCTCATTTGTTACAAATATTTTATTTACTCACATAATACAAGTTTGTGTTTGTTAAAAAGATATTGAAGTAACAACCGTTTATTTACTTAAATGAACTTAAGCGAAGTTAGATACTTCAGTAAAGTACCAGGCACCTCCATCACTAATTACGTATTACGATCTCGACCTGTTGTAGCATGTAACGAGATAATATACCCTTATGTTGTTACTATTTTATTTACTACCGTTTTTAGTAAGTAAAAGAAAATTTCAAAAATTAAATTACTTTTCAATGATTAACATTTATAAATTCACTCATCTCTGAACGTTTATTATAGTGATGTGCGCTTCGAAGTTCACCCAAGTCTCAGGAACCGGCCCCAAACTTCAGCCCGAACAAGGTCCCGAATTACTGGCTTCGGAGCCGATTCCTAACTATAGGCTCGACTTCGTTTTAAAACCACAATCTGAAATCAATAAAAAAAAATTTCGCCTGCTACTGAGCCGTTCATTCGGATTCGGCTCGGAAACTTTTAGCTCGAAATCTACTCTATGTTGAAATCAGATCCTACTCCGAAACCGGTTTCTCCATCCATCTCCAATTTCTTGATTTTAGTTATCAAAAAACTTACGAATACTATACAATTCCTCATTTAAAATTATGTATACAATTGAGAGATTCCTTGAAGCTTTATGAATCTGGTTGAGAATCACCCACTACTAGTCGTCACTCAACCTCAATCTAGCGAATCACCGAATCGATTTGGCTGCTTTCATTTCCACAAACTACTCCCACGATAATTCATTAATATATCAGTGCCATATCGAACGTTTCCCGGGGTCAGGCTTTATCCCTTCAGTTGCAGCAACAAGCAGTACGACACATAAATTTAAATTAGCTCCAGGGATGGATTATGCCTCGGCACAAGTACCAAAACCACCGCACCATTATCTCGATTCCCTGTTGGACTTCCCGGAAGTGCACAACCCAAGTGTGCCCCGGTGCCAATAATTGTAATTATTTTCCAATTGGTGACATTATTAACATTCCAAAATCACTGAACTGACACGATTCCCGCACACCGATACTGTCATCGGTTGATAGTGTACCCAGCGATAACTGCGACACGGGGTTCGATTCGGTTGGAAATCTCGCTAACAGCCATTGTCGCTTGCCCGGTGCCAAATGATGGCGTGATACCCATCGTACGGACATTCTTTTTATTGCAAATTATTATTACCGCTCATCGTATCTATCTCCAGCCCAGCACTCGCTTCCCTCCGGGGTGACTTCCACTTTCGACAAACCCATCGTTGGCAACTGTCCAATAAGTTGTGTGCACGTACCGTAGCATAAATTGTAAAACCATGTCCATCGTTCCATGGCTCACCCGATCAGATGCGTGGGCCACGGTATGCTTCCCATGTAGCGTGACCGCAAACTTTCGGTCGAATTAACAACACCAGTATGGTACCGCGGCAGTTGGTGCTCACGCATAACCTTGGCGCAACAAACTGCGAGGCCCATTCCTTCGCAGTTTGCGTAAACTTTCGGACCGGGGATGATGTGTTACGTGCACCCGCATGTGTGCGAGCAAATATCATAAAGCTGAAAGTGCACCGCGTGGTAACACACATAATCTTCAACCGCACTAACCGATAACTAACCCTAGCCGAGTCGAAGGATGGGCTGTGCGCTTCTGGGAGAGTGTTTAATTTTGACCCGCGCGGGTTAGGAAATTAAAGCGTTTGTGTAATGCAGTTGAAGCTTCCCGATATTCATTGATTTTTATAAGGTTATATTTGTTTTCTTTTTTTGTGGTTTACATCGTCTATTGTCTATGATGTTTTAAACATGAAATAATGTTTTCCCTGTGCTTAGCACCACTTGAATGGCAAATTTTCAGTGATTCTCCCGACGTTTTGTCAACATTACATTAAACTTAAACGGTAATTCATATAAGAGGTTGGCTGATAAGTCCCCGGTCTGACACATAGATGGCGCCGCTAGTATTAAATGCATATTATTTTTATATAGTACCAACCTTCAAATGATTCGTGTCAAAATTTGACGTCTGTATGTCAATTAGTTTGTGAGACAGAGCGTCTTTTGTCAAGCAACTTTTGTTAAGTGTTGTTCCACCAAGACAACGCACCGTGCCACAAGTCATTGAGAACGATGGCTAATATTCATGAATTGGGCTTCAAATTGCTTCCCCACCCACCGTATTCTCCAGATCTGGCCCTCAGCGATTTTTTCTTGTTCTTAGACCTCTAAAGGATGCTCGCAGGGAAAAAATTTGGCTGCAATGAAGAGGTGGTCGCCGAAACTGAGGCCTATTTTGAGGCAAAATCGAAGGAGTACTACCAAAATGGTATCAAAAAATTGGAAGGTCGTTATAATCGTTGTATCGCTCTTGAAGGCAACTATGTTGAATAATAAAAACGAATTTTGACAAAAAAAATGTGTTTTTCTTTGTTAGACCGGGGACTTATCAGCCAACCTGTTAAAACAAATTTACTAGACCGAAGTAGACTACAATGTGAGCACTTCATTTACTTATTTGTATAAATTTTGTACAATAAACTCACCGAGTTGTCCGATTTTATAATCCGTGTTGCGAATCCACGCGAATCTCGGGGATCTCGAGGGGTACTGGTAGCTGTAATAGACAGATATGATCCAAATTCATTAATTCGAATGTTTCTTTAAGCGAAGCAAAGATTCTGATTCTTGGTGTTGAATATAAGTGAATCAATGACGAATTTTTAATATTGAAATAAATCTTTGATTCCTCGGGAATTTCTGAAAATATATAGTTCTTAGAGTATTATAGATGAAAGGCGATTTTTTTTATAATTCCTGATATTCGAATCTTTTCAAATTAACAAATATAATTATATTCATTAACTTTCAGAGGGTCATAATTCATGCGAGAATCATGACTCTTGAGAGATTCATGACTTTTCAGAGGTTCACAAATCTTCGTAGATTAATGCATTGGCTATTCTTGGAGTGACTGAAAAAAAACCTACATTTTATGTATATTTTCATTTCCTTCTTCTTTTGTTTTTCAATTTAATTCGCAAATGTTATCGATCGAAACTCTGGATACGGATCCTTAAGTCTTCTCACGTGCTGGACATTTGGAATTATGCCATAAATTATACTTAAATTTTTCTTTTTAATAAATTGATTTAATTTCTTGCACAAGCTTGAAATCCTTTACCTTTTTTTAAAGAATAGTTTAGCTCATTGCACTTCAAAAAACAAAAATTTATATTTCCAGAACTCCTTTGAAAATTTGAAGTTATAATATCATAATTCATTTGTCAATGTAAAATCATAACGCCTTATTACTGCCTGACTGTTCTTAAGAAGCCAAAAAATTTAAAAAATAGTATCACATAATAATAAATATTAAATTCAAATGAATAAAACAATAAATTACTTTTTTCCAATTAAACGATTGCTCCGAATGTATCTTGACTCATTTATAAAGCGTAAAATTGCCATCCCATGGCAAGTTAAAAATGGTTTCAATAACCATCCCAGTTGGAGTACAATTATTTCCATCCCATAAGCGCCTTTCATTTTCATGAAAAAAAATAACTCATCAATCATACATTTATTTAAGCATAAATAACTCTCGCGAGAATGTTGGTTTCACGGCGTTGACCAACCCAAACCACATAATCTCCCAAGTTGCGAGCAACAGGAGCGACCAAATATTTGATAAATATGATATTTAATGATACTTCAATAATTGATTTATTGAACCGCCCCATTCCAATTAAAGTTTTAATGAGTGCCAATCGCTCAAATACATTGGCTATAAATGAATTAAATGAAGCCCTCTTTTCCGCGCGTTCGACCCTTACCAGAAAGGGGGCCAATCAGAGTCTTCCACGGTGGAGTGGGAAATAAATCGCCCACGATCAAGTGCTTCACTCACAGGAACGATGAGCGGCCGATTGAAATATGATCCAATTTCGAACCGATCGAACTAAAACGAACGAATTATTTGACCAACAGTCTGGTTCACACTCTTCACATTCCCTACCCCTGCTTTCAGTTGATTGCGACTTTATTTGTCTTGTGCGTTTGTGCGTGTACGTGCAATTCGTCACAATTTGTCCAACCGAATGTTTGCAAACGATTGTGATTGATTTTTATTGCACAATCGAAATGCACAAAATCACACAAAAGCAAAATCCTTCATACACACAAAAATGCTTGCACACATATTTCTTTTTGGACTTAATAATTGATAAACAGGAAAAACAAACATGCTTCCAAGATTAAAACGGTCGTCAAATGCTATGCCATGGTATCTTTATTATTTTTTTTATACAATAAACAAAAACAAAGTGAAAAGCTAACAGGCAAAAGCGGAAAGTGACATAATTTCGAGACAACAAAATTCTGTAAACAATTCAACAAAATAAATTCCTATAAGCAAACTCGTTTGAAAATCACACGCGAGAGATAATAAAACATAGCACAGGGTAAAAAACAAGCTACACACGTTGTAGAAAAAAGCATATTCAAATAATAATGCTCAAAACAAATAAAAGAGAGAGAAAACATTATAAATGATAAAAAGTTTAACATCCAGCAATTAAAAAAATAAATTATTCAAGAGCAAAAAGCACAAACAGAAATTGGTACATAATTGAACATAAAAAATAAAGCATTTCAAAACATTCAAAAGTATAAATAATCAATATTTAAAAAAAATGCAAACATAAGAGATATAATTTATTTAAGCACTAAAGTAATATTGGGAAATGATAAAAAGGAAAAATATTACACCAAACAACACCTAAAAGAAACAGCTTAGAAACACAATTGGAAAGAAAACAAGCAACACACAACAACATTCAAACTAAAAATGATAAAAATTGAAAAATACTCAAAAAACAGAAAACCACATTTTGAAACACAATTTTAACAAAATAAAATAAAGCTGATCAATAATGTAAATGAAATTTACAGCAATAAAAGAAATGGCACATTAAAACCATGCACAAAAGAAAACAAGTAAAACAAGAAACACAAGCACATGTGAACACTACAAAATGGTCTCTTTAAAAACAATCCGCTCGATGGTGGTCGATGGAACATCAAACAAAACCTGAACTTATCCATTGTTCCACCGAAAAGCTTGCTATTTATACAATAAATCATTCGGCTGCAAAATCGTACCCCCAAAAATGGAGTATCACCACAAATGGCGTTTCCAAAGCAAAATACCAAACAAAATAAAAACAAAATAAAAAAAAAACAAGGGATCAACACATTCAAAAGAATCCTTTCGGATTGCATGTTCGTGCACGTGTGCTCCGTCCGTGTTTCAATCCAACATTCAAGCAGCAAGATTTGTGGTCGAAAGCCAACTCTCGGCTAGGCATCAGGGATGGTACAATGAAAACAGGAAAAACACAGACACAAAAACGAATCCAACAGCTGTCCTCCCGTTCCATACGCGCTACAACCCAACCTGAAACCGGGATTCATGACGACTTATGACGACCGAAAGCCAACATTTTGCCGTCAACGGATGGTCGACAATAATATCCTGGTACCCCGGTACCAGAAGCTCCCAATATCCTGTCAGCGACACCATCCATCCTTCCCGCTATAAAGCCCTCCCTTTCCTCCCTTCACCTCATCCACTTCCACACTGCGTTCGAAACATCACGACTCAGCGCAACGATCATCCTGTCAACGCGAACAGAACGGAGCGTCCCGGATAAGCGTAAATAAATAAACAGGGTGAAAATGAGTAAATGAGTCAATGATGGGTACGATAGGCGAATGGAAAAGTGAGTGAAAGACGGGCAGCAATAACAACTGCGAAACGGAGCGGACAGAAACAAAAAAAAACGTGAGCGAGTTTATCCCAGAATTCTGCACACAAGCTATTGTTATTTTTAATTTATGCTCCCGCACACGTGAGCCCATCGGCAACGCATAGTACGGCATGCGGTAGCGTGGTGCACGTTTTTCCTGCTGATGCCGCTACTGCCGCGCCTGTACGATGCTTATGTTTGCTGTGTTCAGTTGTTTGTATCAAATGCGACACCAAAAGCTTGGATTATTACTTCACGGAAAGGAAGGAAGCAAAAAAAAACGAGGGAAACGCGGGCATATGCAGCAGGTGCATCAGGCTCGGTGCACCAACAAAAAAACCCCGCCTGGCAACTTCCGCCTTTTATCCTTATTAAGCATCCACAAATGAACAAAAAAGGAGGGTAGGAGTGAAAATTACTGTCAGTATCGTCGATGGCTCATTTCACTATATCATTTTTAGCGAGGAAAATTGTTTTATGGCTTTTTATTACCTGCTTACGTGCTGTCATTCCGGAATAATTAGCACCGGCAATTGGTGCAGCCTGCCTGACGGTCGCGCACACACACACACACTGCACTTCCGTTTCGCGCGCGAATGGAAAAAAAGTCCAATTCCGGGTTTTTGTTTCATTTATTTTCTCCCCCCTCTTTTTTGTGGTTCAGCTTTTTTTTAGGTAGAGCTAGTCCATCTCATGCGCTCGTCTAAAATCGGTACAGTGAAATAATTAGTAGCTTTAAAATGAACTTCCACGTGTGCTACTTCCTGCTACAGGGATGCGATAAATTATCCATTCCACGCACCACATCTGCTGCACGACCAATCCGGACGCCTCATATAGTGCTGAACAAAATGAGGCTAACGACACAAATTAATTGTCATTTAACAAAAAATATTGTCTATTGTTTCGAATGAAGTACAAAACAAAAAAAACTGGCTCTTAATAAAAGCCTCTCATAAATGCAACACCGGAATATTGGATAAAACCATAATCATGCAATGCACGTTCACAGCTTCTATTTATTGTTTGCAGCCTTTAATAATGAATGGCAAACAGTTAATGAGCTGTAATGTTCGCATAATTTTATATGTGCTTAATGTTGAACACTCGACTAGTTGTTGGGAAATTTTTCAACGCGGCTCAGGAATAGGAATACCGAAACATAAAGGAGGAAACACTGAGGAAAAAGAGGAGACGCAATGGAGGAATAGTAATGAAATAGGGAGTTAAGTTTATGAAGAAATTAGAAATTAATAGTTAACGAAAAAGGAAAGGAAAAAGCGATATACAATGCTCGCAATTGCAAACATGCAGAGAGTGTTTCTGCCTTGGAAGATGCCCAAGGACTTCTCAGACATAGGAGATATCTGTCATATGCGAAATAAACTAACTGTCTTCTAAAGTCGACATTATTCCCAAATGAACTGTTAAGATTCATCAGTTTGTTCAGAGTATCTCAAAGATGTCATCAGAAGTGTTCAATGTCCTTTTTTTCATCCGCGGTGGAAACCTTTCATGGAGAACCATTATTAAGTTGACAGACAACGGGACCATCCCCTTTGGTACTGCCGGATTCTTAGGCGCCGCGCTGTGACAATCTGATTAGGGTGTCTGGCGTGGAGTTTACGATCATCATTGTTCGCTGTTTTGAGCTAATGAGACTCCGGCTACTGTAGGAATCCTCCAAGGGAGTACAACAAACAATACAGTTTACTGGTGATGGCCTAGACCAGCCTCAGTACCTTCTCTTTCGACGCGAAGACGTAGCTGCTGCAGATGAACCATTATAGTCCTGACTGCCTCTGCAGTATTGGGCAAGTTTTCACGGCTGGAAAGCATCAGGACGGTGATATTCGCCACAGTCACTCCTGCATTTACCTGTTCATACACGCCACGACGAGCAGCCATGAAGCGTGGACACTCGAAGAACACGTGCGTCGCACATCCAGACACTTGAATCACTTTGACTCCCTGATACTAAGCTTCATATCTTCATAGGTAAGCTTCATATTAGCAAGGTGAGCCTGAAAGATGCCGTATCCTGTTAATAACTGCGTCGTATGAAACTAAACTTCTCGAAACCGGCGTGAGGTCGAAGGTCCTTAAAATCTACTAGATTCCAGAATGTTTGCCATTCATTTTAAAGTCTTTGACAGATCACGAGATCATAAACTGCGAGAAAGTTCTTCAGGTCTTCGGTATATTCCAGAATTCGTGACACCCTTCAAAAATCTGAGCAGTCATTGTATCAAAGCTTCATTTGCTCCATATTTTAACGACTTGGTAGTCAACAGTGAGTGAGTTACAGAGTCAAAAGAAGTAAAGAGAGATGAATAACATCTGAATAGATGTTAATATCCTGTTATCCGTTGTTCAACAAGAGAAAGCAGATGCTCAGCAATAGGTACAAGGATATTGGAGAAAATGAGCGGGTAGGCTAAAAGAACCATTTGAATCGATAGAGATACCTTTACAACAGGTGAAATTAAATGCGAATCTGAAATATTTTGCTGCCAGCATAATGCTTAAAGACCTCACAATAAATGCTAAGTTCAGAACACTTGAAAAAAACAAGTCTTTTCCAATATTAAAGCCATCCGGAACTCGGTTTATCCGGTTTGTCATTTCCAGTGCAATTTCTCCTTAGGTTAATCACTTTCCCTCAATGCTGTATGACCAGCGTCCCCGTATATTGGTCCGGTGTCACGAAAACCGCAAAACATTATACGCAATTGATAAACTGTGCGCACTGACATACCAACCACCGATAATCATGAGGGCGACCCTTGGCAGTGCAACCCGCGCGGACAGTCATTTAGTCGAAACATTTAGCTTCACTACATAAATCATGAAATGACGAGAAAATTCAATTATCCCTCTCTGGCACCTCCCTTCAACACCTTGCCCAACAACCGTCCTTCCGAATTTTAACAGCTTAGGGGAAGTGCGAGAGCGAGAGCATTTCGCTCAAACGCCTTCAAACGCACCCCGCATCACGATGATAAGACGGCGTGTCCGGAAGGCATTATACGGGGGGAGGGGTTGCTGGGTTTTCTGGGTCGAAAACAAAACAACTCAATTTATCGTAAATAATTGATGATATATTCGCTTCGCTCTTTGTCGTCCGAGCTGTCTAATGGTCGTTTAAGGAGAACCAACCTGGGACCGTGTCAGGATGCGTCTTCCGGTTGTCTTACTGTGGTACATCTTCAAATTGGTCAACGGCGGCCTGCGAAAGATTGGTCGACTACTGAGACAGTGGGCTGTGAATTGTTGTGGATGATTGAACAATAAATTGAAATTAATCTATCTTAATAAAAGCCTACCACGCTGTTGTGGATGGGGAAGTGATGTTCCCACCCTTTTCTGGTGAGTTCTATCTCCTTATCGATGTATTCCATCCCTTTTAGAAACCCCGTGCTTAAGCAACCGCGAACTGCAGTGTGCAATATTTCACCGTTCTCTCTCTCTCTCTCTCTCTCTCTCTTCCTGGTGCCATTTGTTGACAAATTTTTCATCGTACTGCAGCTGTTCTGTGTTTGCTGTTGAATACTTCTTCACCGTAAAACGGACGGAAACATGATGGTACAAAACGAGGTTGAAATGAACATACCACCACCACCGATCATCATCATAATCCTTATCATCATCATCATCATCAGCCGTTCCGTTCCAAGGTTCCCTTTTTTTCTTTGCTACCTCCAAATGCCTTGTTTCAGTTGTAAATATTTTATGCAAACGCACCGACAAACAACCTTCTGTACGATTTCATGGCCAAGATGGAGATGGAGTCGCGGCAACCGTACCTTTTAGCTTCAATTTCCTAGTATGATGCACACACGATACACAAAGCTGTGCACGGAAGCTTTCGAATTTTCCATCGTGAAGCTGTTTTTTTTTTTGCTTCTTGCCGATGATGGCATCGGATTCTCGTTTCACATCTGCTGGCTGTACCTTTAGATGAAGCAGAAAATAAAGGAAAAACAACGATGTTTAGCGTAACGGCACGGGGTATGAGAAAATGGGTTCACAACGCGAGCAAAGAAATGGGGTTTTTGGTAATTTTTGCTACAGGTTTCCCTTTACATTGCCTTCCGTGCAAGTAATGAGTGCCTACCGTTTACCATCCAATCACGTCCACAAGAGTTGCGCCGAGCTGACGCTCCAGTGGTACGTTCGCAAGCGCAAGCCGAAAAGAAATCTATATGTAAATTTACTAATAATCGTAAAAAATTATTTTACACAACAACAAACAACAAACTCCTAAACACTAGCAGATCAGCTGCCCTAACATGGAAGCAGGCAGCCAGCCCTAAACATGGGAGTTTTTCTTTTCGATCTCTCACATTTCAACTGATTCCGGACAATTCAACTGCTGCTGGAAAAAATAAATTCCACGTAAATTGGGCTCAATAATGCGCAATTGAAGACTGAGCACGTGGCTTTCTGCTAGGCCTATAGAGCCAGGCTAGGCAAACAAATTAAGTGAAGCAAACGATGGCAAATGATTAGGAATTTGAATGGTAAAAGAAAGTCGAGAGAAAAAAGCATCAAGTCAATTCAACCAACCGTTCCTGGCTACGGCAAAAGATGTACCTTTTTTGCATAATTTAGACAAAGTGTTTTATTATTAACGATGGACGATAGACACGATCGTTTTACGTTTACGTTGTGTTGCATTGTTTGTTGCTGCGACGGCCAAATGGCAGTTCGCTCGTAAAGGTAGGATGTTATTTTTCCAAACATGGAAAACACTTACCATTGTTCGGTGGAAAGCTTCCAAACGTGCCCTTAATCATTACACGCTGATCATCGCTCTACAATATCTATTACTCGTTGAGTGTTACATGGGTCATTATAGTTTCTACTGGAACTTTTTGTTTTTTTTTGCTTTGAAATAATGGATTTGTCTTCCGGGAATGATGAAATGAGCAGCACAAACTTGTTAATTTAGAATCATAATATTACAGGTACGAGTTAAGCAGAACGAGTTTGACGGGATAACAGGATACCCATTTTGTCTGTCATTACTGTCATTAGATAAGATTGTTCGCATTTACCACGAACGAGCATTATTGGCACACGTTCTGGTATATTGAGATCAGAGCAAATGATTGATAGTTAAAAACAATTTTTCAAATAAAAAAAAATAGTCAAATTTGATATTTTCATGAGTTTTGCGATGTGAAGATACAATTCTCTCATTGTACACTATCTATCTATAAGCAAATCTAAAACTTTTAGTGCGTTCCAGACATATTGCAGTTTTTTCCGGAAGTTCTAAGTCTGAGTTTTTCGAAGGTAAAACTACAAACCATCAAAATTTCAATCTTCGAGAGATCCTCCAGATAATTCGGGAGTTTCAGAACCGATTTCAAAGTAGCATTCAATGTCCTCGGACCTTGCAACAATAAGGAATTTCTCGAAAGCTAATGCATCTTTTACGGGCCAAAATTGATGAAATGAGAGTGTTGAAGCTGTTGTCTGAACCGTTCGAATCTCACTGCAGGTTATAGAAGAGATCTTCTGTTGGGTACTCAACAGAACGCTGGAAGACGTCTCGTGAAGTTGGCATCTACACAACTAATGGAAGGTGGAGTAAGTAATGTAAACGCAACTACAAAGCGAGTCCTTAAACATTGAATTGAAGATGAAGGCAACGAAGGCGAGGTACTTGCTTGCTCGAGGCTCTGACCGAGATCATGGGAACCCAACTGAGGAGTGGAATATCAGTTGATCTCGTCCACCTCAAGTCTTTTGAGAAGTTTTGCTACTTTTGTACGATCTTGGGCTTTGGGAACAACTCCTAACATCCAGAAAACACTCCAAAATACGAAATATATCACACACTAATACGTCCGATAGTTCTTTATGGACATGCTGGCGAAAGACGTCAACGATATTATCTTTTTTGAGTAGCGAATACTTCGGTGCATACATATTTGTGAACTAGTTTCGTTGTGGAAGTAGAATGACAGAACAGGGTATCAAATCCCATCCCTACCGTGTCTCCACATAACAAGGACTGACTATTCACCTATATGGTAAAACATCTCTAGTAAGTCAGAAATGGCCTGGGAGGCCTTAGAGGTCGTTAAGCCAAGAAGTAGTAGGGAGGCGTTAGCTAGATCAAGTAGAGCTCAAACTGTCGGTGATACGGACGACATTGATGTAGAGGAACCTTGGATCGAATTTCCTGGAAACAAATTGGTGTTCTGGCCATGTCAGCACGACGTGCTCAACTGAGTGATCCAAGAATGAGTTAAATAATAACTTCTTTCGTTTTATTTAGTTTATTGTAATTTTAGGCTAAGCTAGTCGAATTCTCATTTAAAGATGACCAAAACAAGTCAGACCAAACAGACCGAACACCTTTGTAAACTCTTGATGTTGTGAAGCTATAATGTAAGTTGGTTTAATAAATACAATTTATTTAATTCGTTTAAGTTTTCAATACGTCTCATCCCATGCATACGCGCCGTTTTATCTTTTCGCTAGCAGCATATCGCGAGCTGCTTGTCGTCCTGCGTTCCCATCTGCAAATCCATTTGCTACCCTTGTTGCGAACTCTGTTATTATCACTTGTAATACCACTATTACTCAAAGCTTCACTGCCAACCATTACCTAACTGAGGGGGGAATAAATTTTGCTGCAAATGAACAAACGGACATTTTGCTTCACGCTTCACGCCCATACCAACGACACAACCACAGTGGAGCCCCAGCCGGCGCACTGAATGCTGCCGGGTCCGGACACAAACGCAGCGTACTAAAAATCGTCGGTAACGAACGAATGAAAGTAGATAAATTAAAATTGTACAACACCTCCCCCGCCGGTCCGTGCATCAATTCGTGACTCAAGACGCACCGCAGGGCCAACG
This sequence comes from Anopheles parensis, assembly GCA_016254315.1. Lineage (NCBI taxonomy): Eukaryota > Metazoa > Arthropoda > Insecta > Diptera > Culicidae > Anopheles > Anopheles parensis. The sequence goes on along the minus strand of CM028126.1, from coordinate 33,183,684 downwards.
ATCTACTAGTGTCCTGCTGGTAGGTAGAGCTCGGAAAACTTTTCGCCCAGATTAGCATCTTGATGCTCGTGAAGAGAATCATCGCTACGCCATAAAGAGGGATCCTGCCCGACTGGACGTTGGGTTCCGGGTTCACACTTCAATCCCGTTGGACGGGAGATTTCCCTGTTCGTGCGCCAATGTTAAAACACTTTCACAGCAGAAAACGCTACTTTTTAACTTCCTCACTTAACAGAGCCTCCCGTTCCCCGTTTATCATGAAGCGAAAAGCTTGAATTGTTTCTGTACAATACTTTCCACCGTCAAACCACCGGTTGGGGGACGACCTCCCGAAGGAATCCCCGGCCCGCAAAAGCAAGGCGCGTAAATTTTATCTACAACTAGAATTTATTCGCATAATTTTTCTTCTTCTTTATCGGCCATGTTTTCACCAGTGATGGATGGAGCTGGTAGCGCCGAGCGGCGGCAAGAATGCCGCCTCTGTGCGGCTGAGATGCTGTAAAATCTAAAAAAGATTCATCGGCTGTAGTTGGCAAGAATAAAACAAAAAGCGATCTAAAGCCAGGAGTGCGTCAAGAAGTGAGAAAAATGTCCGATTTTACAACTGATCTGACTGGTGTAATCCCATCGGATGGGTAGCGCTTGTTAAGCAGCAAGTGATGAAATTTATTGCAGTGAAATGAGATTAAATGTACGCACGCGGTCGGGGATGGATGGGGCAACAAGAACCATTTGCATGCTGATAATGAGGATTTATGCTAAGTTTTGTAACCATGCAAATGACGGGTTTTAATTGTTCGAAATAATTTGCAGACATTGGAAGAAACTTTCCTAATGCTCAGCAACCAGACTGGAAGAATTTATAATAGCTTCAAGCACTTCAAATTTTATCTCAAAAAAAACTCTCAAACATGCTTTCAATAAAGGGCATTAAAAGTTTAGAACAAATCATTTAAATTTAGTTTTTATTAGCAACCAAAATTGAAGAAAATAGAATGAACAATTCCTTAACAATACGCAGCTTAGCCTCACATAATTCCTAAAGCTCCCTTATCATCATTCTCGAGTAAGCCATTCCAACAAAGCTGTTTTTATAATGGTACCAACTCATCGACTTGAGGTCATTCTTGTTCATACGCCGCCCGTTCAGATTCGAATAGTGGCAATTATTATACCACCAGGCTCCTTCACTCATGACGGCACAGCTTTCGCCCGGTCTTTGATCGTTGTCACGATCGAAAGTCGAAAACTTCATATACTGGTGAGATGACAGTGAATCACCTGCCGTGCCGGAATATTCGCCGACCTTCTTCAAGGGGTATTGTTCCGTCTCATTACCAATCAGAAACTCTTTATACTTTGCGTACAGATACTTTCCACTAAAGTCTTCCAACTCCACCACCAACTCATACGGCCATGTCGCCGTCAACCGATGTAAACGTTCCAACCCGATCCAGAACTCTCGTCCGATGTTTCCAAAACCATCCCGATACGCGTCCCAGCTGCGATAGAAATTCAATGATTCGTTCGTGTGTTGCTGTATCACGAGCCAACCGCCATCGAATCGTGTCTGCTCGCAATAACCCATAAACGGTTCCTTATTACCATTCGGGTGTATTAGATACATTCCAGATTCCTTATTAGNTTTCCAAAACCATCCCGATACGCGTCCCAGCTGCGATAGAAATTCAATGATTCGTTCGTGTGTTGCTGTATCACGAGCCAACCGCCATCGAATCGTGTCTGCTCGCAATAACCCATAAACGGTTCCTTATTACCATTCGGGTGTATCAGATACATTCCAGATTCCTTATTAGGCACTTCCTTGCAGGATCTATACCTATGATACAGGCAATCTTTGCTTGGTACTTCAGCCGATGGACGACTCTTCGCTGTAAATTGTCCTTCCTTTAGTGTCATCAGTTGGATCTCCTTTCTCATCTGTTCGTGACTGGCGCAGGAAGTCTGTTGCGAAAGTATTTTACCCGTCTGAGTTTGCAATACCGTAAGATTGTGACCCAGCAGATGACTCAGTTGATGCAATGCCCACAGCAACCCTTCCGAAAGGTTCGTTTGATGTGAAAACTTCTGTTCGATTGATTCTCGATCCTCCTTCAGTGAGAAATCCATCTCGATCAGCTTGTACTGCAGATATTCCAACTTAGCTGACAGCGCATCGTAACCACATTCCGTTGGATAGGATTCGGTAATGTTTTCTTGGAGACTTCTAACCACCGCCGTTGCCGAAAGTAATGTTAACACAACCAACACGAAGCTTTTGTATGATCGTTTAAACATGATAAGTTTGTAACTAATCGAAAACTCAAAACTAAACCTTTCTTAACCACGCACGGCTAGAACTGTGGATGGTGATGAATGGAGGTCCCTTTTATAGGACTTCAAAGTAAGACGATCATGTAAAAACGACATCTGTTTTGTATGGGTGTTTGTAAGTCAAACAATTTTCAAATAAAAACATGTCCAAATGATAAGGTTTTGCCAACCAATAAATCATTACCTGTCATACTTGATTATCGCTGACTCGCTGACCTTAGACCAACAGCGTTGGTTAATTAGACGCGCACGACACATAAAAATTATGTTTGCTGATAAGGAGTTACTGTTCACATTATTCTTCCACTTGAGTAATTAGTGGATGAATAATTCGTCTTGGCAAGTCTTGTACCTAGATCGATGACGTAAAGGTCTTGATTATCCTCATATTAGGTATCGTAAGTCTTTTTGAGATTTTAATTTTTTTCTCAAGTTTTCAATGAGTTCTCAAAGTCCTTGTCAGTCGTCTATCTTTCCAGAGAAAGCTGATTTCATTATCTATATTTGAGTCTTTCTTCCAACTACAGGTCAAGATAACTGACCTAAAAGTTTCTGTAAAAAGACATTTTGAAAATAAAGAGCCTAGCATATAAACTTAACATCTACAATAACTAAGTTTTCCAGTTGTTCTCAATCTGTCAGTATAGCACACACATTACGGCAGATATATTACAAAAGTAAATTTTATTGTTTATAAAAATTATGACCTTTTTCTAAAATCTAACTGTACGAAAGATCAGTTACCGATGACAATCCAGTTCAATGCATTGCATTGGCAAAAACCACCAAGAACCATCGATAAGAAATCAACGTAAAAAGTGTTTCAATCTTGTGATGCAAGTTGAAACGATTTGTCAACAAGAAGCAAAAAAAAAACATTCCCCCATGGAACCATATGCCCCAGTTACCGTTCGGGCAGATTTGTGAAAGGATGCAATCTCTTAAAGCCTCCAACAGTGGTTTTTGGTGGAGTTGTAGCTTGTCAGCCAGACTTGTTATCTCATATACCCCGAAGCAACATGTTGTCTTGATTTTTTTGTTTTGTTTGCTGCTGCTGGTACCATCCACGAGTGCTCTATCGCATCAACAACGGAAGCGATCATCTCGCTTTTGGTGAAGGTTCTTTACGGTGTATTCCCTTCACATTGCTTCACATGGTGGGCGCATTCTGATGCATCGAGCGAATCGTTACTTACACGCATCCGTTAAGGTTCCATATGATGCTTGCTTGTGTATCGAATAAAAAGCAAAACACACCGGCAAAGAAAACCCTTTCCGGGCATCAAAAGACAAGCTATTGGAGGATATTGTACGCACCTAAGAGAGGCAACAACAACAAAAAAAAGACAGCAGAAAACGTGCACCGAACTTCAAAAGCTCAAGATAAGCGTCAAGCCGATATCAGACGGGCAGCATCAGTTGCCATCATTGTCCCACATATCGACGACTCGTTCTGGCTTGGATTGCGTGTGGGCCGCAATCGGTCTCACAACCAACACTCTACGGGTGTAGCGGTAGAGGCCAAAAAAGAGAACCAGGAGATTGTCACTAATCCCGGTAGACAACCGTGCAGCTCCAGTATCGACCATCAGCAAGCCCATCCCAGGTCTGCCATGTCACATGCCGCTTGTCAACACATTTATCGGGTCCCAGGCAATCTTCCGATTCCCATACATGGGAACTTCATGAAGAAATGCATCTTAATCCTTCGTTTTTTTTTGTTTTAGTTCTTCGAACCGGCAATCCTGGCCAAAGCTTCTAAAAACATGTCCGGATCCAGCAAAATGGATGTATTGGATTTGAATGTGTCTTCATTCTTACTTTAGTTTATGCAAGTTTTGACGTATTATACCTTTCAAATAAATCTTTCAAATCCTAAAGCAAAGTCTATTTGGAAATTTGTTTAAATTATGTGAAGTTGGGTGACGCGAGCGTGTGAGCGAGAGTGTGTGTGAGCGTGTGAGCGAGGATGAACGCGAGGATGAACGTGAGTGTGTGTGTGTGAGTTCAGCGCGATAAGGGGATATAAGCGGTGCGCGCGGCTGAACTAGGGCAGTTTGGATTTGGATGTAATTGAATAAAGCGAAATTTGTTTTGAACTTCTAAATTCCTTTCTCACAATTATGTGACTTCTTGTTCTCTGATAGTGTTCTCTTGAAAGCTCTGATAAACGAATCACTTCAGGCACGGATCAAAGACGAAATATTAGTTTCTTTTAATTAATAAATATGGGACAAAAAAGACATTTTTATGGCAGATTGACTCTAACCTTCATTGCCAAAGCGAACAACTGCATCGATAAATATTATACAAACGAAAAAATGCTTTATCTGAAAATGGTAGTAAAAATACATTGGTGCCGTGACCAGGATCATGAACAATTTGACGAATTTGATTTAGATCCGCAATAGTTTCTTTCTAGTTGTACACCGATGTTAATCGTTACCGCTTCTTCAACTAATTATCAACAAGTGATGTAATTTTTTTTATAATTTCTCATGGTCTAACTGTGAAGGTTACTTTGAAAATACTTCGAAGATATTACATTCCCAAACATGGCTTATCTCGCATACGGCGAGGCTAATGCATTTCGTTTGATGCTGAAATTGAAGATCCCTCATATTTGTAAGATGTAACAAATAAAATTCATACATAACTTATTCATTTCTTTCCTGACAAAAACGATCATGATGCCGATTCGGCGGAAGCATGCTATTGCTACTTACCGAAAGTGTGTACCAAACGCCATGCATCCCAAAAGCCTGCACAAAGAGAGCATCCGTTGTTGTGGTTTCGGTAGAAAATTAAATGATTGCTTCGTGCCCAACACCTTTTGCAAAACTTTCCATTCGGTGGCTTATGGTTGGCTTAAGACGCCATCATTCCAGGGTACCACCCCCCGGGCTTGCAAGAAGGTTTGGTAGGAAAACGGATTTGCCACTCGTCGCGGCACCTTCCTTTGCAGCACATTGTACGACAGCACCATCCTTTCGAGGAATGGATGGAAAGGCAAAACCCTTTCATTAAGGATTTCCGTTTCCCATTTTCGGTGCTTGACTACTGATTACACCCTTCAGGTTTTGAGCCCAAAAGGGTCAAGTGTGCCATTTGACGGTGTGAGAAAAAAGGGGAACGGGGTTTTAATGCCCAAGCATGTATCTTCGCTAAGTCAATCCGTACGTTTCTCCCTTTCTCTGCAGCCGAAACCATAATCCCACACAACGGCTGAATGTGCTAAAGACTTCTGGGATGAACCGGTGACCGGTAGAAAAGAAAACTCTCCCTGCATCCCTATTCACCACCCGTGACCGCAACGAAGACAGCCACCGACCCCGAGGGGGTGTGTTTGCCACCGATTGGAAAAGGGCTCTTAAAGGAAAGATAATTTTCTCTTAAGCATTTCTATTATTTTCCCCCCAAAAACTCACTTAATCGACTCCGAAAGCCAAACACCGTAGCTGCTTGTCGCTTCGGACAGGGATGCGAAACGTTTCTCCAGTCCATTCAACGTGGACAACCATATGGAGAGGATAGTGTTACAGCGTCATCAAACCCTCGCTCTTTGCCGAAACCGGTTTTTGGATACTGCGGACACGACAAGAATTTAATCCGATTTGCTCCGATTCCAATCGCACCAGCAGTCGGTACGAGTATGGGTGGGAATTTCTTCGGTTAAGAAGCAAGAGTTCCGTTTCGTTCGCCAAGGGGTACTGATGAAATGTGTACGATTTAATTTACTTGCTTCCATTGAACAGACCCGCACAGAAGGGTAGTTGTACGATATAAAACAAAAGATAATTATTTTGTTGTTACAGTACTCCCCTTTCGTTCTAAAGGAAGGAATACATCTTCAAATGGATTAAAGGGCAAATAGTTGAAATGCATTGAAAGTAATCATATGTGTCTAAAAGATATAACGAAATCAGGAAAATACCCATTTCACACACAAAATAAACGCATTTCCCATGATTGACTGGACAGCAAAAGAACTCTCGCATACTAAAGTGCCTCGTATATCGTGGTACAAATGCTTGAAATTTGCAAGACACTTGAACTATTCAAAGAATTTTGGAAACCAATAAAGTATCGAAAACCGAAACCAGTATTTTGAATGCACAAATATCACTATCGCGAACCTTTATAGCAAGACATAGACCTTAAGAATAACATTATAGCATCTACACCAAAGGGAATAAAATCAAAGGAAATTATCAAAACAAGTCAATACCAAAATTAGCTTTGCAAATAAAGAATGCGACATCAAATTGTAATGGAGATAATCGCATCGGAGAATATTTAGACCTAGTAACTACACCAGAATATATTTCGACCTTAGTATGTGAACAATAGTATCAGTATGGCGTACTATTGCCAAAAAGATCTCATCGTTTAACGGATCTCAAACGAGCATTTTAAAAATTTTGAGCTACACTAGCATCATTCTTTGAGGAGCAACCAAACATAAACAACTTATTGTGTGATTTAAAAATCAAATAACAAAAAAAAACACTACAACTACTAGCATTTGTATTACTAACTGAGTGCACCTGAAACTGTGCGAAAAATAGCGCAAGAAAGTACGAAAGCTCAAGAATGTTTTATAGTAGAATACTAGTTATAGCTAGATAACACTTTATAGCAAACTCAATACTTCCTTACAACATAAAAACAAAAGAATCTCATCTTATGATTCATTGATATTCCTGATGCATTGTCGTAACGGGCCTCAATTTTTGGTTTCCTTCAAATATTGAGCGCTATTGAAAGAAAAATGCGATGTCCAAGGTGGGACACAATCGTTTCAATATTGTCACTATTGTTTCCCACACTCGCAAAGAGTGCAACAATGTGTGATGTTGGAGGGTGATCGTACTTAAAAATTCACTGCACACAACAGTGGTCGTTTCTTTCATTACATTTCATTGCATTGGAAGGTGTCGAAAACAAAAGTTAGAAAATTCGTTACGCATTCTGATATTGACAATATGACGAAAGGAATTTTACCAAGAAATCTTTCCAATAAACCAAAAAGTGTTTATATAGTCTTTTTAGATCTTAGGCCTGACTTTAGCAAGCGAAAATAATCTCATGTCGCACTCGATTCCACTGCAGTGGTCCAGTAAACCGAATGCATCAACAAACTCTCAACATATAGGACGAAAGGTAAATAAGGTAAAATAAAACAGTTTTTCACTGTTTCAACTTCAAGTCACTCAATGTGAAAGCCACCGAAATGGAAGGATTTGGAAAACCTTTTCTCTAACTCCAGCGTAGTACATCTACGTGGTGTCAGGGTATCGAATGAAGTGGTCACGGGGTTTACAGACACTTGGACAGACTACAGATCCAGCGGTAAAGCAAAAAAGCACAGATCATTGCATACTTTCAGTTGAGAGAACGAGAAGAAGACGAAAAAAACACAAGAAAATCTTTCAAATAACTCAAGCAGTAGAACTACACAAGTAAGAAGCTCGGATGGCAAACAGAAAGAAAAGAATACAGCAGTGCAAACAGAACAATGCTAGAAACACCGGTAATGATCTCCAACGCCACCATCCACAACCTTGGGAGTGGACCAGGATAGTTGTTTTGGGGGGCGGGGGGAATGGGAATACACTATTTGCACGGAAGGACAAAGCTGATTTCTTTTCAGCCAGTGCAACCTTTTGTGTGTTGATACATCTTCACCGATGGGAGTATACACCACCTGTGTATCCTTGGAGACATTTTTTGGACATCTGGAAACCATGTGTACGAGCGAGAAGCACCAGTTTGTTCTACGTTCTTGCGTTCCCGTATCCATTGGATGATGGAGTACGTGTTTCCGTTGGGATTGTTTGAGACTTTTAATATTTTTTCCAACCCAAAGATACCTACAACCTCGGCAGAAGGAATCGCTTTTATGTGACCCCGTTTTTAGCATCTATTGACATTTATCGTCAATGTCACTGTTTGAGTTTACCGGTGGAGCAACGGGTCAACTGGAGCTTATTTGTTCATGCTCAGTTCATCAGTTGGATGGATTGATACTTGCACAAAGAGAGAGAACAAAGAAACCGAACTTTGAACCTGAATATGGTGACCACGTTTTAGAAAATCTCTTTGAGAATAATGCATGAGTGTCGTCTAGCGAAGGATGATAAGCTATTGCCATGCAGTTTAGCATCTAAACTATATCTTAGTATCTTCGTATGAAAAAAAGTACTTTCGGTTAAGTTCCTCTTTCTTTTAGTTGGATCCATTACCTTGCGATTGTTAGCTGTGATACATTATTTATTTTGACTTGATATGGACAATAAGATGTTTGTTCATTGTTCTAGTATTCTAGTGCATACTAGAACCTGCACTTTCCTTGTGGGAAAGTCTTATTTTTATAATATTTTTAACTGGAGTTGTGATGAATTAACATTTTGAAAATAGTCTAGAATTAAGTCATTCGCCTTTCAAAACATCTCCAAACTTAGCATCTTCAACTACAATTTTTGCCATAAGTATCCCAAGTGCGATAATTACCTTTTTATAGCAACTATTTTATATTACGAAAAGCGTGGAGGTCTCGATCGTGGACTAACAATTCTGCTCCTTTGGACTATATGTTATCAAAGGCAAAAAGTACCGGGGGATATTCCATTCCCAACATTTTTGTTTGTAGTCCATTACTACGTACAAGCATCTTAAATGACAAACTTCAGGTAAATGCACACAACAATACCATAATTAAATCAGACTATTTGCACGAGGGTAAAAGTTTGAGACAAACTCCTTTCTTTTCGTTGGACCTTTTTTGTTTTGCCACACTACACACTCCAAAAACACGTATCGCATGACACAAAACTGGCCACACCGATGATAACAAGAGCAACAAAAAAAAGCGGTCCTAGCTCGCTTTGTGCCTTTCGGGGTTCCATCAGCTTGATCGTGCACTTGATGCACTTTGAATGAGATCACGATTTACACCAGCAAAGAAGTGGCTGAATAGCTAAGCAAGGAGTACCCTTTTTTTTCTTCACTGCGTTGACAATGATTGCAATGGACGCAACGTGTAGACGTGGTGCCTGGAATTGCTAAAACTGCATAAGCTTTCCTTCGCCGTAAGCCACCGGCAAACGGACATGGTTGATGGATGATGTCGTACCAGTCGGATTCGTCGGTGAAAAAGCTCTCTCCGATGGCAAGGTGAGTGTGCAAGTGGTCCGAATGCTGTTAGAATTCCTTTTTATTTCTACTTTCTTCCTACCGACGGATGAAGCGCATAGTGCAATAATGGGGGCTGTGGCTTTGTGGGGCTTTTTTATTCGACAAGTACATTTGAAGTTGCGCTAGATGTTTGGATGTGCCGCATAGAAGCGATTCAAACGATGCACCCGAAAGTGCATCGGAAAGGACGGGTATGATGGAATCACTAAAACCCCCGGGGGCGATTCGGGTTGTGCCCCGAAGGAAGGTGATCTCCCGGCGGCGCTTAAGATGTTGTGTGATACGTATGCGCCTTTCTTTGTCGTGTCGTGTGTGTACCGTAGTGCACCATTCAATCGGGTTTTATTGTTGGATAAGAAGATTGTAGACTGGATGGTGTCTTTGTTCGGTTAAGCTGCTTTCTGCGATGAATTTCTTCATCACAGTCATGTGTTGATACTTATCGATAAACTTGTTCCGCAATCAAAACTTTCCCTGACTCCCTTTTTTTTCTTCTTCGTCGAACAAGCTGCAGCGTTGATGCTGTTTTCGAGCTTGCTTTCAGCTGTTTGTGCAGTATTATGTTTAAGCACGATATTCACACCAAAACAGTTGGAAATCCACCAGATTACCATTACAATGATTTACTGTTATTATGTCCTTGCCTATGGTTTTTTTGCTTTTGAAAATGTGTTTTTTTTTAATATTTTTTTTACTGTTTTAATTTGTTTGCTTTAATAGAGTGCCTTGGTTACTACCTGTACTTCTTAGTAACAAATGAAAAAAATGAAACTTTTAGCGCCTAAATTTATGCAATCGATATTATCCTTCTGTGTGCTTAACTATAACAAAAATAATCTTGCTAATACTCGGACCTAAAACATCCTTTCAGAAATTAAGGAAAAGTCTGAGTCTGTTTTTTAAGTAAGGTAATTTTTGTTTAATATAATTATAAATTTTGCTAAAATAATTTCGATAAAATTATACATTGTTGACAAAATGTATTTTACATTACGTAAAAATTGTACGACAATTTTAAAACTTCTTCTTAAGGTATTTATATTACGGATAATTAATATAAAATAATAATTATTATTTTAGCAACATTTGTTGGGGGAATTGGACACGTGCTCAGGTCTTGAATTTAAGATATATCCTAAAATTTGGCTAAAATGTTAGAAAAATATCATGTTGATTTAGTTCGAAAACAATGGCTGTATGCAAATATTTTGAAAAAAATTGCTTTATACTTTGAAACTAGTTTCGCGGGCCACATAAAAGCACCTCGAGGGCCGNTCGTTTAAAACGTTTCACGGTCCTTATTTACGCTGCCGAAAATAGGAACACAGCCTGCCGAAAATAGGAACATTGCTGCCGAAAACAGGAACAAAACCAATGTTTACATTTTCATAAATATTGCACATAAAACGGATTAGAATCACGAAAATGAAAATGCAGAAAGATACTACGAAAGTTTATCAACCGAAATAACATCACTTTCAATCACAAATATTGCAAATAGTAGGTGTTTTTTCGTTTTTTGCAAAACAGCTGCACTAACCTGCCGAAAACTGGCACACTTACCCTAGTATAGGTGAATAGAACATTTTAGTTCCGATTATTGGCGGCCCAGTGGTGTATGTGATAAACGGCGCCAGTCCACACGGCAGGACCGGGGTTCAAATCCCATCCGAACCGTCTACCCGTAGCAAGGACTGACTATCCGGCTGCGCGGTAAACATAAGTCTAGTAAGCTAGTAATGGCCTGCGTGACCTTTAAGGTCGTTCAAGCCAACAAGAGAGAGAAAGAGAGTTCCGATTACGAGTTATATCACGAGAACACCCCAACCGCCCCCTCCCCCCTCCTTTCGGTTTAAATTTATAATATATTTTTTTAATATATATTTTTTATAAATTTTAAATTTCATCTGCCATTACGACCTACCAGAACCAGAAACCAATTTACCTGCCAGTTCCGTTCCGTTCCTTTTCAAAAAGAACCTAGTTCCGTTCCGTTCCTATTTTATCCTAATTTTCCCATCACTACTTGGAAGCCCCAGGCGGTATAGTTATTGGGGGTTCCCTTACCAATACAGAACTGCTGATCGGGAAATGGGGGATGTGGTAATTTACTTGAGCTTTGAGACACACTTTTTTACTTACCTTACAGTTTTATATACTTCTAATTTGCACGCAGGACACTTTACTTCCGTAAACCACAGGCAAGCATTCACTTCGATAGACAAAACTGCCTCTTCGCGGCCACTTCGATTTTACAAACTGGTATTTTCTTTGATTTTTTTTTTGCTTCAAAAACACTACTTCAATGTGTCCTTTGGCACATTCAAAGCGCTATACTTGCCTACAATGGCCACATTTTTTTGCCCAATAAGCGACACACGATTCACGCAATAAGAGATAAGCTCATTTAGAAATAGACATTACATTTTTTTCATCAAAAAACAACCAACACTTTCTTTTTTTCTGTGCTCAAAGGCACATACACACTTCAAATGCGCTTTTCCACATTTACAACACCTTTTAAACATTTAAAACACCTTTTCCACATTTAAAACGCAACACCACGCAATAATGACCATATTTTTCAATACACTAATTAACACAATAACTTTTTTTCACCAAAAAATAACCAACACTTTTGCATTTTTTTGTGCACTTTCCACAACATATTTCGAAAGTTTTTATTTTTTATTAATTTTATTAATATTTTATGAACTAGCCGAAGCTAGTGCGGTTGTCAAAATGCACGGCACAATCACAAATACAAATAATGTTCAAGCTTAGTACACGCATTGTACACGCACTGATTGTAAATTTATCTCACTGTCACACGCATACACGCCGGTGTTAGCGTACAGCAAGTTGCGATGATCTTTAACGTTGGAGCAGGAACGCACGAACGCGCATGGCCTGCTTAGGTAAGCGCGAGATCGAAAAAAAATCTTATCGCTTAACCACGATCAACATTACATGGCAAAAGAGTTCATAAGGAGGCACTTTGCTCAGATTAGATCAGAAAAAACAGATTAATTTATAATAAAATGACTGGCCGCCCTTTAGT
>CM028126.1:33099582-33145674 GCA_016254315.1 Anopheles parensis | reverse complement strand
CCGCGAGCGAAAACCGAAACATTCCCGCTCTAGGTCACACAGTCGTCGTTCCAGCATTAGTCGGCAGCGGGATGATGCCAGTAGCAAACGGGATCAGCGCAGTATTAGTCAACCGAGAGATTCCGTACCGCGGAGGGAGGAACCGCGCGAACGCTTTAACCATCATAGGCGTGATTTTGGGTTTAACAATCGCCGAAATACGTTCCGCAAACGTCGCTTTATGGATGGGAAGCGAAGAAACGGGCCGTTCCGGCCACGAGTAGCGGGCCCGATACGAGTCGGTGCGACACTATCGCCCATTAAATACACCAAGGTCAATCCGGTGATTAGCTGGCGGGAATGGTTACTGCCAGCGGAAGAGCCAAAGGAAAAAAAGGTGAAGTATTCGCCAGTTACGAAGATACAACCGATTACACCAGCGATAGCGGCCCTGCAGGAATACGACGAAAGTGATGGCGATAGAGAATCGTCCTCCACGCAAAGTGATCGCTTGCGGTGCGTTTCTAATGAGAATCATGATAAGGATTGTAAAGAGATGGATATCGATCTCTCGAAAACCATAAAAGCAACGAATCGCGCATCATCCGAGAGGGAAAAGATAACACAGAAGATCAAAAAGGAAAAGGTTTCAAATGACGAGCAGGAAGATACGGAGCAACCGGCGTTCAAGGTGGATTACAGCATTGTGAAGCAGGAACCGCTAACGGAGGACGACGAGGAGCATCATCAGCCGGCCGGGAAGTCAAGCATTGAGCAAGAAGTTGTCAGCCAAACGAAACCGAAGTTTAGCTGCTCCTTTCTGGACGATCTGTCGAGCGGGAATCTCACGTTGCTGCCGGACCTTTCTCCCGATATCGTTAAGGAGCAAGACACATTCACGCATGTCGATCGGAACCGTAGGGCGGAAAGTGAATCGCCCGACACGGATGATTACGCGTCAAACTGGGAAACGGAGGGGCTTGGCATGAGTCCGCCGAGAAGGACGCCCACTCCGCTACTGCCACCGGACGTGCCGCGAACGCCAGACCGCGTCAAAGAATTGAAACCGACCAGACAGCTGGAACTCGCAAACGGATCACCTTCGCTGGGTTCCGAAGAAAAGCGTGCCCATCTGAAGCCGCGCAGTATGCACGAGGAGATAATACCATTGGACGATTTGCTAAATGTGCAGAACCAGCTGAAATCGTATCAATCGAAGCTGGAGGCAATGCAAAAATTAAAAGTGAACGTGCAGAGCAAAGAGGACGGTGGTGGAAGGCAAGCGAACGAAAAGCTGGCGGATGAATACGACAGCTTCATGCAATCGCTCGGCCATACGGGACCGGATGGCGATCGGGAAGGGTCCGGTAAGGAAGAGGAAGGCTCCAGCACAACCAGCTCGTCAAGCAGTTCGAGCAGCTCATCCTCAGATTCCAGCTCGGATTCTTCAAGCTCGTCCGATTCCTCAAACTCATCTAGCTCCAGCTCCGATTCTGATTCCGAACAAGATACAGACAATGAAAAAGGTTCGGCCAAAGAAAGGGAAACGCAAGAACAAGCGCAATCGAATGCAGTGGACGAGGCGGAACACGAGCGGAACAATTTCGACGAATCGAACACACCGCCGCATCGGCCGGTCCTAACCATACCGGACTATCTGCTGCCGAGCGTTCCCGATCCGACGCAATCGTCCTGCACCAAAATCTACAGCATTCGGGACGATTCGGTTGCAACGGCTGCCAAACCGCTGGACCTCGACCGTGATATGCCGATCAAACTGAAGCTGCCATCAAAGAACAGAATTCTACCGTCGTCCGGTGCGTCGGCACTGCTCGGACACGAGGACGATGACGATGCCAATCAGGCGCGTAAATCGGCAAAAGAACAGCAATCAAACAAACAAACCTCACCGTCCAAGGAGCAACGGACGAGCAAGGAACGTGAGAAACGATCTTCACGCGACCGTTCACATAACCGCAAGCGTAGCTCGTCTCGGCGACGTTCGTCCCGCGATCGGGAATCGAAGACGGACACAACCGGCAGCCCGGCTCGAAAATCACGCGAGCTCAGTAAACGTTCCTCGCGCAAGGATCGATCGTTGCAACGTTCGTCACGCAGCCCGCATCGTCAGCGGATGCGCAGTCCACGCAACCGGAAGCGATCTCTATCCCGCTCTCGCTCAAGGTCTCGATCGCGTTCGCGTTATCGTAGCCTCAGCCCCTCGCAACGGCGCCCACCAAGTCCGCGCGGTCGTAGTCCGCCGGAGATACGGTCGGGCAGAAATGATGCCCGATCACGACGGCGCTACTCCGTCGACCGGGAATGGTCCTCGTCGAGACGTTCACGGTCCCCGTACACCGGTGGTCACCGAAGGCCACCCTCACCGAAGGACGCACCACCACCGATGATGGCACACGGTGAGAATCAGATCGATATCATCACCAGCACAGGCGTGCCGTCGCCAAACGTTCATTCGCCGGTGACGGGCTACAAGAAGAGTTTGGCCGATTCGACCATTAGCGATGCGGAGCTGGAATGCCAGAAGCGAAAACATTTGACCGCCGATCCGGCATACGGTGGGGCTGCATATTCGAAGACAGGTTACGCTTATTACACCGCTACCGGTGAGATCCTGCTAGATCCCGGAAGCGGTGATCGATCGGGCGTTACCGCTACTGGCGCTGCCTCCAAAACGGACGGTGGTGAGGAATCGTCACCCAAGCGCATCTCGCTGGACGATCGTATAAATAATATCGTTCTCGGAATGAATGGCACAATGGAGGGGTCGCCGGGTGGAAAGCAACCGCCACCCGGTAAGCACCATCCACATCTTTCTCAGCATGTGCACCATCAGCATCATCACGGTTACGGCGAATATCCTTCTTCCCATGACATGTACCAACCGCCTGCGTCCAGACACCATCTGCCACCGTCCCACATGAGCTATCCCGGTGGCTACGGTAATCAGGAGTATGGTGGTGCGCCCCCGTACGGCTATGGGCCACCCCGTGGAGGTCCACCCACTTCGGCGGTCGGCAGTCCGTACTATGCCGGCAGCCGTGGACCTCCACCGTCCTGGGCACCTCGTAGCCATCCGTATCAGGGCTACCCGATGGCATTCGTCGGGCCACCGTTAAACGTGATCCGGCCAGGTATGGTGGTACCCGGTGACATGTATCGACCACCCTTCGGTACGCCAACGGTACCGAGCGTGTCTGCAAACACCGATGCAAGCAGTTCCAAAACTCAGGTGAAACAGGTGGGTAATGTGCTGGAAATCGTACCATCGAGCACACCGCTTACATCGTCCACGAAGCCAACCGATAGCAGCATTAGTCTGGGTGATCCATCCACTTCCGCCGGCACGCAGGGATCCCAAGATCAGGCACATCTAGCGTCAACTGCTGGCGGTACCGGTAGCGAACAGCAGCAACCAAACACGGCCGCATCATCCGCCCTTGTGATGCCGAAAATTTTCACTGCCGAAGAGCTGCAGCAGCGACACGATCGTCGTCAGGAGCTGAAAAACAAAATACGCACCGAGCGGGAAAAGAAGCGGATTGAAAAGAACCAGCGCAAGGAACGGTTGCTGCAGGAAATAAAACGTTTGCTCGGACCGAAGCTGATCGCGGGCTCCTCCTCATCGTCAACCGAAGCGTCCACATCCGGCACGGGTAATGATTCGGTTGGCGTCGGTGCAATTGCCGGCGGTACCGGTGGGAGTGCCTCATCCGAGGAAGAGTTCGAAACGATCCCGCAGGCAGATTTGATCGCATCGCTCAGTCGCTCGTACGAGAGAAGTATTCTGAAAACGGCCAGACCGAACGTTCCCGGCGGGTAAGTGGTTTTTTTTTTGACTATTTGTTTCTTTCTATTGTGTTGTTTAATATGCCTTGTTTCTTTGTTTTTCCCCCCGCAAAACAGCGCTTCGGTCACTGCGAAAAAGACAGTTCTGTTTGCGGATGGTGTTGTGCCCGGTGACGAATCGTCCTCATCCGGCGAAGAAACAAAGGAACGGTCCCCGAACAAACTGTCGACCGCGAAGCAGCGGAAAAAGATGCGCCGCCAGCGTACGCTCAAGATCTCCGGCAAGAAACGATTGATCGATAGACTGAAACAGCCTGTAGGTGTTGTTCCAGAATTTTTCTCAATTTTTATCAGCTATTGCCAGCTTCTACAAGAAGATTTGGAAGTTGTCCGTTCACTTATCCCTGCTCTCATTTCTCATGCAGGAACTTGACGAGGAAGCGGAAGATATAGATCCCGAGCTGGAGAATCTCCCAATACCACCGCCACCGCCCGGTTCACCACCACCCGAACTGCAGCAGCCCCGCTGTCTTAATCCTCCAATCGTACGTATGATCGATTTCCGTGAAGGTGGCTTTCATGGTATCGGTCTTCCGTTGCCGGGTATGGTTGCACCGGCATTACATCTGCCGGGTACGAACGGTGCTTCACTAGGCGGTGGGGTTTCGTCGGTAATACCACCACTGCCAGTACCACCGGTCACGATGCCGGTTTCGGGTCCTGTTCCGCCACCAACAATATCGGCCGGCTATCGACATCCGAATCTACCGCCGCACCACCTGCTGCCATCGCATCTGGGCGGGCAACGGCCGGCCTCACCACACCTACACCATCACGCTCATCCTCCGCCGCACCATCTCTATCATCATCCGCATGGACCGGTTCTGGTGCCGCCACCGCACCATACCGTGTACCCACCGCAACCGATGCCATCGTCGGCACTGATTACGATCAGTGCGAGCAAAAAGCGTCCCACCAGCGGAAGTACCGGCAATGGTGTGCATCCAATCGAATCGATCGTATCGACCACACCAACACCGATGACGAGCGGCAACGCTGGTCCCGGTGGTGGTGGTGGTAGTACAATGTTCGACGGAACGCCACCGGCGTGATCGTAACACCACTCGTCTAGTTCGACGGTGTGCTGACGTAGACCAGACAGGCATGTATTTTCTTTTCAAAACGTAGCACTCAAAAATGCTTTTTAACTTGTACTCGTAATACACATCCCGCGTTAGTCTTGTATAGGTTTCTTTTTAGGATATGTTTTTAACGATGTATATGTACTGTAAAAGAAGCAGTTTGCTTTANGAGAAAATGTTAGTTAAACATCTGTACGAATGAGGTAGATTCATTGCTAGTGCGAATAAGAAATGCAAAATAATGTATATAAGGTAAAACGAACTGCTTCTTTTTGGTAGACTTTGGGAGCATCCAATGAAGCGAAAGAAATGATTGATTATAAAGGATTGATCCTTCCCGACCAACTAATCGAAACCAGTAAGTATTATTTTGTTGTATTTACGAGGGCTGACAATAAAGTAAGGTCTCCAACGCTGCAACTTCGCCGGATCACGCTCTAGGCGAAATCTGGCAACACCGCCGTGTTCCTTGGTTCCCCCACTACCACTTTGCTGCTGGGTGAGGCTTCCCCGACCGCTCAGTCTTGGCTGAGCAGCCGTCAACGATGGAGGTACCCCTCGCGTCAGCGTCCAAGTGCGAATTGCGTTCTGTAATACGTTTTTTGAGGGCGAAAAAGGTGACACCTATTGAAATCCATCGTCAACTAGTTGAAGATTACGGGGAAAAGTGTATGGACATAAAAAACGTGCGTAAGTGGAGCCGCGAGTTCAATTCCGGGCGCACTAATGTTCACGACGAGGAGAGAAGTGGCCGACCAAGTTCATCGTGCGGATGCGCAAGGTGTTGGAAAAAAATGGCGATTATGTAGAAAAGTAGCCAAGACCTTGGCCTTTCCAACGGTGTATCGCTTTTTGTAAATAAATGTCATTTTCTATGAAAAAAAACAATTGGAGAACTTACTTTATTGTCAGCCCTCGTATTTATATCCTTAGATATTCAAAAGAAAAAAGAATCCCTATTTTTGCTTGGGAAGTTAGTTGTGTTGTGGACCACCTCTGGAAATGTTCCTGCTCAAGAGTATGTAATACGTCTTGGAATACGTCTAAATACGTCTTAGAAGGTATCGTGTGAAACCCAGACTTCAATATCTGAGGCATCTGCTATTCGTTTCAATTTCCAGGTTTCGTGGATGACATAGACATCATTCAGGGCCAACTTATTTTTTTTTATCGTTGGAATTAATTGAGGCCAAAGAATCCTTAGGCCGTTAAGAAAAGATAAGAAAATCCTTAAATTCCTATTTAACCAAGTAGATAGGATACTGAATTTGGAAACTTTCGGTATTTGGTTTCAGCTTCCGTGACTACCGCCGTCACAAATGGTTGCAATTAATTGAATTGACAGTTTTATTGACTGAGATGATTCCTTTGCAGCAGAGCACAAGACCGGTTCCTCTATAGCGGTCGGTTCGTTCAGGTGTAAAACAGATATTCTTCAGAATTGGTGGTCTTGTAGCAGAGACTCCAACCCGTTAAGTCCTTTTAGGTCGTCCACATGGGCAGAGGAGGCGTAGTAGGCCCAAATAGAGAGTTGCAGTGATGGAGTTGATGCGTTCAGCAGAAGAGCAGCCGAAATAATGGAGTGGATGACGACGGGCACTCGACCGAGAGCGGTTTAGAGGAGTCCTACAGCAAGACAAGACCTCGAAGCGGTTGTATCGTCTAATAAGTAAGTAATTAGTATGGAATATTCCATTATTAACTGTATGCCAAGTTCGCATGTTGTAAAAGAATGATTTCTTTATTGCGTTTTCCGTACATCACAAAACGCAACTCACAGTGTTGAACGGAAATATTGTATTTTTTTATATTTTACAAAATAATATACATTGCTCGTGTTTACTCTTTGCTCTCACCGTAACGCACCGGCGAACTATTGTCATGCGTTGGAATTTAAAACCGTTTCATCAATTAGCTTTGCTTGCGCCTATCGGTACGCCGGTAATCTTTAAAAAGGAAATCAGATCGGGAATCGGCACCACCATTTGTTACGTTACTTCCAACAGTGATATGATCTTCAACGGTGCCTAACAATTATTTCCCCATATGCCTTAAAGTCGGTATAAAAAGGAAACATTTTCATGCTTCTTTTTCGATTCTTTTACAAAAACAAAAAAACAAGCGAACGTTTCGATGTTCGATAGCCTATAGTGAACGATCATTAACCCGCTCCCGGGAAAAGGACGAACCAAAAAAAGAAGGAAACTCCATAACCTAATCCTAGCTAACGATGTACGACATAACATGGCGTCTCCTCTATCGTCAATATCGCCCCACACTCGTGCCCAATTAATAGATTATCTAAATTGGTTGTATTGTATTGTGTTTTGCTATGTTTTCTTTTTTGTTTTGTGTTAACACATTTCATTAACTACTCTTTTTCGTTACTGTTGCACTATTTTTAAATCGATCGATCGATTCGTTTTGTTTTGTTTTTCTTTTACTACGCTAACTAAATGAGCTTCGGTTTGCTATAATAAAAAGATGTTTCTTTTATTTATTGACCAACGCTTTGTTTCGTTTCTAGAGCTCTTTTAGTAAAAGTCTTTGCGCAATGTTTTTTTTTTTCTTAACGCTTTTCTTTCTTTCTTTAATTAGTGTTACCTAGCGCGCTACGAACGAGATATTTGTTTTGCTAAGCGGATTATTCTCCGCTTTAGCAAGTTGACTTGACTTTAGTGTTATAAATATTATTTCCTTTTGTTTCTTTAAAATGACCTATGAAAATGGAGGGTTAAGACGTTCTAAACATGTTCTACAATATTTTTCGCTAAATTCTTTTGATTGTTATGTTGTTTTTACTTCTTCTTCTTGTTGTTTTGTTCATTTAGACATTGTGTAGTTTGATTTGCGTTTTGCACATTTCACATGGTACTAAATTTGAGCATTTTACCATCGCAAGTGTACTTTTGATTTGGAGAATTGAATATACTAGAGTTAGAACTTTGAACTCGGTTGTTTGACAGAAGTGTGCTCAAAACAGTGTTGTCTATTTAAATGGTGGCCGCGCGTAGTGCAGTAATGTACGGAGTGTGTTAAATCAACGAATTTTAGCAGCTTTGTACAGACGATAGTCTTTGAGTGGTAATCGTTCTTGCTGAGTGCCTTAAAAAGGCAAACCAACTTTGCGTTAATTTATTGATAAATCTTCAATTTACAAAATCGTGTTTAATCATCTCATGCTTGTACTCTACACGAGGCATATATTGTCCTACTGATAAGTGGCACGATTTCAGCTAAGTGTGTTAGACACAACAAGCGTCTAACGCTAATTACTAACGCCAATTACACACAGCGCACGGAAGCACCAATCGTCTGTACAATGCTTTAAATGTTCACAAACTATTTACAGTCGAAAAGAAAAACAAAACAATGGCGCCATTTTGCAAGGGATTTACTTTTCTCTAGGGAAGTGATTTATTGTGTTTGCAATTGATGTATAATTTGTCGAACGAGGAGGGGAAAAACAAATAAATGAAACAATAATAAATAATCAACTTTATAAGCAGCCCTCGGTTGGTGCAATACCATAGGGGCGGGGGGCCCTAAGATGGGTGCACACCCACACTGCTGGGGCGATATGTGTATTCAAATCTTCCATGGCATACAATCATCATCGTGATTTTTTGTTTGTTTGTTTGTTTGTTTTTGTTTACTAATCTCACAAATCCTCACATTAAAGCTTGAAGCACTTGCCTAACACAAGAGCTAAATCCTATCGACCTACGATCGTTCGGAAGTTCGGCTTATTTTACTGATCTAGCCCAATATGAAGCACTTGCTTTCGTCATCCATTTCAGCGTCTGTCTGTGCATTCGGTTTTACACATCGCGTGGTTTCTCTCTCTCTCCTCCTCTCTATCCCATTCTCTTTTTACATACATAAACACCTTATATGAGCGGTGTTTTGTGTTTTTGTTTTATACCTTTTTACAGATAACATCTATAGTTACATATTACATATACTATATTATTAATATATATATATATTTACTTGTATAATTATATCACTCATTATTTGCTTCATCGGACCACATTCGAACTCTTTCGCCAAAACTATATGATGTACCTTACTGGCATTGGGGATTGCCATTCCTACATTTCCCTGCCTTCCATCTCACGTCTTGTATCTTGCAACCTGCGCAATTCGCATTCAAGCTCGTAGCTGTTATTTGACTTAATTTATCAAACAGTCCACTTTTCATTCTATCTAAGCACGGTCTATCATTGTGTTACTAGACTGTGTGTTTGTTTGTTTAGGGTTTAATATTTTTTTTTCAACAACTTTCCGATATTTCCGATGGAAGAAACGGTTCAGTTAAAAGCATAAAAGTAAAACACAATCGATTGTGTTTTTGTTTTCTTTCCTTCTTTCTTTTCTAATCCACCAACAAACCGCGCATACACTTTTTTGGGCGGGTAGGGGGTTAGGTAACATCTTCCAACAGTGCCAAAAACATTTACATCCGACTGGCTATCCCCCGACGGTTATTCATGTGTGAAACGCGAATCGATACACGATATGGTAAGATGGTACGCACTCATGCACTTCCTCTTTACCGGTACAATTAATTTACGGTAAATTAATTTTCCTTTCGTACGCACACCGACTACGGTCGTTCATCGAAAGGAAAACAATTCAATCCGTTTCGTTTCGTTCCACCGCCACGTTTTTGTGTTCTTTTACGCCTTTTTTTCGTCCGTGAATCACCACTTAGCAGATGATAGCTGCGTTAAAACAAAAACAAAAATTCACCCGTGTACAGGATTCGCCACTTTCCGCCCTCTACTCTACCGCGAATCCACAAGTCTCTTCGACGGCCTGCGTCAACTTGTCGTACATCAGCTGGTACGAATCGTACATCGGTAGATCGAGCCGGTTAAAGCAGGTGTGCGCTTTCGGCAGGTTCTGGATCGGTACGTCCGCCGTCAGATGGATGGTAAACAGCCGTGGACCGACGGCACCGGTCGAACCTTGCAGTGCACGGAAACCTTGCAGCGGTACACGGCACGAACCCGTCACGAACTGTAGCAGCTGGGCGCGCATCTCCGGTGAGTAAGATTCCACGATCTGAAAGTATTATGGATTGCGTTTGCGTTGTAGTGTTGCGCGGTGATTGTGCCTAACTAAGCCACTCCTACTACACACATACCTGCCAGAACCATACGATCTGCGGTGTGTCGGCCGTACATTGTTTTAGCCGCGTGTTCGCCTTCCAATCGTTCACATCAATCTGACTAATACCGCTGATCAGTAGCTCCAGTTCCCTCTCGTCGAAGGGCCGAAGCAGATGGCTAAGAATCAATTCACCGAATCCTGTAGTAGCATTTGAAGAAAGAAAGAACCACCCATTAGCCTATGTTCTGTAGTGCAGGAAGCATATGATCTCGCTACATTGCTGATGACACAAAAACCAAATACCAAACAAAGACAGTACCTTTTGAGAGAGCTAAAAATTGCTGTTCGATACCGCGCATAAACCGATAGTTCACGTACAGCTTTACGTACTCCCGCTTGTTGTCCTCGTTTACCGGGATGGAGGCCCCGTTCGGTTTTAGCTCGTGCACCTTNAGCAGATGATAGCTGCGTTAAAACAAAAACAAAAAATCACCCGTGTACACGATTCGCCACTTTCCGCCCTCTACTCTACCGCGAATCCACAAGTCTCTTCGACGGCCTGCGTCAACTTGTCGTACATCAGCTGGTACGAATCGTACATCGGTAGATCGAGCCGGTTAAAGCAGGTGTGCGCTTTCGGCAGATTCTGGATCGGTACGTCCGCCGTCAGATGGATGGTAAACAGCCGTGGACCGACGGCACCGGTCGAACCTTGCAGTGCACGGAAACCTTGCAGCGGTACACGGCACGAACCGGTCACGAACTGTAGCAGCTGGGCGCGCATCTCCGGTGAGTAAGATTCCACGATCTGAAAATATTATGGATTGCGTTTGCGTTGTAGTGTTGCGCGGTGATTGTGCCTAACTAAGCCTAACTACACACATACCTGCCAGAACCATACGATCTGCGGTGTGTCGGCCGTACATTGTTTTAGCCGCGTGTTCGCCTTCCAATCGTTCACATCGATCTGGCTAATACCGCTGATCAGTAGCTCCAGTTCCCTCTCGTCGAAGGGCCGAAGCAGATGGCTAAGAATCAATTCACCGAATCCTGTAGTAGCATTTGAAAAGAAACACGGATTAGCCTATGTTGTGTAGTGCGGGAAACATTCGTAAGAAGTGTCAATTTGCTCCCACGAACCACCACGATATGGTCTCGCCGAGCTTTCTCTCCACCGTGGACAAATACCAAACAAAGACAGTACCTTTTGAGAGAGCTAAAAATTGCTGTTCGATACCGCGCATAAACCGATAGTTCACGTACAGCTTTACGTACTCCCGC
Source organism: Anopheles parensis (assembly GCA_016254315.1). Taxonomy (NCBI): domain Eukaryota; kingdom Metazoa; phylum Arthropoda; class Insecta; order Diptera; family Culicidae; genus Anopheles; species Anopheles parensis. Next base: position 33,134,347 of record CM028126.1, on the reverse strand, counting down.
TTGTTGTCCTCGTTTACCGGGATGGAGGCCCCGTTCGGTTTTAGCTCGTGCACCTTCAGCACACCGAAGCTGTTGTTTTCCACGCTGAACGTCGAATCGATTACACCCGTCATATTGTTTTCACTGGAAAAATCGAAGAAAAAAAATTAATAAATTATTTCACCAACAACCGGTGGGGGGTGGTCCTATTTCTGCTTACAGCATCCACGTTAAACTACGGTGCAGGTCCGGATCGACGTCCTCGATGTCGGAGAGTGTGATCGGTTTGTTGAGCAGCTGCTTGTAAAACGGAAGCGTAAAACCACCATCCAGCACGTGATTGTGAAACACGGCAATGCCGAGAATGCGCCCGACGAAGTGAAAGTACGACAAGTGTTCCGGATTAACGCCTAAAAGTGGTAAAGAAAAAAAAAGGGACGAATTAAGTGTGAAGTCGCAAATGGATTTGAATTTTGGCTCCACCATTACCCGAGTCTGGATTAATCTGCAGTGAATAGTGATCGTCCCGGCTGTACTGGAACAGTCCGTACTGTGGGTTGAGCATTTCACGGGACAGCAGATGCAACCATTCGCGGGCCACCCCACCATAATCGAGCCCTTCCTCGCCCTTAAACTTCACCATCAACCGTTTGCGCATATCTTTGGGACGCATCTTCATGATCAGTCTTTACACAAAAAAATAAAACACAAAAAGTAGTAGAAAAAATGGTTAATAAAACATTAAGCTTCAGCAGGGCTTTTTTCGCTTTACCTATAGCTCTCCTCAAAAATTTCATTTCGAGACACCTCTAACCGACAGTGACCAGATTGTGGTTGTAGCAGCTGTAACTCTTGCCGCAGTGCCCGTATCTTGCCGACGAGATCGCGCCGATACTTCGGCAGCAGATCGGCACTATCCATCAGGCCCTGCGGTAGATCGGGAATGTTATTGCTTACGGTTGCACCCCTCGGCGAATGGTGATGCGCGTCCTAAGGAATTAATAGATGATTAGTAACAATCTTCAATCTCAATCCCGCCCCGAGTACGTACTCCGTTGGTGATAGCGTTGACTGCTTCCGCCAGGGCTGCATGTCGGCTGGAACCGCCACTACCGTTCGGGACTTGCGGGCCAGCACCGGAGAGCGGTGACAGCGCAACGGACGAACAGCCATTGGTACCGGTAGTGGCGGTGGTAGCCGGTGGTGGCGACGCTGCTGCACTGTTTTGCCGCCGTATCATCTGCAGGATGTGCATGTTTATCCGTGGATCCGTGAACTGCGTCGTGCGGTTGTTGTGATCGACGAAATATACCCGGCCGGATGCGGTTTTCCGCTGTTCCCAGCCGTGCGGTAGCGGACCGAGCGTTTCCGTCGTTAGGTTTTGTGTGTCGAAATCGCGCGGTATTCGCGGATCGTGCCATGTCGACTGTTTCGTTGGTATGTGATAGAAGTATACCTGTCCTTGTTGGGTTGTTCGAATTTCTAAAAGACAAAAAACACAACAAAAATGATTCATTCATTTTGAAAAAAACCAGACAATCTATGCTCGTTAGTTTGGTGGTGCCGTCAGTTCCACATCGGAACGAAAAAGTTGATATTGGTGTGGTAGTCTGACTCGCTCGGATACAGTCCGAGAGGCGGAATTTCTAATATCCTCTTAATTACTGCATTTCTGAAGAAAAGGCCGGAGCTGATATTTTCGGTCAGCATAAGAATAGTGATTGCGACCAAGAATAAGTCACGGGACTAAAAAAACTGGTAAAGGATATAAATCTTTACAGGATATAACAAGGATATAACAGACATTTTAAAGATAAACTTCTGACATAATGATGAGACCAAGGCCACGAAAAAGCTTAAACTGATGCTAATAAATAATTGATTTCGTGTCAAGCTTCCTCAATTTGCCAAACCTTCCACAAGATGCAAAAAGTGGACACAAATTCCATATCTACTGCAGCACATTCCAAATCAACTTGTAAAACGTTCAGAAATTCGTCACCTTTCGCAATCGGTCCATCTTTTTTTTCTTTAAATACACACTAAACCGCGCGACAATAAACCAACTTTACCATAGCCAAGGGGAAGATCTACTGCTGGTCGGATGAAGGGTACACCCGAACGGGTTTGGTGTCCGGCAATAACAATGCCTCCCATCGATGGTCGGGGTGGCCTATCGCGTGATGTACGCCGCCGGTTAGGATCTTCCGCGTGACGACCGGAACGGGTCCGATAGCGCGATGCCGATCCTTCCCGATGACAACTTTCCCCGGCAGGTGTTCCGTGATGGTGCTGCTGTTGTGATCTTCCACCACCTCCACCACCACCACCACCCGTCCCACCGCCGATAGTATCGGGACCGGAAGAACTATTGCTGTGATTGCTGACGCCATTGGATGTACTATTGTTGGTTGCTCCATTAGTTGCGCTGCTGTTGCTCACATTCAGCGGCAAATATGAAGGCACCGTGGGTTTCGCTGCCGGATGGTTCTGTCCACCACCGGGAGCGGGTACACTCGAATCTCCACCGCTGCGTGAATGTTGATGGTTGGGACTGCTAAAATTCGTGACACCACCACCGTTACCATTAACCAGCACCACACACTGTCCACCGCTCGATGGGTTCGTGCTGGAAGGCGACCGAACCGTGCTCGGTGGGTCGATCGAAAGTGTTCCGATCGCGTTCGTTACTCCAGTGACTTGTTGCGGTTCTCTGAAAGAGAGAAAGAAAGAGAGAGAGAAGTTAAAAAAGACCTGCATTTAGTCGAAACACTCATGTTCTTACCTTCCACCATTGCCAGAACGTGGCGAAACGTCCTGCTGCTTGGGTGACGCTATAGGGCTATTGATTTCACTCAACGGGCTCGTATTGGAGGAGCTCGGTGTGATGAGAATCGATTCGTCCTGTATGCGTACCGGACTTTTCGCATCATTACGGTGCCGGTTGTGTGCGGGCGTACCAGCCCCATTACCATTTACTAATCCCTCTCTTACACCGTTCCCGTCCACATCTTTGCTTCCGTTGCGGTGCGAATGGTCCTTCCCATTATGTTGCTGCTGCTGATGATGGTGTTGATTGATGCAGTTTTCCTTATTGTTCGAGCTGACCAGTATTTCGGCCGAATGCCGCCTGCTGCCGGAATCGTTCGACTGAATACTATTGATGCTGTTGTTGGTGGCTGACTTGGACGGACCGGCCGGTATCGTGGGACAGCCCGGTTCCTCACCGACCCCATTAGCCGGACCGTTGGTCGGACTGCCGAGAATGTGCTGCTGCACAGGAACGCCTCCACCGTTGACCGTCCCCCCATTGACCGCATTGTTCGACGACTGGCGACCGGGTGGACCGGCCGGTTCGGTCGGTCGTGGCCATTGCGTAGTCTTGGTGTAATGGTTCACATAGTACGTGCGGCCAGCCTGTGTCGAACGTTCTTCCCAACCCTGGGGCAACTGCTGTTGCTCGACGCTAAGCGTATCGTCCACCGTATCGTCATCGTCCGGTACGCGCACATCACCGGCCGGGCTTACGATGGCGAGCGGATTACCACCGGTGGCACTGTCGCGCGACATTAGCGATACAATGATCTGCCCCTTAACCGGATCCGGATCATCCTGCGACCGTTTCACCAGCTCCAACCGTTGATCTACAATTGGAAAGAAAAAAGAGGCGAAATTAATTGGGGGCAAGGTAGGTACGTAACGTTAAGCGAAAAGCATAAATTCAGGCGTTTTGCCAGCGTAGTCCAAAGAAAAGAAGTAACAAAAGTGGAGTAAAAAATATGAGAAATGTAAAAGCAAACATCTTCCGTCGTTTCACAGTGTCCCCAATTAGTGATGTTAAATGGTACCCACGCTAATGAGTAGTAAATACAGTATCGTGCAAAATGTGTCCAGGGCTTTTATTCGTACTGAGAGCGTACCTATACATCATCAAAATCTTTCCGGTGTAGGTAAAGTGTTTGGAGATTTAAAAAAAAGTTTATGTTGTTCAAACACACAAAGGAACTTTCAATTATAAATTGTTACTTCAAGTATTATACCTACGTCTTTTTTGTATGTAAAAGTTCTTCAACTATTCAAAGTTTACATCTTTAATAATGTGAAGTTCTTTGACATTCTTACTGAAGTTCATTAATTATATGCTTGGAAACTTTCTTCTTGCCATGGTTATAGTTTTATCGTTGCCTCATTTCGACATCACTGTTTTTATGACCGTGTGAGGGTTACCGTTTCTTGCCTATGGACAAGAAGCACTTTCACACCAACCCCGAACATTGTACGGCTCTAGTGAGGTTGATGCTGATGATGCACATCATAATCTCAGCCGTCAGAAAAGCGGACCAGAATTAATTAATTTATAGCACCTTCTTTTTATTAGCAGCAGGCAGACAAGTAAAACCCCCAACTCCAGGCTAGTGGACAGTTGGGGGCGCTTACGTTTCATAAAGCGCAGATTTGCCACTAGCAAATTGCTTCACAGGGTTATTGCGATCATTTCGCGGCAAATATGTTGAACCTTTCGGAACCGGGAGAAGAGCTGGGGAGACGGTTTCGGTTTCCGCCATTGTGTTCGTGCGCTTTTCCACAAGCGCCCGCCCGTACTATTGATGGTTGACACATCGTCTGCGCTGTGGCTTGGATAAACACTGCCATTGGCAGTAGCATCGAATTCACTTTATCTGTTACTACTGGGAACGTGAATCTCAACAACCACCCTGGGAAATGGTGCACCATCATTTGGGCATTGAATTTGGCCCACTTTCTCGGGGGAACAAGACACGGACAAGCACCATTCCACGATGCGCCGCATCAATGTGATGTGCATTCAAGGCCGTTGGCAAACATGGCACACAACGCACTGCTTCTAACAGCTTCCCATTCTGCAAAACCATTCGCCGTGTACGTCATGTATGTAAGGTGTACCTTAACGATGTGCCTTTCTCATCAAGTGCACTTTGACTGAGCCCTTTTGGCGCACCTTTTTTTGTTGCGTTGGAAGGTTGGGAGGGTACGAATGCTCTTTACCGCACTAGATGCAGCCAGCTCTTAAGCGCCACTTTCCATCGTAAGAGGATGCACTTTTGTACGAATGGGAGAGCACAAAATCTCTCGCACGGATCGCTCATCGTTTTCGATGCGCGATGATGACGACGGAGGTTGCTTTCCTCTTGAACCAAAATATAAAAAAAAATACATACAGGTGCAATTATAATGAACCACGGTTTTGTTTGCACTCAATGCTTTTATCTGGTCGGGTGTCTAGCACCATCTCAATGCCATTGCACACCGCTAACCGCACTTGCAAATGCATTTAAATACGCTTTTCACCAACACTTTAAAGGATCTCCATTTAATTCAATCTTGATGAAACAAAAGACGAGGGGAAATGAAATGTTTAAGTGCTTCAAAATTCAAGCAAAGGATTTAAGTAGTAAAAAAGGGGAAAGAAAAAGAGAAAAACTATATATAGCAATAATTATAATTAGAGTAATATTTAAACAATTTAAACAAAAACTAAATAAAATACATTTAAAAATAAAGATATTGAGACTTAGGACTTAAAGAGAGCTTCGAATATGCTATACTAGTCTGCATTCAATCAATCAAATGTGGATCGGTTAAATAGTACATACGGTAAAGGCACCCTACTATACCGCAGGATTTTGAGCATCTTGGTTCAAATCTCGACTGGATCGAGTTTCTACCCCATACGCTAGATTTTCATTAATCGCTATTTAAACAGATTTTGGTGTATTTTCTAAAAAATAATTTACTTTTGACCAAGGTCGTCGGACGCCACACGACAAAATCGATATCGAATCCCGAATGACAATTCTTGCCTATGCAAGACTTACTGCTACCGGTTTAAAACATAAAGGAAAAACTATAAATGGGAGACCTCAAAGTCAAGTCTTGTAAAGGCAAAAAATATGTTTCCAGGCAAAACATAATTTTAGAAAGTATCTTCCAGACTTAAATTAAATGTCACATTCTAACCCAACTTCTTAGAATTTTAATGAGGATACCAGTTCGTCTTTGATCTGTGTCACATTGCTGTAATTTTGTTAAGAACTTTCATGGCGCTTTTTCTTTTCTATTCTATCGGGTATACTTACATCCCGTATCACGCAGAAGCTGTATGCTGGAGGCCACAATACGCACGCAGCCGAGAAAGGCTTGCCGCTTGTGCAGCTTCCGATGGTTGTAGATCGAAATGATGATGTTATCGTTCTTGCCGAGGAACAGATCGTAGTGTGAGTTCCAGCGCGGATCAAGCGATGCTTTGCAGATTTCTGTCGTGTACTCCTGGGTCGTGCCTTCCACGAGAATTTTGGCAAATGGATCGGGCAGTCCTGTATTATTAAAAGAGAGGAAGAAAACGAAATTTGAAACAAAGTTAGTCAATTTTAGGATCAGATACTTATAAGCAACTAAAACTAAGCTATGAGAACATGAAAACATTAAATTTTTCCAATTCAACAAGTTCGAGACTTCCGTGGCTTAATAGCAGGCCGGAATGCGTGACAGTTAGTAGCAATAAAACAATCAAACCGTTCGTGTAGTTGCGCTCAGCTAATAGAATGCAATGTGTTCCAACAAGATACGCCCATCGGACAACAACAGAGACTCGATATTAACCAGCCCGAGCCATCGTTTCGCTTCCTGAAGCGTCGGGGCATAAGAAGAACTCGGCAGAAGCACAGACGGGAGGAGATATGCGCTAGGCTACTTGAAGACTGTAACGGTTCGGCCGGCACGGGCACTCTCAGCCCCCAGTGCGATGACGAGATGGTCGACGAGGCGCATCGTGTGTCCCAAATTAACCATGGAAGTCGATTGTCAATTGGACACTGGTTAGCTCCACACACAGCAGTATCACCATCGTACGGGGTCCGGAAGAGAAAACAAACAGCACAAATGTGTCACTAACGAGTGACTTACGGCGCGCATACTGCCGCTGAGCACTGTGGACAAGAAGCGCGTCACGTACACGGAAGCCACACGCGTCGGGCACGATTCTCGCCGGTGTGTGGTGGTCTTGATGCGTCTGTTTGATATGAGCCTAATTCGTTTCTATTAATGAACAATGATTGTTACGAGCATTCAATGGCTGCATCGAGGCATTACATTACATAATAATGGTTGTTACATTTCCTGCATCATGTGTTACAAAATGCGGGACAGAATGGGGGATCGAAGGCTTGGAGAAAATTGGATAAGGATCACTTATTTTATGGTGACAAATTTGTTGAACATAACATGAATTGTTTCAAAGCATTGAGGCTTTCTAAAGCCTATTTTTTAGGAAGTACAGTGAAACATCGATTATTCGTGCTCATCGGGACTCGTCCATAGCCAGATAAGTGGATAATACGGTTATTAGTAAAACATAACTTTTTACTGATAAATATTAATGTATAATAAAAGTGATGAAGATTTTTTAAGTGACAACTTCGAATATTGGAAAATTGGATTTGCAGTTAATATATGGATAATGGCCTTTCGAGCTTACATTTTCATAGTTCACGGATAATCCGACCGCAGAATAAAATGGCACCTGGATAAACGGCGTTCTGCGGTAAATATGTCAAATATGACATTTAGAAATGTCAGTTTGACAGCCAGCACGATAAACAGTGCTCCGCTGCACATTAAGTAATTTATACTACTAAAACTCTATTAAGTATTAAAGACTATTCGGTTTTATCCCAAGCTTAACCTCGATATAATAATTACGTATTGCTAATATTTGGCTAAATGTAATGCCGTCTTGAAGGCGACATAAAACAAATGAACCTTATGAGATAACGCGCAGCATAAAACAATATTCATTATCACTTTCTAATATTCTCTCTCACGCTTTTACGGCGTGTAGAACCACCCTTTTGGGGGGCTAAATACAATTCAGGTGATAAAGAAACCACATAAAACAGCAGTGCACACTAACCTATACGGAATGTGGTTGAAATTTTGGAAGCAGCACTTGTAGGAATTCAGTTTCTCGCCTAAGTTCACAGACACACACGTACCCAGTACAGTTCACTACACCGTGTGCCAAGGGACACCAGCACACAAAGGGCTATTAATTTAGCCAAAGCTCCTGAGTTTGCAGTAGAAAAAGAAAGCGAAAGTTAATTAAGTACAACCGACCACCATTCCTCCACATTCCACGTCCGGGCTCTAAACGAGAGTGGAAAATGCAAAAAGTTTTTCCCCGAAAAAGATTTGTTTTGCAGCTTTGTCTTGGCGGAGGGGGGGCACAAGATCTCTAGCACAATCACTATTATAGCAGAGCATCGAAATTGAAAAAGGAAAATCCCTAGAAGCACATATGACCCATCGGCAACTTCAGAGATACTGCCACCATACATAATGTACCTTTCTTTTGCATTTCTATGCACTTTTGTGTGTACTTTTTGGAGGTGGGAGCGAATGAGTATGGGAGCCATATAGTATCAATCGGCGATGCTGCACAAAGAGTCATCCGTGCAGAACGGAATGGCATCCGAATGGCGGGACGCCATTCCAGAACTGTACAACATCAGCCAACCGGCACCGAAGCTCGACATAGAAGAGGAGCATAAGGGTACAATGTAAAGTCAGAAAGTTCCCAATCTGCCACCACCAACCGGTGTCTGTGTGTGTTTGTATGGGGATTGTGATGACTCTCTTTTGAGGGTGCAATTCTTGGACAATGTCGAAACCGATGTGCTGCAGTGCGTCAAGTGGGATGATGTCGTGTTAAAATGGTGGCCCGCGGGATCCGCATTAAGGTGGTAGGGAAGGGGAGCTGTATGTGTGTTCACATTCATGCTCCACTACGGTTCGTTAAATATTCCTTCTTTCCACCGTCTTCCCATCATCTGCACATCTTGCCAGCAATCCCAACCATATCCCAATAAACTCGATGCTGGAAAACTTTCAAACTCACCCATCTCCACACTAAACGGCACGTCTGACCTACTGGCACTGGAGTGTGTGTGTGTGTGTATGTCTGGGTTACTGAGCAGCAAGTGTAACGATTCCGAGCGATTTCAGGTGGATAATAATATATACATAAACCCATTCACCAAAAAACAAAAAAACATAACCACCCCACACCCTTTAACCCACTATGACCCGAAACAGATACCAGCTACACCACACCAAGGATGGACTACTTTATTTGGGGCGGTTATGGTTTTTGCAACTTTAATCCGCTTCAACACCATATCTCGTTAGCCGCAAAACGACGCCACGGTTACAATTGCACGTCGAAAGGGATGCGGCAACTGGGATGGGTCAGTTTTAGTGCGAATTTCGTTGTGGTTGCTCCCGTGGTAAACCGAGGGTGTAGTGTTACTTTTTGCTCTACTACTGGCTGGGGATTTGTGTGTGAGTGGTTGAGTGGAACCTATTGAACGTCTGTGTCCTGTCAATTCCATGGTGTATGATTTGGAACGTATATTTTGCCACATTTTATATGATTTTCTTTGGTTACATTGTTGTCGCTTCGACAATTGTGTTCAAGAATTATAAAAAATGTTTTTATACTTTTTTCATATTACAGGCTTTAAATAGTGGCATATTTTTTTCAAAATTATTGCATAACTTTATGCGCAAAATCACATCTATTTTTACTCCAGGCTGCGAATTGAGAAATTCGTTAAGAAACGAAACATAATCATATACCCATTAACGAAAAATTGTCTTTGTTTCGTACAAACGTTTCCAATTTCTTTTTTAAAACACTACTACAGGTAGTTCCCGAGATAAAAAGGACCTGTTATATACGGATTCATAGATTCTAATAGATTTTATAGCACAACAATTCAAGCAAATAAGTTCAACTTTGGTTAATAATGTCGTCTAATTCTAATAAATAAAATTTTTATTATTTTTTGTTGGTGTTTTCCCTCAAAAAATCGCCTAAAAAGTCATACACATTACGACCAGAACTTCTGTTAATTCTGTAACTGTCAATTTGAAATGAAACAACATCGGATTTCGACATACGCGGATTAGTGGGGAGCTCACCAGTCCGCTATAATAGTATATTTCGGGGACTACCTGTGTCTTGACTAGAGTAAATATATTTTTAGTAATTGTTTTTGAAAGCTAAGTAGTCCAATTGTACGGGTTTAAAGATTAACAAGAAATTCATCATACTATAATATTTATAGTATAAATACTATGATATAAAAAATATTAAAAACCCATAATCTAGGATTCTAGATAAGTGATTTTTAAAAATTTCAATACATACGTACATACGTGAAACGTTTAAAGTTGAAAACGTGATCTTTGTTTGCAAATTTGATATTTACCCTATAAGAACAAAAGAATATCAAGTTAAATTGTGTCACATATTGCTCAATTGTTCATAAAATAGATAAAAGCTTCATTTACCGTTTGAAAGAATACGTTTCAAAATGTAATCTAATGTCTGATCGCGTCTCTTCTCCAAATTTAACAAACACAAACCTTCATTTTGCTCACAATATGCAAATTTTAAACAACTCGATTAAACGGAGTACTTTCATCGAGTTCAGAAGCTCTGACGCGTGTCAAACAGTGTACTCCAAAGTGTCAAACGAGTAAACTTGTTTTCAAACATTTTACCATTATAAATTCAACGTTGATCACTTAAAATTAATGATCTTCTCTTTCATGTGCCCATCAACCTCGCAACGCTAACAATGCGAGTTAAATTATTTTTCCGCATTCGAGCTAGATGATTACACTGGCCGGACACTAGACTAGCCGGATAATCAAGCACAAAGCCATCAAAAGGCAGCAGTAATAGTCGAATAACGGTTCGCCCACGTGTACTCAAAAAGGGTCAGGCCTTAGAGTAAAATGCTAATACGAAGCGATGATGAATTTCGACAAGCAGAAAAAACCCTCAAAACACGGCATTGAACTCCTCGCATTGGGTGGAGCACATATTGAGGTGAATTTTATAGCAGTAGCCTTACGAACGAGCCTTTACAATCAAATCCATCGCCACATGCAATCCACCGATTCATGTTGCGATTTTGATTTATTATGCGTAAATTGATGAGTGTACGGAAAACGAACTACAGTAACAATGCGTGTGCGAAGCGGAAACAGTACCGAAGCCAATTCATTTACATTTAGCAGCTAAACTGTAGGGCAAGTAATTGAAGTAAAAAGACACAGCAAATATATCAATCAATTAGATAGATTAAAATTATATTAAATGCATGTATGACCTTTGGAACAAATTAGCCGATTGCATCCTATGCAAACACTGTGGGTGGTTCTGCATACTTATCAATCTGGAAAAACCGGCCTCAAATGTGTGATTTAATCAGACTTCCGGACCTGTCCGGAGGTATGATTCGCGTGGCCGATTCGATCAACGACCGTTCCAGGTGGGAGGGCAGAGCCAGTGTTGTCCAACCTTCACCCTGTATCTCCTACTCTTCCCACAAACCGACAGGTGGCGCTAATGATAATTTTAATTTCATTTTGCTGCCCACGAGGTACTTTCTCACGCACTCGAGCCACGCATTGATTGTCGGAGGGACGGCGAAGGTTTCGTTGTTTTGTGTGTGTGGCTTCCGTACCATCATCGATGAACGTACTAGGAAATGGAGTGATACGAAATGCTTTCGTTAGTCCGCCTACCAGATTTTAAAATGAAAATCAATTATAACAATAATTATCATTGTTAGCATTTCGTTACGATTTGTCGAATATTATTATTATTTCATGCATTCATCTTTAATTTATAGTTTTTTGTTTTATTATTATTAACATTTAAACAATTCATCAGCGAATTGAATTGTCTTCTGCACTGGATTGATTTAATTAATTCATAATAATGCAAGCATAATTAAACATAAATGTCGCACTCTAGATGCAATACTTTGGGGATGATTGAAAATTTTCAACCAACGGAAATGGTCCGAAATGGGAAATTGAGGGTCGAGTGTCATTCAACGGAGATGACCTTTTTCCTTCATTGCAACGAATGATGATTGGCAACCATTGAGGTGGGAAAAATATACAGCAAAACCATATCTTCTTCTTCTTCTTGGCATTAACGACCTTACAGGTCACGCCGGCCATTTCTGGCTTACTAGACTTATTTTACCACATAGCCGGATAGTCAGTCCTTGCTACGGGGGAACGGTCCGGATGGGATTTGAACCCGGTCCGGCCGTGTGGACTGGCGCCGTTTATCACATGCACCACCGGACCGCCCCGATATTTGTTACTTATGTTTATCAAATATACTTTTATTCAATTTAATTATTCGTTGGTCGACTGATTTACTATTAATTTTAAATTCTTTCAAAGTTAACTGTCAGTTGATTCTTGATACTGCATGGCCGTTTTAAGAAGTAAAAAAAGAAGTCAGCTGATTATGAAGTGAGATTTCACAACTCTTTTTTGTATGTTTGTTTATCAAGTTACGTAATAAACCATTAAGCTAATATTATGTAAATTTAGCTATTTTTTGTGATAAATATTCTTGACAAGAAGACGTCACCGATTTTACCTCAGCTATCTTTAATCTTAGACAAACTTCCAATTGCATTAAGCCATCCTTTCCTCATTGTGCTGCCCTTACTCGGTCTTCCCACTGACCGTACAATTCAACTGCTTTTGTTTATGCAATCGTTGATTTATGTGACCGGTTTTGTGTTGACTGTCGAACCTTCGATTTGTGCCGACATCGGATGAGGATGTGCAATCGGCCGAGACTTGATTGGCTTTAATGTTTGATTATTTGCTTGCTACGCTCGAAGGTAAACAAACAAATATAGCTATCAGATCGAGTAATTAAGCGTGTGATTGACCCAATGGGCCAATGTTTGTCGGACGGAACACATGACAAATGATTTGTTCGAATTAAAGGTTTGATTTTGTTTAAGGCAATACTTTTAACATCGATATTTTGTTTTCTGTGAATGCAATTAGTTTATGAAATTGTAATGACGATTATTTCATTCTAAAAACACTTAAATTAATTTAAATTCTTGCTTGCTTATGACGTTACAACCCTTTCTCTTTTTGGTTATAAAACGTGCTTTAGTTTTGTAAAAATTTAAATTAAAAATACCCCTAAGAGAAGTGTTTCTTCAATCAATAGAACTCTTTGAGAGTTTCTTCATTTTTATATGCTTGACCATGCAGAAATTAGATAAGTTTTTCACATCACATTTTGGACAGCTTCAAGTACCAGTATCTCGAAAACGGTTGATACGTCAGGATTGATTTTATTTTCGGTTAAAACTCCTCTGTCTTACATCAATCTCACGATGCTATCAACTTGATAATGTGAAAATTTCCAAAAACTTCTTCGAAATGAGGTCAACAGTGTACATTGAAGAAAAAAAAGAAAAAGGGGTTTCTCGTTTATAATTCTTCTAATTTGTGGAAGAATTTCTACCAAACAAATAAACACGAAATTGATCGAGCTCTAGGTTTAGATTTTTCATGAGTGGACGAACCAAAAAAAAAACAAAGGCGATCCGTTTAATGTCTACATCGCTTGTGTGTCGGTGGGACCGGCGAAGGGAAAATCAAGTGGTTCACAAAATCGGTTTCTATTCCACTCCGGTGGCCAGTTGCACGACCGTCAGCATTCCCGCCGTTGTGAATATGAAGAAACTAATATAAATTATTCAATCTNATTCGTGACACCACCACCGTTACCATTAACCAGCACCACACACTGTCCACCGCTCGATGGGTTCGTGCTGGAAGGCGACCGAACCGTGCTCGGTGGGTCGATCGAAAGTGTTCCGATTGCGTTCGTTACTCCAGTGACTTGTTGTGGTTCTCTGAAAGAGAGAAAGAAAGAGAGAGAGAAGTTAAAAAAAGACCTGCATTTAGTCGAAACACTCATGTTCTTACCTTCCACCATTGACAGAACGTGGCGAAACGTCCTGCTGCTTGGGTGACGCTATAGGGCTATTGATTTCACTCAACGGGCTCGTATTGGAGGAGCTCGGTGTGATGAGAATCGATTCGTCCTGTATGCGTACCGGACTTTTCGCATCATTTCGGTGCCGGTTGTGTGCGGGCGTACCAGCCCCATTACCATTTACTAATCCCTCTCTTACACCGTTCCCGTCCACATCTTTGCTTCCGTTGCGGTGCGAATGGTCCTTCCCATTATGCTGCTGCTGCTGATGATGGTGTTGATTGATGCAGTTTTCCTTATTGTTCGAGCTGACCAGTATTTCGGCCGAATGCCGCCGGCTGCCGGAATCGTTCGACTGAATACTATTGATGCTGTTGTTGGTGGCTGACTTGGACGGACCGGCCGGTATCGTGGGGCAGCCCGGTTCCTCACCGACCCCATTAGCCGGACCGTTGGTCGGACTGCCGAGAATGTGCTGCTGCACAGGAACGCCTCCACCATTGACCGTCCCCCCATTGACCGCGTTGTTCGACGACTGGCGACCGGGTGGACCGGCCGGTTCGGTCGGTCGTGGCCATTGCGTAGTCTTGGTGTAATGGTTCACATAGTACGTGCGGCCAGCCTGTGTCGAACGTTCTTCCCAACCCTGGGGCAACTGCTGTTGCTCGACGATAAGCGTATCGTCCACCGTATCGTCATCGTCCGGTACGCGCACATCACCGGCCGGGCTTACGATGGCGAGCGGATTACCACCGGTGGCACTGTCGCGCGACATTAGCGACACAATGATCTGCCCCTTAACCGGATCCGGATCATCCTGCGACCGTTTCACCAGCTCCAACCGTTGATCTACAATGGGAAAGAAAAAAGAGGCGAAATTAATTGGGGGCAAGGTAGGTATGTAACGTTAAACGAAAAGCATAAATTCAGGCGTTTTGCAGGGGAGTCCAAAGAAAAGAAGTAACAAAAGTGGAGTAAAAAAATGAGAAATGTAAAAGCAAACATCTTCCGTCGTTTCACAGTGTCCCCAATTAGTGATGTTAAATGGTAGCCACGCTAATGAGTAGTAAATACAGTATTGTGCAAAATGTGTCCAGGGTTTTTATTCGTACTGAGAGCGTACCTATACATCATCAAAATCTTTCAGGTGTAAGTAAAGTGTTTGGAGATTAAAAAAAAAGTTTATGTTGTTCAAACACACAAAGGAACTTTCAATTATAAATTGTTACTTCAAGTATTATACCTACGTCTTTTTTGTATGTAAAAGTTCTTCAACTATTCAAAGTTTACATCTTTAATAATGTGAAGTTCTTTGACATTCTTACTGAAGTTCATTAATTATATGCTTGGAAACTTTCTTCTTGCCATGGTTATAGTTTTATCGTTGCCTCATTTCGACATCACTGTTTTTATGACCGTGTGAGGGTTACCGTTTCTTGCCTATGGACAAGAAGCACTTTCACACCAACCCCGAACATTGTACGGCTCTAGTGAGGTTGATGATGATGCTCATCATAATCTCAGCCGTCAGAAAAGCGGACCAGAATTAATTAATTTATAGCACCTTCTTTTTACTAGCAGCAGGCAGACAAGTAAAACCCCCAACCCCAGGCTAGTGGACAGTTGGGGGCGCTTACGTTTCATAAAGCGCTGATTTGCCACTAGCAAATTGCTTCACAGGGTTATTGCGATCATTTCGCGGCAAATATGTTGAACCTTTCGGAACCGGGAGAAGAGCTGGGGAGACGGTTTCGGTTTCCGCCATTGTGTTCGTGTGCTTTTCCACAAGCGCCCGTCCGTACTATTGATGGTTGACACATCGTCTGCGCTGTGGCTTGGATAAACACTGCCATTGGCAGTAGCATCGAATTCACTTTATCTGTTACTACTGGGAACATGAATCTCAACAACCACCTTGGGAAATGGTGCACCATCATTTGGGCATTGAATTTGGCCCACTTTCTCGGGGGAACAAGACACGGACAACCATTCCACCAGTGATGTGCATTCAAGGCCGTTGGCAAACATGGTACGCACTGCTTCTAACAGCTTCCCATTCTGCAAAACCATTCGCCGTGTACGTCATGTATGTAAGGTGTACCTTAACGATGTGCCTTTCTCATCAAGTGCACTTTGACTGAGCCCTTTTGACGCACCTTTTTTTGTTGCGTTGGAAGGTTGGGGGGCGTACGAATGCTCTTTACCGCACTAGATGCAGCCAGCTCTTAAGCGCCACTTTCCATCGTAAGAGGATGCACTTTTGTACGAATGGCAGAGCACAAAATCTCTCGCACGATTCGCTCATCGTTTTCGAAGCGCGATGATGACGACGTTGCTTTCCTCTTGAACCAAAATATAAAAAAAAAATACATGCAGGTGCAATTATAATGAACCACGGTTTTGTTTGCACTCAATGCTTTTATCTAGTCGGGTGTCTAGCACCATCTGAATGCCATTGCACACCGCTAACCGCACTTGCAAATGCATTTAAATACGCTTTTCACCAACACTTTAAAGGATCTCCATTTAATTCAATCTTGATGAAACAAAAGAGGAGGGGATATGAAATGTTTAAGTGCTTCAAAATTCAAGCAAAGGATTTAAGTAGTAAAAAAGGGAAAAGAAAAAGAGAATTATTTTGTTTAGAAATAATTGTAATTAGAGTAATATTTAAACAATTTAAACAAAGAACTAAATAAAATAAATTTTAAATGAAAGATATTTTGACTTAAGAAGTTGAAGAGAGCTTCGAATGTGGTTCGCATTCAATCAATTAAAAGTGGATTGGTTAAATAGCACATACGGTAAAGGCATTATTCTACATTTGAACATCCGGGTTCAAATCTCGACTGGATCGAGTTTCTTCCCCGTATACTTGATTTACATTAATCGCTATTTAAACAGATTTTGGAGTATATTTTAAAAAATAATTTACTTTTGACCAAGGTCGTCGGACGCCACACGACAATACCGATATCCAATCCTGAATCACAATTCTTGACTATGCAAGACTTACTGCTACCGGTTTAAAACATAAAGGAAAAAAAAACTATAAAAGGAAGGTCTCAAAGTCAAGTCTCGTAAAGGCAAAAAGTATTTTTCTAGGCAAAACATAATTTTAGAAAGTATCTTCCAGACTTTAATCAAATGTCACATTCTAACCCAACTTCTACGAATTTTAATGAGGATACCAGTTCGTCTTTGATCTGTGTCACATTGCTGTAATTTTGTTAAGAACTTTCATGGCGCTTTTTCTTTTCTATTCTATCGGGTCTACTTACATCCCGTATCACGCAGAAGCTGTATGCTGGAGGCCACAATACGCACGCAGCCGAGAAAGGCTTGCCGCTTGTGCAGCTTCCGATGGTTGTAGATCGAAATGATGATGTTATCGTTCTTGCCGAGGAACAGATCGTAGTGTGAGTTCCAGCGCGGATCAAGCGATGCTTTGCAGATTTCTGTCGTGTACTCCTGGGTCGTGCCTTCCACGAGAATTTTGGCAAATGGATCGGGCAGTCCTGTATTATTAAAAGAGAGGAAGAAAACGAAATTTGAAACAAAGTTAGTCAATTTTAGGATCAGATACTTAGAAGCAACTAAAACTAAGCTATGAGAACATGAAAACATTAAATTTTTCCAATTCAACAAGTTCGAGACTTCCGTGGCTTAATAGCAGGCCGGAATGCGTGACAGTTAGTAGCAATAAAACAATCAAACCGTTCGTGTAGTTGCGCTCAGCTAATAGAATGCAATGTGTTCCAACAAGATACGCCCATCAGACAACAACCGAGACTCGATATTAACCAGCCCGAGCCATCGTTTCGCTTCCTGAAGCGTCGGGGCATAAGAAGAACTCGGCAGAAGCACAGACGGGAGGAGATATGCGTTAGGCTACTTGAAGACTGTAACGGTTCGGCCGGCACGGGCACTCTCAGCCCCCAGTGCGATGACGAGATGGTCGACGAGGCGCATCGTGTGTCCCAAATTAACCATGGAAGTCGATTGTCAATTGGACACTGGTTAGCTCCACACACAGCAGTATCACCATCGTACGGGGTCCGGAAGAGAAAACAAACAGCACAAATGTGTCACTAACGAGTGACTTACGGCGCGCATACTGCCGCTGAGCACTGTGGACAAAAAGCGCGTCACGTACACGGAAGCCACACGCGTCGGGCACGATTCTTGCCGATCCGGTGTGTGGTGGTCTTGATGCGTCTGTTTGATATGAGCCTAATTCGTTTCTATTAATGAACAATGATTGTTACGAGCATTCAATGGCTGCATCGAGGCATTACATTACATAATAATGGTTGTTACATTTCCTGCATCATGTGTTACAAAATGAGGGACAGAATGGGGGATCGAAGACTTGGAGAAAATTGGATAAGGATCACTTATTTTATGGTGACAAATTTGTTGAACATAACATGAATTGTTTCAAAGCATTGAAGCTTTCTAAAGCCTATCTTTTAGGAAGTACAGTGGAACATCGATTATTCGTACTCATCGGGACTCGTACATGGCCAGATAAGTGGATACGGTTATTAGTAAAACATAACTTTTTACTGATAAATATTAATGTATAATAAAAGTGGAGAAGTTTTTTTAAGTGACAACTTCGAATATTGGAATATTGGATTTGCAGTTAATATATTGATAATGGCCTTTCGAGCTTACATTTTCATAGTTCACGGATAATCCGACAGCAGAATAAAATGGCACCTGGATAAACGGCGTTCTGTTGTAAATATGTCAAATATGACATTTAGAAATGTCAGTTTGACAGCCAACACGATAAAGTGTGTTCCGTTGCACATTAAGTAATTTATACTACTAAAACTCTATTAAGTATTAAAGACTATTCGGTTTTATCCCAAGCTTAACCTCGATATAATAATTACGTCAATAATGCTAATATTTGGCTAAATGTAATGCCGTCTTGAAAGCGACATAAAACAAATGAACCTTATGAGATAACGCGCAGCATAAAACAATATTCATTATCACTTTCTAATATTCTCTCTCACGCTTTTACGGCGTGTAGAACCACCCTTTTTGGGGGGCTAAAAACAATTCAGGTGATAAAGAAACCACATAAAACAGCAGTGCACACTAACCTATACGGAATGTGGTTGAAATTTTGGAACCAGCACTTGTAGGAATTCAGTTTCTCGCCTAAGTTCACAGACACACACGTACCCAGTACAGTTCACTACACCGTGCGCCAAGGGACACCAGCACACAAAGGGCTATTAATTTAGCCAAAGCTCCTGAGTTTGCAGTAGAAAAAGAAAGCGAAAGTTAATTAAGTACCACCGACCACCATTCCTCCACATTCCACGTCCGGGCTCTAAACGAGAGTGGAAAATGCAAAAAGTTTTTCCCCGAAAAAGATTTGTTTTGCAGCTTTGTCTTGGCGGAGGGGGGGCACAAGGTCTCTAGCACAATCACTATTATAGCAGAGCATCGAAATTGAAAAAGGAAAATCCCTAGTAGCACATATGACCCATCGGCAACTTCAGAGATACTGGCATCATACATAATGTACCTTTCTTTTCCATTTCTATGCACTTTTGTGTGTACTTTTTGGAGGTGGGAGCGAATGAGTATGGGAGCCATATAGTATCAATCGGCGATGCTGCACAAAGAGTCATCCGTGCAGAACGGAATGGCATCCGAATGGCGGGACGCCATTCCAGAACTGTACAACATCAGCCAACCGGCACCGAAGCTTGACATAGAAGAGGGGCATAAGGGTACAATGTAAAGTCAGAAAGTCCCCAATCTGCCACCACCAACCGGTGTCTGTGTGTGTTTGTATGGGGGTTGTGATGACTCTCTTTTGAGGGTGCAATTCTTGGACAATGTCGAAACCGATGTGCTGCAGTGCGTCAAGTGGGATGATGTCGTGTTAAAATGGTGGCCAGCGGGATCCGCATTAAGGTAGTAGGGAAGGGTAGCTGTATGTGTGTTCACATTCATGCTCCACTACGGTTCGTTAAATATTCCTTCTCTCCACCGTCTTCCCATCATCTGCACATCTTGCCAGCAATCCCAACCATATCCCAATAAACTCGATGCTGGAAAACTTTCAAACTCACCCATCTCCACACTAAACGGCACGTCTGACCTACTGACACTGGAGTGTGTGTGTGTGTGTATGTCTGGGTTACTGAGCAGCAAGTGTAACGATTCCGAGCGATTTCAGGTGAATAATAATATATACATAAACCCATTCACCAAAAAAAACATAACCACCCCACACCCTTTAACCCAGTATGACCCGAAACAGATACCAGCTACACCACACCAAGGATGGACTAGTTTATTTGGGGCGGTTATGGTTTTTGCAACTTTAATCCGCTTCAACACCATATCTCGTTAGCCGCAAAACGACGCCACGGTTACAATTGCACGTCGAAAGGGATGCGGCAACTGGGATGGGTCAGTTTTAGTGCGAATTTCGTTGTGGTTGCTCCCGTGGTAAACCGAGGGTGTAGTGTTACTTTTTGCTCTACTACTGGCTGGGGATTTGTGTGTGAGTGGTTGAGTGGAACCTATTGAACGTCTGTGTCCTGTCAATTCCATGGTGTATGATTTGGAACGTATATTTTGCAACATTTTATATCATTTTCTTTGGTTACATTGTTGTCGCTTTGAGCCGGCCAAACTGGACTTACTTTACGTTCAAGAAATTAAAAAAAATGTTTTTATACTTTAATGTTTTTATACTTATAATACTTTTTATACTTTATTACATATATTTTTACGCCATTAACGAAAAATTGTCGTTGTTTCGTACAAACATTTCAAATTTCTTTTAAAAACATTACTACAGGTAGTTCCCGAGATAAAAAGTACCTTTTATAGACGGATTCGCAGATTCTGAGTAATTTTATAGCACAATAATTTAAGCAAATAAGTTCAACTTTGGTTAATAATGTGTTCTATTTCCATTACGTAGCTTTTTAATAATTTTTGTTAATGTTTTCCCTAAAAAAAATCGTCTAAAAAGTCATACACATTACGAGCAGAACTTCTGTCGATTCTATAACTGTCAATTTGAAATAAAATAACATCGGAATTCGACATACGCAGATCAGTGAGGATCTCACCAGTCTGCTATAATAGTAATTATTTTGGGGAATACCTGTGTCTTGACTAGAGTAAATATATTTTTAGTAATTGTTTTTAAAGCCTGAAGGTCTTTGTACGGGTTTAAAGATTTACAAGAAATTCACCATACTATAATCTTTTTCTTGGTTTTAACGACCTTACAGGTCACGCCGGCCATTTCTGGCTTACTAGACTTATTTTTACCACGTAGCCGGATAGTCAGTCCTTGCTACGGGGGACGGTCCGGATGGGATTTGAACCCGGTCCGGCCGTATGGACTGGCGCCGTTTATCACATGCACCACCGGGCCGCCCCCGCTATAATATTTATAGTATAAGTACTATGATATAAAAAAATATTATAAAAGCATAATCCACGACTATACATAAGTGATTTCAAACATTTCAATTCATACAAAAATGGTGAAACGTTTAAAGTTGAAAACGTGATCTTTGTTTGAAAATTTGATATTCACTCTATAAGAACAAAAGAATATCAAGTTAAATTGTGCCACATTGTTCAATTGTTCATAAAATAGATAAAAGCTTCATTTATCGTTTGAAAGAATACGTTTCAAAATGTAATCTAATGTCTGATCACGTCTCTTCCCCAAAATTAACAAACACAAACCTTCATTTTGCTCACAATATGCAAATTTTAAACAACTCGATTAAACGGAGTACTTTCATCGAGTTCAGAAGCTCTCACGCGTGTCAAACAGTGAACTCCAAAGTGTCAAACGAGTAAACTTGTTTTCAAACATTTTACCATTATAAATTCAACGTTGATCGCTTAAAATTAATGATCATCTCTTTCATGCGCCCATCAACCTCGCAACACTAACAATGTGAGTTAAATTATTTTTCCGCATTCGAGCTAGATGATTACACTAACCGGACACTAGACTAGCCGGATAATCAAACACAAAGTCATCAAAAAGCCAGCAGTAATAGTCGAATAACGGTTCTCCACGTGTACACAAAAAGGGTCAGGCTTTAGAGTAAAATGCTAATACGATAGCGATGATGAATTTCGACAAGCAGAAAAAACCCTCAAAACACGGCATTGAACTCCTCGCATTGGGTGGAGCACATATTGAGGTGAATTTTATAGCAGTAGCCTTACGAACGAGCCTTTACAATCAAATCCATCGCCACATGCAATCCACCGATTCATGTTGCGATTTTGATTTATTATGCGTAAATTGATGAGTGTACGGAAAACGAACTACAGTAACAATGCGTGTGCGAAGCGGAAACAGTATACCAAAGCCAATTCATTTACATTTAGCAGCTAAACTGTAGGGCAAGTAATTGAAGTACAAAGACACAGCAAATATATCAATCAATTAGATAGATTAAAATTATATTAAATGCATGTATGACCTTTGGAACAAATTAGCCGATTGCATCCTATGCAAACACTGTGGGTGGTTCTGCATACTTATCAATCTGGAAAAACCGGCCTCAAATGTGTGATTTAATCAGACTTCCGGACCTGTCCGGAGGTATGATTCGCGTGGCCGATTCGATCAACGACCGTCCCGGGGGGGGAGAGACAGTGTTGTCCAACCTTCACCCTATATCTCCTACTCTTCCCACAAACCGACAGGTGGCGCTAATGATAATTTTAATTTCATTTTACTGCCCACGAGGTACTTTCTCACGCACTCGAGCCACGCATTGATTGTCGGAGGGACGGCGAAGGTTTCGTTGTTTTGTGTGTGTGGCTTCCGTACCATCATCGATGAACGTACTAGGAAATGGAGTGATACGAAATGCTTTCGTTAGGCCGCCTACCAGATTTTAAAATGAAAATCAATTAAAACAATAATTATCATTGTTAGCTTTTCGTTACGATTTTTCGAATATTATTATTATTTCATACATTCATCTTTAATTTATATTTTTTTTTATTATTATTAACATTTAAACAATTCATCAGCGAATTGAATTGTCTTCTGCACTGGATTGATTTAATTAATTCATAATAATGCAAGCATAATTAAACATAAATGTCGCACTCCAGATGCAATACTTTGGGGATGATTGAAAATTTTCAACCAACGGAAATGGTCCGAAATGGGAAATTGAGGGTCGAGTGTCATTCAACGGAGATGACCTTTTTCCTTCATTGCAACGAATGATGATTGGCAACCATTGAGGTGGGAAAAATATACAGCAAAACCATATATCAATGCCAAATAGGCTCAAATGCAAGTAAACAGCACCGATCGTTCTGTTGTAAAAGTGCACTTTGCTGAATAAATAAAGCACATTATTAAGTTGTTGCACAACTTGTAACATTTCTATATTATTGCTACTAACATTCAAACAAAATAATCCATTAGATTGCTTCGTACGAATGTTAGTTAAAATCTGTTTTTCCTGTTTTTGTTAACATCCAACATTCGGTACAGAAGGGCTTCCTAAAATGGGCAGAAAAAATAAATACCGGCGCCGAGACATCCGTCCCAAAAAAAACAAAACCCAGAAAAAAGAGAACAAAAACCCCGCCAAACGGATGAAGACGCAAAATGCACGAGACTGGTGTCGCGCCAGGTCATTCGTTCGTCATGAAGCACAACACTTGGGTCTCGACATCCTCCTCGTTGAATAAAACCACCGCGTCAATAATGTGCCAATTATAAGGGGGTTTTATATATTACACCAAGCCACATGGCACAGAACAACACTATGGTGGAAGCAGGATTTGATAATAATGTGTCCATCCTTAGGAGAGGTTTTTCGAAAAACCGGAACGATCTAGCAAAAAAACTTTGNTGTCGCGCCAGGTCATTCGTTCGTCATGAAGCACAACACTTGGGTCTCGACATCCTCCTCGTTGAATAAAACCACCGCGTCAATAATGTGCCAATTATAAGGGGGTTTTATATATTACACCAAGCCACATGGCACAGAACAACACTATGGTGGAAACACTAGTGTTGACTTGAAAAATTTCATTAAACATTAATATTTATCAATAAAAAGAGTTGTGCCTATTATCCGTGATATTCGCTTATCCAGACAGGGGCTGAGTCGCGATGAGCACGGATAATCGGCGTTCCACTATATGTTTCTTTTATTGTTTTATTTTATTTTATTAAGCTTTTTTCAATAGTAAGCTTTGACACTAGAACTACCGAACCAGACAGTTGGACTGGAACGCTTCATTTTCATCACATTATTTTTTGTGGTTAAACAACACTTTGGTAATTGAACCATGAATTGTACAAATGTATTGTATACCTAGTACGAAACAATAAAATGTTCTTCAGTTCTTAGAAATTGCTCAAAAATTAACCAGGAGCAAGATCTTTAAGCATTCAATTCATCTCTGGAATTTGTTCGATTCGAAAGGAAACGTAGCGCCCCCATTTCGATTCATGTTAGTAATTTACACGTTCCACACGATTTCCATTCAGCAGCAATAAATAATTCCATTTTTTTATAACATCAAACCAAATCTTAAAATGTTAAAGCGTAGTAATTTTTTTTGTGGCAAGAAAAAAAATACACAAACCAAACCGATAATGACCAACAATGGCGGGTCACACCCTGTCACAAGATGAGAACATGATAGTAACAATCAAAACACAACATTAAATCAACATGAATCAAATTGCTAATTTGTATGTTGGTAATCACTGACCTCTGTCTCTCCCTTTTGTGCGCTGTCAGCAAATGCATCTTTTGCGGGGATTTTTTTTTGTTGGTCGGTTGTACAAAATTAGGGCAACAGCGTTTTTTTGTTGCTTATGCAACTTTCTGTTCTAGCCAGAAGATGTGAAGAAACGCATAATACAAATGAAATCGAAAATCAAAAACAAAGCGAGCGGAGATTATGCGCGTTGAAATGGCCGCAGACAGTTAAGACATTATTGCGAACGGTTTTGGGTGTTTTTTTTGTGTATTTGCCATCGAACTCATTTTCTTCACTGTCTGCTCTTTCATTCTCGCTGGACAATCTTTCCAATACTGGGGCTGAGCACGGTGTGTGGTCTTGTGGTTCCAATTTATTTATTTTTTCTTTTCTTCATCACATTTTCTACAAGAAGTGTATTTTTTTTCTTCTTTTCATTTTTTGATGAAGTTGTTCATCAACTTCTCCCAAGGACTATCAGTTGTGTGGTTGACGTCTGCCAAGAAATGGAACAGACATCAAATTTTGAAGGACAATGCAATTCGCCCTTTAATGTCGTCACGTTTGCAGACGAGAGAATTTTTATGAAGGGAAAACAAAAGTGACACTAATGATAAAAAATATTTAAAAAACTGTCTAAAAAATAGAGAAGAAACAATTAAAAACATACAAAGCGTAAAGATAAAAAAACACATTAAAAGCTAAAAGATAATAAACGCAAGTTATGATGATTTTAGCATAAAATGGTATGAGAAAATCATCCCATAATTATTGCAAGACAGATAAATAGAGCAATAAATCATATTTGAATGACCGGTACACTTGAAATGCCGATTATGCATGCTGCTGAAAGCTCTATTCTACGCATTCCAATACCGTTGGTCCAATGAATCATCTTCACCCGTCAAAGCCGAACGTTAACACCAATGCAACGGCGGACATACCAAAATGCCGACCCCAAACGAAACCCCGAACCCGCTGGATAGTGTAAAAGGGAACCTCAGGAAATGAAGACCAGCCAGGGAACTGACCAGCGTCCACAATTGATCATGGACCCTCCATACTCATATCTGAATCATGCTTCAAATGTTTCGCGCATAATCGAACGTTGTTGTTTTTGGGGGCTTTCGTTCTCTCCGTTCCGTTCCCATCCCGTGAAGGGGTTGATTTTGCATATGTAATTTTGCTGTTATATTTTTTTTTTCGTTCACCTGCCCTTTCTCCTTTCATTTCTTTGAGGTTGGTGATTTATATATCGCATGACTATCGCATACCTCATTCGTATACAACCACCACCATCACCATCATCGTTCGCTAAGTTCGCGGACGATCTTCAACTGCCGCAAATCAAGATTGGCGTGCATTAGGCGGTGGCGCTGATTGGAGGAAGCCGTAAATTGCGCGCAACAGCAAAAGGATTAAAAGAAACGGGAAAGGAAATAGAAGCGGATCAAGATACACACACAACACACAAAAATAAAACATAATAACAGAGAGGCCGGAAAGTGCATGGGTGGGAGCGTGCAACGGGGTGGAAAGAAAAACGGTTTAATCTCGCAAATCTCTTCACGCAAAAACACAGCACAGGCTTTACTAGTGAGAAGTGGATTTGTTTTTCGATCGTTAAAGAGGGTGGATTTGTTTTTTTTCTCACTAAATCTATGCTAGCGATTCTTTTACGAGAACACATTTTTTTTTTGCTTCGTTATGTTTATCTCTCAATGATCGCAACCGATCGAAACACATGGCGACACAGGCGACACACGCATGGTGAACGGTGGACGTTTGTTTCTTTATGATTTGATCGTTTCTAAGTAAATCATTAAATAAATCTATTGCTTAGCGCCACCACAATTCGGAACGGAGTTGTAATAATTATTTTAAAGGTTTTAATTTTTTTTTTGCATAGAACGATGGTTCGGTATAATAAACAGATGATCGTTTTATTGAAGCCGTAATACGGAGGCGATCTGGTACTACATATATTTTATCCGGACCATTCCCATAAACGCAGGACTCACTGTAAATAAAATTATGGTAAATCAAAAATCACACAACTACAGTCAGTTCCCGAAATACGCAGTACCTGATATATGCGGATTCAGAGGCTTGAAATTTGACAGTTTATAGTAAGATTATGGCTCCAAATTTTGGCAAATAAGGAAGATAGATCAAAGAAATCTCTATAACTTTCAAGAGTAAACAATATTGCAAGGTTGTCCTCGAGATACACTGTTATAGTAAACTACAAAGATCTTCAAAGATCCTATACACGTATTGAAAACATTATTTGATTATATTAGAAAATATTATCACGGCAATTCTAACTTATTTCTATAAATGTTGTGCTATAAAATCACTGAGCTGTCAAATATTAAAATTCGCTTTTAATGTGATCTATAGTTTATACTTTTTTAACTTTTTGTTTTACACAAATTAATCAGAAAGTTGGGACTAAGTTCAAAGCATAACTTAAAAAAAAACTTTTAAAACATAGCAAACAAGTCTTATTTTTATGATTACCACTGTAAATTTTATTTTAATCATTAACATTAACACACCGCTTTTCATATCGTTTTATTTCCATTGGTTATAATAACAACTTTATTATTCTTTGCTATTATCAACAAAGCGGATCGATTAAATTAACAAAATACTGTTTCTTTTAATGGTCAAAGCAAAAAATTTGAACCCAAATTCATAACCACCCACTTTGAGTGTAAATGTTATACATTTATTGCCAAAAACTACCCTCACCAGAGGTTAATTTTGTGCATCATTGTATCTCAACACAGTGTTTTTGTGCGATTTCTAACGTATTGTTTCAACCATAGTGCACCAACGAACAATCCCACCTCAAGGTCTGACCAAACGGTGAAATGGCTCGAAAAAAAAGCACGATGTTTAGCTTTCCTTCCGACCACCCCATCCCAACCGGGGTAGAAACCATTTAACGGGTGTGTATGATTTTTTTTTATTTTTCATTTGGGGCGGTGTTGCACACGCACATTTACACCACACCGGGCTAAGCATTTAGCAGACCGTCACACAGAAGGGGTAATTTTCCGTTGGCATTAATACACTGAAACACACACTCACACACCAAAAAATGGACCGTTTTCGAGTAGTCACCGTAAAAAAAAAATCGTTCACACAACTGATCACCCGTCCCAGCGATTCGCGGTCAACATACCGTCACGAACTACGGTCACTCCGGAACGAACCCTCCGCCACTGCTGCTAACGATACTCAGCAGTAGGAGAAGCAAAAAATTGTACGCAAAAATACAACCATACACACCGTACCGGGTGGTTATGGCAGATCGGCCTATGAAAGACAAAAAAAATCGCACACGAGGTGAAGCGCAGAGTGCGCGAGTGCGGCGGCACATATCATCATAATTCGGCAGCGCTGTGAGTGTCTGGCCAGCCGTACCATTCCAAGCCGGAAAGTGATTGCTAGTGGGGAGGAAATTAAATAAACGAACCGAAACCAGAGCGCTAGAACCGGTGCAGCAGGAAGGTACGATAAACAAACCAACCCTCCCATCCATTGAAGGAAAAACCGAGGAGAGAAATTCTTCGTGTTCGCACACATACAAGCTCTAAGGGAAATCTAAGGTGCAAACTTTACGAACAAAAAAAACTAAATGTTAGCCAGGTGAACGTGTGCAAGATGTTGGGAGGTGATATAAACTCTGCGGAGATCACTTTTGCCCAATGTCAGCTATCAGTTTAAAATTGTCTTTAAGAAAAATTCGTAAGTAATTTTTTAAATTGATTTATACTCAAACTCTTTACTATATTCTTCTTCTTTTTCTTCTTTTACATACACCCCCGGACCGCCTCAACTATCTCCTTACTATCTTATAGGTTCCTTAAATCTCATAAATTTGATTAAATTTTTTATTGCATGTAGATAATAGTAATAATAGTGATATGATCTGTTTATGGATATAATCTTATCAATATACAGATTTTATTGATTTAAAATCATGCTTCATGTGTAATGCTTCGAGTTCTGTTGAAGTCTGAAGTCTATATAATTGTAAAAATGTTTTTCAGTGATGATTAATCATAATTGCAGAAAATTGTCATTAAAAATTATGGCAATTATGGCGTAACTGAAATAAATTGTAAGTTGATACTTTTTATAGCAAAAAAATGATTTATAACTTAAAGAGATGGTTGTGAAAATTATAGCGTTTGATTTTAAAGACGATCTTTGAGATACACCAGAGAAAGAAAGAGAGATCTTCAAAAATTCAATCTCCAATAACTGTAATTTTTGCGTCCTTCGAAACTCGGTGCAATTTCGCTTCAAATGAGCAGTTGTAGAATCAAGTTCCTTCTTTGGTTTAGAATCATTACAAAATTACATAAAGCTGTCAAATTTCAACACCCGCGTATCTCGGATACTACCTGTACTTATACCGAGGAGTACATTTTCGCAATTGCCATAAACGGCACAAATTACTCAACACTGCATTCGTAATGCTTATACATATTTAACAACTGCAAATTAATTATTAATCTCATAAACTTACACAAAAAGGGCATGGAAGTAGTCTCTTTTTGGGGCAGTAAAATATTACGCAAAACGCTCCAACAACCCATCGTTTTGCCAATTAAACATCCGTGCGTCAAATAAACAAAAGTGCCGGTGCACGGGGATCACATTTCAAATTACGGTGAAAAGAAAATCTTGCTGGGGCAAAAAAAGGAATCAAAAGAAAGCAATACTCTGTCCCCAGCTCCCCGCTCCGTCTAAGCCATAAACCGATCTACAACGTGACGAACCGTTAAGATATTATTACCTCATCACATACGGAGAGCATAAAAAAAATAAGCCACGCCACGCCGGCGATATTATATTCGTTCGGTTTATTGCATTACTGTTGCTGCTATCTCTTCCGTTATCCTTTCTTCAATTTTGCGGTCTGAGGTTTCATACCAGCACAGTTTGCCATTGCGAGCCGGATCCGGTGTAACGTACGAACCTTTCCACCTCAAACACCACATCATCATCATCAGTAGACCGTTGTACGATCGCCAATTTTCTACTAGCAAAATGTGTCTATTCGATATATCTTTCGAGGGCGACAAAAGAAAGAAAAAAGCAACAACAACATCCTTTAAGCGCCAACGGGAAGAATCCACCCCACAAGTACGAGAGGGGTGGCAAATTTCGACTTTACCGAATTAACTAAGAGCGAAAAAGAAAACATCACGTAAAGAACGTCCTGCGCCACACAAACACCCTATCCCGTTCCCTGCTTTCAAGCATCAAGCCATCAGTCAGAAGAATCTATGACGATGTTGGTGTCGAATATATTTGGTACCTCGGAATACGGGCGGGCGAATGGGGCGCGACCAGTTTCGCAGGCACGACGTCGCGGCGACAAACGACAGCCAGTGGCGCTTCACTGGCGCTTAGCAAAATTTATTTTTCATCCCTTCCCCTCGCTCTTCGCTATTACGGGGAGGGAACAACCACATTACACCAGCCGTGGCGCGCGTTTCCGACACACCGACTGCGCTACTACTGGCTGGCAGGGGCGATCTGGGCGCGTCTTAACGTCGCCGCTACTACCCGCGTCGTCTACACATCAGCAATCCGCCCGGGGTATAAGATCACTTTCTAACGCGCGGAGAAGGATGCCAAAAATACTAAGAAACAAACAAAACCAAAAAAACATTCAAACCACCCGAGATGTTCCGATTGGTCTTTTTGTAGTGGCTTACTCATCTGTCGGCAAACAAATGGCAAGTTACAGTAAGGCGATTTTCAATAAGACAGGAGATAAAAAACAACAATTAAAGAAAAGATTTTAAAAGAAAACTTTTCTTTGAAAAGAAAAATAATTGTTCTTTGTGATTGAAACAAAAATATTGATCTTTACTATAATTGTTTTTTTTTGTAAGTGAACAAGGAACATTATTATAGCATGATAGTTATAGCACTGCTAACAAATTTGCTAATGGCAAAATTATGTATGCACTGTATAGTGTTTTAACGTACAAGGTAAGTACATTTTCGTTCTGTACATTTCACACCTTTTGTGTCTCAACCACAATGTAACACCCGAACTCATCCACAAACTTCGTATCGCACAACAGATTTAATGATTGCTAAAAATGCTAAAAACTAATCGTTATTATGTTATAATAACCTAATCTTATTAAAAAAACACATACGAAGAATATTCCTTATATAGTATGTGTAAAGAATTCTTCGACGCCATCAAGTCGTCCTTCAGCCAAGGTCTTTTATAGTTTATCGCTGTCCAGCAATCTTGCCCGAAAACTAAACCACCGACTAAAGCGAGACTGGCCCATGTGGATGAAGAATTTTAAACGAATTGGACCGCATTTGGCCCCATACCCTGGATCTGGTGTCCTTAATTTTATGACCAGTGTTCTTCCCACACGCACCAAACACGCTAGGACATTGGCAATTTAGCTCAGCCCTGTGTGTCTGTGTTGTGAGCGACATCATGATTGGTTTTGCACCCCCCACACACATCCCCTTCTTGTGCCACTTTGGTTTGCCCTTTTCCTTTTTCCCTCTGGACACACGTCCTGCAACATCCAGAATTTCTCCCCTAGCATCAATGGGAGTTCTAATGTCTAGACGGTAGACATATAGACACTTGTGCCAAACGAGGACATTCAAAGGTTTCCCCTCATTTCCGTTTTTTGTTTTGGATAATTCGTTTTATTTATTTTTTTAGGCATCACTTTTTCTGTTTTTGCATATGCATCCGAAAGCATAAAAAAAGGAACGACATAGCTTGCCGGTTGCAGCACCAAAAAAAAAGGCGGGTGTCCATATGAGTCAGTGCTCCTCTTGCCGTGCCGAATTGGCGAGTACCGCACCGGACTTGAATTTAGAGCACAGCGCACACAAGCGTTGTGAATAGATTAATTTAGCGAATTCTCCATCATTCCCTCGGCGCCGCTGCAACAACGACCGTACGACTTCAGCATTTCACATTGTAGCGATGCAGAGTAGGTGGCGAACCCCCCCAAAGCGGCCCGAGAGTTGTGTGCAAAAGCAACAAAAAAAACCCTTAAATATGCACAGTGTGCGCAGCATCTTTTGCCACCGACAACAACCACCGTGTTTTTAGCTAAACAGAATTCGTCCAACAAAACACATTCGCCCACAAAGCAAATCCCCAACACACTGTCGACCTTGTGTTGCATACATCACAGCAGCGCCGTGTATACCCCGTTTGCCGCCGCGAGTTTTTTTTTCTTCGTAGCAATGAGAATTTATGGCAAGCGAATGGAATGCCATAACTCTAATTAATTGGACAGATCGGCATGGGATCCCGTGCAACACAACGAACAAATAATCGGCAAAACGGTTTGCGGCGGTGGCGGCGGGTAAACCTGCCACCGGAGGACCTAATCGGACATCGGCCGTGTGGAGGAAAAAAAAGAATGCACAATCAGGCACAAAATGGGGCGTATTAGAAAAAAATGGAACCGCGGGATAATGGATTCTTTTCTTCAAGGAAAGGGGCATTTTAAAAACAGGCATTTTGCAAACGATGCAAAAATGATTCATTTTGTTCCAACTAGCAGTTTGCAGGAACACGAAAAATCAATTTATCGGGAGATAAATAAAATGGTACAAAATACTACTCACTACTGTTCAAAAGTACAGTAATTTTGGGATATTATATCCTTATTATTAGCAAACAAAATAACCTCAACACGTGCTAATGAATCATGCAGCACAATGCACCAATGATGCATCAAATTTTAGTAGACACTCAACAACGAAAAATCAATGACACTTAGTGACGCTTTGGCGAACAACAAAAAACAAACATTACGCAAAATTGCGTACTGCCAGTAACGGTGGCCTTCCATAGCTTTGGCATGAGATAAGGCGGAGGTGCGATACTCAACTATGGAACGCGGCATAAATAGAAGTGAAAAATCAATCATCACTGAAGCTACTGATAATACGAAAAATAACGAGATAAAGTAATAAACCGATAAAGACAGAGCCCGTACACCGGGGGAGTCTGATAAAAAATGGTTCTTCTCTATCACCTTTAACAACAGTAGGAGAAAAATAAACCCCCCCCGACGACGACGACTGGCCATTCTTTTGACTGTTGCCAACAAAACGATCGAGGCATCTTTTAGCCGACAACAACAGAATCCCAAACCCCCCCCCAAAGTTGGCAAAAACAATAATAATATCCTTTTGCTGCCACAGGTTTTTTTACATCGTAATACGGTCTCTTCTTGGCGTCTTCAAAACGGCGTCGTTGGTTTGGGCAAAGATGACGAATAACAACACCGGCTTATGTGCGAACTAAAATTAGCAAGTGCGATGAAAAGCAAGGAAAAACAAAAACCGATATACAAACATGCGGGAACTGAGTCCCACGAATCCGTGGCGCTCTCTGTTGGCGCCATGGGCGAAAGTTCATTTCCTCGTAGCACATCTCCCCAAACCTCTCCGAGCGATTGGTTGCAAATCGTATGCACTTTTGGTTCCACCTAGCACCAACCAAGATATTCGAACAATTCGCGATCAAAGTCATTGATCTTACACCGGCACGCCACACCAGCAATGACGTACGCGAGTCGCAAAGGGACTTGTGCCTGGGTGGGACGGGTGTACTCATTTAACCACCGGCTCCGAAAGTACCACGGCTTTAAGGTACCTCCTCTGTTTGCCCCACTACACGCACTGATCGACCTGAGGGCACGGGAATAGTACACCAAAGGAAAACGAAATCGCACCCGATCAAAGGTTGATAAAAAAAACCCGATTCTGCCTGCCACAGGACAGATGAATCATCCTTTTTTGGGGGGAGGTGAATTAAACACATGTACGGCGAGAAGAATAATTTTATCGATTACATCAACGCCTCACATGTTTTGATGCATTGCGGTTCTTTGCAACTGAGTAGCGCGGGGCATTGATACAAGTTGTATTTATCTACACAAACAAGCACTTAGATTTGTCCCAAAACAATGAATTCTTGACAACAACAATGCGTTGTGAACAACACAACGGAGCATGGAGCAAGATTAATGTGCCGCACAATCGCTAGAACATTGTACAACTCGTGTTGATAATCTAAAAATTGGAGACTGAGTTCTTGTAGAAGGGCTAGACCGTATTGTTAGGAAACTGAGTCTGAGTCAGTTCATATGTATTTCCCGAGGGTTTTGCAGTGTAAGATCATTTCTTTGGAACTTGGGAATGATACATCCACATTCGCCGGCTTTATCTCAGGATTTCTTCAATTATTAGTCTCAGGATTTCTGACTGAACCATTAAGATTTCTGACAGATCATTTCTTTGGAACTTGGGAATTATGCATCCACATTCGCCGGCTTTATCTCAGGATTTCTTCAATTATTAGTCTCAGGATTTCTGTCAGAACCATATATCTTTCTATCGGCGTGGAACCGAAGACTTTACTATTTAAGTCATCCGATATCATTCTAATTCTCATGAATTGCCCTCCAGAGCCTAACGAATCATCATTGCGTTATATTCCGGATTAATCATGCCCTATTTCGCAAACATCACAACATTGATTCTGAGCATTTTTCTGCTTTTGACAGCATTCATTTTGTTATAAATGTTTTGCTATGGCCCAACATCAGCAGTCGCGAACGATTCTTTGAAGTTTCCTTAGTCAATTGATAAATATGGCTCAGTATTTCTCATTCTCTATTCTCAGTATTTATATTTTCTGTGAAATATTTGACATGTAAATATTTGAATACATTCTCCTCTTCAAATTGACTCAGAAATTCTTAATCGATTGAAGCTGCATTTGCTTGAACGCTTAGCCGAAACGCTTCCCAGCCCGGAAGAAGTGGTCACCTCCGATCGTTTAAAACGTTCGGGCGACCGGAACCAGATTTCCGCTCGATGGACACCCTTTTCTTCAAAAGAGCCAGAATCTGGCAGATGTTTCCGCGATCGTGCGTCCGGCCGAAACTAAGTGGGCCACAATGGAAGTTCCTTTTTGGGTGCAGATGGAGCAGGCGGTACAAACATACCGATTAACCCAGTGGGAGAGTAATCGGGATGAAGAATTTAGAATATTTGTTCACTTTTTCATACCCTTTTTTAGCTTTTCATCTGAGATAA
>CM028126.1:33083993-33099551 GCA_016254315.1 Anopheles parensis | reverse complement strand
GGCGGTACAAACAT
Source organism: Anopheles parensis (assembly GCA_016254315.1). NCBI lineage: Eukaryota > Metazoa > Arthropoda > Insecta > Diptera > Culicidae > Anopheles > Anopheles parensis. The sequence goes on along the minus strand of CM028126.1, from coordinate 33,099,537 downwards.
ACCGATTAACCCAGTGGGAGAGTAATCGGGATGAAGAATTTAGAATATTTGTTCACTTTTTCATACCCTTTTTTAGCTTTTCATCTGAGATAAGAGACAACTTTGAAGGACAACTTTGGACAACTTCAAAGATGAAGTTCACCTATCTCAACATTTCATTTTCAATCGTTTGCAGTATTTGCTTAGCGACTCGAGAATCTCTCGATTCTCGGAAGAGCTCATCTAGCGCAATATTCAAGAAGAGACGGAGGAGTCCATCTTCCTGACGTCTTGGTTGGTTAGTCAAACTGATAAGCTAGCCCGAAGAAACTTAATTTATCTTACAGCTGGACTGTAGATATGATGTTTTATGTGGCTCAAATACCTATTAAAACAGGGGTCTCCAAACTACGCCCCGCAAGGCCCTCCCGAGAGATCCCGAGATTGGCCCTCAGCTGTGGCTATTCCACTCAATGCGGCCCGCCATCTAAAAAGTTTTGAGGCTCCTGTATTAGAAGATTGTATTACTGAAACTCAATGTTCACCACCTTCTCCAAGATATACCCCATGTTGGAGGACCTTCAGCTATTCGCAAAACTGTTGAACGCTATTGATACTTGACGTCTCTATGTGAAGATCTTTACATTTTTATTATCATCTATATTAAATTGTTTTCTGCTTCCTTCTCGTAACATCAATAAGCACTACCATGTTGATCGATGTGTTTATTACAAGCACAATCTTAGTTTATTTCCCCATTTGAACATTCCAAACTATTGCAGCACAGACACACACATCAAACCATTGCACCACCACACACGCACCAGACTCGGAAAAGCGAACCCTCGCAGCGCGATGTTGTTGTTCACGATCGTTACACGGTTGGTTGGGCTTGAAACTGAAAATTTATCCGAGATCGAAGCGATAACGTTACATTCCTCGCTCCACCGAAACGATGGCGGCCAACGATGCCGTTTCTTGTGTGTATGTACAGGCAATTAATCCGTCAAACGCTCGTGACCTTGGTTGTAAAAATTGCAAGTTTCTTGTTCACTTAAGTTTCTTTTCACTCAAATAATGCATTAAATAAAAAAAGAATAAAAAATATTTAAAAAAAATCTATAAATTTACCAATCTCTTAAGCAGAGGCGGATCACTTTGCACATCGCTAATTTGAACCGACTTTTGCTATAATATCTTTTGCGCGGAAACGTGTACAGCCAGTAAAAGCAGAATGGATCGCGTTTCGGTAAGGAATAATGTATAGAAAAAAGCAATAAATAATAAATCAAATTTGGAAGCAGAAATAAACATCTCTTTAAATTCAGTGCAAAAACCAAACCGAAACCGAACCAACTGATTAGCGAATTTTACAATTGCACGAAGTATGGTCCGAAGTAACATCCAATCGGAACCACACGGCAAACCGCCCGCTTCCCCTTTTTGGTGCGATTCGACGGGGTACAGTGAAAATCGTTTTTCATTTCACGCGCGACACAACGAGTTGAATGATCGCGTTGCACGGTGTGTGCACGGGTTGCATTTGGTCAATTTGATTTTATGCTCCGTGAACCGTGTACTGCTAGGAGGGAAATTGCGCGTAATGAATATGGATTTCCGTTTTTTTTTTGTTGTCCGACGATCAACACCTGCGGACGAAAGCCATGATTTTTTTCTCCTTCGGGTGACAAACAATTTTGCATCAGTGAAAGATTTTCCAATTTTCATAGAATTAAGCGCTTCATATATAATCTTCATTTTAAAAGTGACATCCTTTCATCTTTAAATTGCTTCAAATACTGTGATCAGCAAACAACAATTTGGAAAGAAAGAAAAATTCTTCAAACCGGAATCCTTTTTAAAGTACATTCCACACACAAAACACCAAGCACTTCAAAACGGCTTGCTTGTACGCCACGAAACGAAGAACGCAAGAATGTGTGTCTTGTGCGGCTCCATTGTCATAACGGCCAGCGCACTTCTCCGAAGATGAAGTTATCTTCATCTATGCGAAAAATGTCCCTATTTATCGTTTGACAAAAGGAAAAACCCCACCCCTTACCACCGTTGCCACGTGTTGACTTTTCCTTCCGGAATGAAGGAGAAACGCTATTTCCCACCAAACTGTTTCCTTCCAAGCACCGTTCCGTTCCTTGAGCGGTGTTCCGGAATGTTACCGTTGTGTTGTGTACAATGATGATGAAAATGGAAGAAAATGAAAGCGGAAACTGTATTCGCACAGATAAAATTCCATCGTCGAACGCCCGCCACAATACATTCTGCTGCCGCATTGTGCCTCTGGTGGGATGACACAATTTCACGTACACATTGCATTGGGAATGCTAATTTTTTTTCTCTCTCTCTTTATCATCAATGATAGCGAAACAGCGAAACCATCTGAAGAAGAAGAAAAAAAGGCGACTTACGGAACAAATCTTTCCGGGCCAGATTACGAGCGCAGAGAACTGAAAGTAAATTGAAAAAAAGAAAGTGAAATTAGTTTGATGTAGAACTTTTAGTATGATTAGTAGAACATGATGCGTACGCATTGATTAATTTTACAAGCATCAACGAGAAGAGTTTAATGATACAAAAAGCATGGAAAATGTAGCTTTAATTTTAAGTTGGATTCAAATTAAGCGCTTTAAATGCTTTGCTCCTTAATGATTCTTACACCAACAGGGACTTGTATTGCAATGAAACCAAAAAAAAAAGAAACCCCAGATGCATAAATATTAAAACTTCAAACGTAGCATATTTTCAAAACTCCAAACTCTCCAACAGCGAAGAATTCGAAAATTCCTTCAATCGCACAAACCCACAAATACCGTTCCCGGCAGGAGCCGGACATGCGGACCAAAAAAAAGGGACGAAGGCAACCAAAAAAAATTTCTGCTTTTACCCCCGCACGTCTCCATTCTTTATGCTCGTTTCCATTGGGCAAATGGAATCATTCCATCCATGTGTGTTTTTATGTTAAAAGGACGATATATGTGTATCTTTTTTTTTTATTTCACCGCCGCCACTGACTGAAGCCCGTGGTCCTACCGGTCTCGATACCTGAACCGACCGTTACCTGGAAACATGATCGCCTTCATCCGGCCCAAACGTCCGTAATTACAGCGTTCGACAGCATTTTGTCTTTTGCCGGTGCATTGGTATTTGTGTGTACACGGTGCTGGTATCGTTCGATCACTGGATCGACGGTGAAGGTACATGATCATGTCTTTTCTTGACCGGTTGGTTGTCTTGTCCTAGACCGGTGGTCGACAGTCTGTTACACAATTAAGCTTCTTGATTAACCATCGTAATAAGCGAGAAGAAACTCTCTTCTGATCTTCACATTTGTGATCTGTTTTATGATCGAGTTTTATTCGATCGATTCGACATCCATGTATTATTTGTAACTTCTTCATGCAACACATTTTAAGTTATTAGTTTTTTCTTACATAAATATCAATGTTTTGGTTGTGAAATAAAAAGTTAAAAAAAATTAAATATTTGAAAAGTTATATCGAGTATATCATATTTTTTATTTCTCTACAAATGATTTCATTTTATGTTATTTACATCTTTTTGTAAGGATATTTATTTATTCTGCTTGCTACGATCCAAAAAAAATTTGAACCAATTTGTGTTATTAATTAAAAACAAATATAATACAATCTGCACAAAATTTCGCGCGACCCAACTATTTGTATGGTAATATTCATTAGACTGTAGACGAACTAAAATTATTAACCCTGGGCAGTTACAAATTATTTCATTTGTAAAAGAAATAAAAAAAGGAATAAAGAAAGTGAAAACCCTGGTAACATGCGGAAAAACCTTGCTCCGTACATTACCACAAAAATAATCCGAAAACCCCCTAAAATCCACTTAGTGGGTCACAAGACGTTTGAAAACAAACATGTTAAAAACGTTTAAACAATGCTCAAAATGTCCTAAAAATATTGCTTTTTTTGTTCAAAAAAATTAAAGAAAAAGTTAAATGTCCCGAAATAATGAAAACTTTTCATCACTCTCCGTTCACAATTATGTTACACTAGTGTCAAAAAAGTAAAAAATTCATGCAAAAAATATATTTTTCCGTTGCAAGTTTTTTTTGTATTTTTTTTTCATTTCATTCTTACAACGACAGGTGTTTGCATGGGTGCGTTACGCACTGTAATAGCTCAGTACATTATGCAGCACACGCACACAAACGTGTGCGTTCGCCGAATGAATGGGAAAGAAGGTATGATTCGAAAGAAGATGTTTGGTGAATGCAAAACATGAAGTCGAACGCGAATGTGACCTGATGACACAATGAAGGTGTGTTTAGTGTCATATTTAAAGCATTTGCAAAATTGGACCCTGTTTGTGTAAAGAATACTTCAATACTTCAACACTTACTTGTAATCCGGATCTTTTGCGTGCCATTGCGCCGTGAATACTCCAGCTTGTTCATCGCTACGGTTCTGCTGTCCGTGCAGATGACGGACTGATGTTTAGTCGCTTGCGCTCCGATCGTGACCGAAAAGGATCAAAACTAGGTTTGGCTGGCTGGCTCCGACTCTATAACGATCCTTCCTTTCTTTCTCGTACACCAGACACACACACACACACTAGCCGCAGTGGCGGTCTACGAAACGATCTCACCCCAACGTCGTCGTCGACGGCGAAACATTAGTGATACGATGACCGCCGAGATGTCGGGCAAAGGTGTAACGAGGCCTGTTTAAACTGTGGCCAGCTTATCGATCAAAATCGGATATCACNGGCGGTACAAACATACCGATTAACCCAGTGGGAGAGTAATCGGGATGAAGAATTTAGAATATTTGTTCACTTTTTCATACCCTTTTTTAGCTTTTCATCTGAGATAAGAGACAACTTGGAAGGACAACTTTGGACAACTTCAAAGATGAAGTTCACCTATCTCAACATTTCATTTTCAATCGTTTGCTGTATTTGTTTAGCGACTCGAAAATCTCTCGATTCTCGGAAGAGCAATATCTTAATATAATAGATAGATTCTCGGAATATTGAAAAAGAGACGAAGGAGTCCATCTTCCTGACGTCTTGGTTGGTTAGTCTTTGCTGAAGGAAAAAAACTGATAAGCTAGTTCGACGGAACTCACTATATCCTACAGCTGGACTATACCTTGATATGATGTTTTATGCGCTTCAAATATCTATTAAAAGATTGTATTACTGGAACTCTTGGTTTTCGACCTTCTCCAAGATATATCCCATGTTGGAGGACCTTCAGCTATTCGCAAAACTGTGGAACGCTATTGATACTTGACGTCTCTATGTGAAGATCTTTACATTTTTATTATCATCTATATTAAATTGCTTTCTGCTTCCTTCTCGTAACATCAATAAGCACTACCATGTTGATCGATGTGTTTATTACAAGCACAATCTTAGTTTATTTCCCCATTTGAACATTCCAAACTATTGCAGCACAGACACACACATCAAACCATTGCACCACCACACGCACTAGACTCGGAAAAGCGAACCCTCGCAGCGCGATGTTGTTGTTCACGATCGTTACACGGTTGGTTGGGCTTGAAACTGAAAATTTATCCGAGATCGAAGCGATAACGTTACATTCCTCGCTCCACCGAAACGATGGCGGCCAACGATGCCGTTTCTTGTGTGTGTGTGCAGGCAATTAATCCGTCAAATGCTCGTGACCTTGGTTGTAAAAATTGCAAAAAATTAAGCTTTGCAGTTGCAGCATAAAAATCAGCAGCTAGGCAGCCATTAAAGCGTCGGTTGGTTTTTCATTTTTGCTTTTGCCAACCATCATAAAAATGCACAAGGTGATCGATTTGTGTAACAACTGGAATGGATGGTGTATATCGCTATAAATTGGTTCCCTTTAAAGCCATCGCGCTAAAGCGTAAAATTACAACGAAACGACCATGATGACAGGGGTTAAGTAAATTGGATGATAGATCAAAATTTGCAACAACAAAAATTGATTGTGATTGCTAAATTTTCATTTCAGTCATTTGAACTAAAGATGAGAATAACAACTCTTTTTAGTTTGTCAACTCAGAGTGAATGAGTCGATATTAGGAGTCAGCTCGTTTAACGATTCATTTCGAAGTCGTAAAAAAACCCGGCAAAAAATTTACTCATTTTTTGAGTAATTTAGCAAAATTATATGAATTGATTTATTTTAATGCCAACTGGTTGAAATAAGTTTCTTTTCACTCAAACATTGCTTTAAATAAAAAAAAGAATAAAAAATCATAAAACATTAAAATAAATCCAAAAATTTGAAAATTTCCTAAGGCTATAGCCTTAGCTTTTCTTTGGGAAATTTAGAAAAATTTTAAAAATTGATTTATTTTAATGCCAATTTATTGAAATAAGTTTCTTTTCACTTAAATAATGCTTTAAATAAAAAAAATACAAAAATAATAATAAAAATAAAAATAATAAAAAAAATTGAAAAAATTTCTAAGGCTATAGCCTTAGCTTTATTTTGAGTAATTTTGCAAAATTTTATAAATTGATGTATTTTAATGCGAATTTGTTAAAATAAGTTTCTTTTCACTCAAATAATGCATTAAATAAAAAAAGAATAAAAAATATTAAAAAAAAAATCTATAAATTTGCCAATCTCTTAAGCAGAGGCGGATCACTTTGCACATCGCTAATTTGAACCAACTTTTGCTATAATATTTTTTACGCGGAAGCATGAACAGCAAGTAAAAGCAGAATGGATCGCGTTTCGGTAAGGAATAATGTATAGAAAAAAAGCAATAAATAATAAATCAAATTTGGAAGCAGAAATAAACATCTCTTTAAATTCAGTGCAAAAACCAAACCGAAACCGAACCAACTGAAGTTAAACCATTGGCGAATTTTACAATTGCACGAAGTACGGTCCGAAGTAACAAACAATCGGAACCACACGGCAAACCGCCCGCTTCCCCTTTTTGGTGCGATTCGACGGGGTACAGTGAAAATCGTTTTTCATTTCACGCGCGACACAACGAGTTGAATGATCGCGTTGCACGGTGAGTGCACGGGTTGCATTTGGTCAATTTGATTTTATGCTCCGTGAACCGTGTACTGCTAGGAGGGAAATTGCGCGTAATGAATATGGATTTCCGTTTTTTTTGTTGTTGTCCGACGATCAACACCTGCGGACGAAAGCCATGTTTTTTTTCTCCTTTGGGTGACAAACAATTTTGCATCAGTGAAAGATTTTCCAATTTTCATAGAATTAAGCGCTTCATATATAATCTTCATTTTAAAAGTGACATCCTTTCATCTTTAAATCGCTGCAAATACTGTGATCAGCAAACAACAATCGGGAAAGGAAGTAAAAAATTCTTCAAACAGAAATCCTTTTTAAAGTACACTTCACACACACAACACCAAGCACTTCAAAACGGCTTGCTTGTACCCCACGAAACGAAGAACGCAAGAATGTGTGTCTTGTGCGGCTCCATTGTCATAACGGGCAACGCGCTTCTCCGAAGATGAAGTTATCTTCATCTATGCGAAAAATGTCCCTATTTATCGTTTGACAAAAGGAAAAACCCCACCCCTTACCACTGTTGCCACGTGTTGACTTTTCCTTCCGGAATGAAGGAGAAACGCTATTTCCCACCAAACTGTTTCCTTCCAAGCACCGTTCCGTTCCTTGGGCGGTGTTCCGGAATGTTACCGTTGTGTTGTGTACAATGATGATGAAAATGGAAGAAAATGAAAGCGGAAACTGTATTCGCACAGATAACATTCCACCGTCGAACGCCCGCCACAATACATTCTGCTGCCCCCTGTGCCTCTGGTGGGATGACACAATTTCACGTACACATTGCATTGGGAATGCTAATTTTTTTTCTCTCTCTTTATCATCAATGATAGCGAAACAGTGAAACCATCTGAAGCAGAAGAAAAAAAAAGGCGACTTACGGAACAAATCTTTCCGGGCCAGATTACGGGCGCAGAGAACTGAAAGTAAATTGAAAAAAAAGAGTGAAATTAGTTTGATGTAGAACTTTTAGTATGATTAGTAGAACATTATGCGTACGCATTGATTAATTTTACAAGCATCAACGAGAAGAGTTTAATGATACAAAAAGCATGGAAAATGTAGCTTTAATTTTAAGTTGGATTGGATTGAAAGCGCTTTAAATGCCTTATTCCTAAATGATTCTCACACCAACAGGGACTCGTATTGCAATGAATCCCCAAAAAAAGAAAACCCGATGCATAAATATTAAAACTTCAAACGTAGCATATTTTAAAAACTCCAAACTCTCCAACAGCGAAGAATTCGAAAATTCCTTCAATCGCACAAACCCACAAATACCGTTCCCGGCAGGAGCCGGACATGCGGACCAAAAAAAAAGGGACGAAGGCAACCAAAAAAAAATTCTGCTTCTACCCCCGCACGTCTCCATTCTTTATGCTCGTTTCCATTGGGCAAATGGAATCATTCCATCCATGTGTGTTTTTATGTTAAAAGGACGATATATGTGTATCTTTTTTTATTTCACCGCCGCCACTGACTGAAGCCCGTGGTCCTACCGGTCTCGATACCTGAACCGACCATTACCTGGAAACATGATCGCCTTCATCCGGCCCAAAACGTCCGTAATTACAGCGTTCGACAGCATTTTGTCTTTTGCCCGTGCATTGGTATGTGTGTGTACACGGTGCTGGTATCGTTCGATCACTGGATCGACGGTGAAGGTACATGATCATGTCTTTTCTTGACCGGTTGGTTGTCTTGTCCTAGACCGGTGGTCGACAGTCTGTTACACAATTAAGCTTCTGGTTTAACCATCATAATAAGCGAGAAGAAACTCTCTACTGATCTTCACATTTGTGATCCGTTTTATGATCGAGTTTTATTCGATCGATTCGACTTCCATGTATTATTTGTAACTTCTTCATGCAACATATTTTAAGTTATTAGTTTTTTCTTACATAAATATCAATGTTTTGGTTGTGAAATAAAAAGTTAAAAAAAAGTTAAATATTTGAAAAGTTATATCGAGTATATCATATTTTTTATTTCTCTACAAATGATTTCATTTTATGTTAGGTATTTACATCTTTTTGTAAGGATATTTATTTATTCTGCTTGCTACGATCCAAAAAAAATTTGAACCAAATTGTTTTATTAATTAAAAACAAATAATACAATCTGCACAAAATTTCGCGCGACCCAACTATTTGTATGGTAATATTCATTAGATTGTAGACGAACTAAAATTATTAACCCTGGGCAGTTACAAATTATTTCATTAGTAAAAGAAATAAAAAAGGAATAAAGAAAGTGAAAACCCTGGTAACATGCGGACATTACCACAAAAATAATACGAAAACCCCCTAAAATCCACTTAGTGGGTCACAAGACGTTTGAAAACAAAAATGTTAAAAACGTTTAAACAATGCTCAAAATGTCTTAAAAATATTGCTTTTTTTGTTCAAAAAAATTAAAGAAAAAGTTGAATGCTCCGAAATAATGAAAACTTTTCATCACTCTCCGTTCACAATTATGTTACACTAATGTCAAAAAAATAAAAAAAATCATGCAAAAAATATATTTTTCCGTTGCAAGTTTTTTTTTGTTTTTTCTTTCATTTCATTCTTACAACGACAGGTGTTTGCATGGGTGCGTTACGCACTGTAATAGCTCAATACATTATGCAGCACACGCACACAAACGTGTGCGTTCGCCGAATGAATGGGAGAGAAGGTAAGATTCGAAAGAAGATGTTTGGTGAATGCAAAACATGAAGTCGAACGCGAATGCGACCTGATGACACAATGAAGGTGTGTTTAGTGTCATATTTAAAGCATTTGCGAAATTCAACTCCAACACTTACTTGTAATCCGGATCTTTTGCGTGCCATTGCGCCGCGAATACTCCAGCTTGTTCATCGCTACGGTTCTGCTGTCCGTGCAGATGACGGACTGATGTTTAGTCGCTTGCGCTCCGATCGTGACCGAAAAGGATCAAAACTAGGCTTGGCTGGCTGGCTCCGACTCTATAATGATCCTTCCTTTCTTTCTTGTACACCAGACACACACACACACACTAGCCGCAGTGGCGGTCTACGAAACGATCTCACCCCAACGTCGTCGTCGACGGCGAAACATTAGTGATACGATGACCGCCGAGATGTCGGGCAAAGGTGTAACGAGGCCTGTTTAAACTGTGGCCAGCTTATCGATCAAAATCGGATATCACACTCTCTCTCTCGCTCTCTCTCTCTCTCTGGTGGCTTACTTATGGAACAATGGATGCACTTTTTAGATTATCACACCACACAGACACAACACGCGAGATGATACGCACCAACTTTACCTATTTTTTTTTTTGCTGTTCTATGTGTAGACAGATAATCGACTGTAAATTGATAGAATCACCCGTTTCTGCTTCACTAGAGCTACACAATCATCTATTATTACTATTTTTCTTCCTTCTTCCCTTGGAACATACGCAACAAACAAAACAACAGCAAAAACACACACACAGACGATCACAATTACACACTACACCCTGGTACACAACAACGGAACGCACCACACACCACCAAACGAGCGAAACCAATTCGTAGTCGAGACGATTTCGACTCACCCCTGGGCCGATTTATTTCCCGGTTTGTGTGTATCTATTTTCTTCACTCTGGCAATGCACTTCCCGCATGCTGAAAGAAATATACATAATCACAACACTGCTGATCATATTTGATGCTGGTGATCCTCATCATTACCGATCGCGAAATAAATCGCAAACCATCCCTTGGACTGTAATAGTGTGGTGCCTTCTAACAGGCTTTATGACCCTTTCCCATCACACTAGTGGCAGCACCACTACTGTTACTTACAGTGCGAACTCTACCACTACTGGTTTATGCTATGCTGGATTACATGTCACCCCACTATAACCACCCCGAGCCATCCACCCCAAACACTTGCTGTTTGCCGAACCAATAACGACGATGATGGTGTGTGGTGGATGATCATCAATGGATGAAGAAGAACTGGTGACGAATTTTTCGCACATTCATTGATATTTTGTCCCCACCCCCTTCGTAGTCAAATTGGGCTGGCCGCGCCCCCGTCTCGAGGTAGAGGCTCTATTTGTCTTGCCACTTACCAATTATCGCTAATCAGCTCATATAATATCCTATTTGCTGATCGAACATTTCAACAAATGTAAAACGGATGTAGGTAGATATATATTTACATCCGAATAGCCCTTTTCTGTTCCCCGTAGTTGCCCCCCAGCAGCAATTACAGTGGAGCACCGATTATCCGGGCATGTTGGGACTCAATGGTGGCCGGATAATCGAACAACACGGATAAAAGGTTCATAAGGTTTGGTTGACAGGTATGCGTTTATATAATACATTTTAATATTTGCTCTTATTTTTCCTACGTTTAAGTCCATGAATTCTAACAACTCATCAGCATACGATTTTGCAGAGTTGAAATCTATAGGGGTTTTCAGTCACTCATCTTCTGATTCTGAATTTGATTCATCGTCCGTGTTGCATCTTGTTTCTATAATAATACCTGTGTTGCATTTGAATTCGTATCCAGGATAATTAGAATCTATTAGCAGCCACTTCTCTGCGCTTGCATAGGCGAGGCATGTTCCAAACGTGATAGTTTTTGAAGATCTTTCCGATCCTTAGTTTATACAATCCTTCAATTTCCGAAGTATCCAGAGCGAAGTAGAGTTACATCCGGAACCTCCGGCTGGATTTGATATGAAGCTGCCATTTCAGAAGCTGCACGGATAATGAGACAGCCGGATAAAAGTTACCCGGATAATCGGCTCTCCACTGTATGTTACATTTCATCCCCCAATCGTACCTTTTGATCGCATATGCATTGCTGCGTTAATTTCCGGCACCACCAGGGAGACAGACAGTTTGCAGGTAAACAACAACAAAAAACTCATCTAGCTTTCAAAATGACATTAGGCAACAAATTACGCCTCGACGAGTTGTATTCTTTTTGTAGGGACTACAGAAAAGGGGTAAAAATTAAACCGGAGCAAAAATATTGTGCGATCTCGGCGCCACCACCACCTCTTAAGCCCGACCATCATCATCGCCGCCACCACCATCAGCAGGGCTTTGTTGGTACTTCTTCGCCTGTGGTTGCTTCGCTAATTTGCCTTGATCGTTCGCGGCGCGGTCCGCTTTGTGTATCCCTAGTTCTTCGCATTCTTCGTACCAGCGGGTTTTTTTTTNATCGCCGCCACCACCACCATCGGCAGGGCTTTGTTGGTACTTCTTCGCCTGTGGTTGCTTCGCTAATTTGCCTTGATCGTTCGCGGCGCGGTCCGCTTTGTGTATCCCTAGTTCTTCGCATTCTTCGTACCAGCGGGTTTTTTTTTGCCTTCTCGTTGTCGTGGTAGTCGTCGTCGTGTGGTCGACGTCTTCATGCCGTTTACGTGTAGGCGTGACGGCCGCCCGAACACACAGCGTTCGTATCTCTTTCACGCCCTTTTCACGCAAAGGGCAACAAAAAGTGTCTGCCTATTTGCACGCGTGTGATCAAGCAAGAGAGAATGCCCGTCTCCTCGCGTTCCCGTGTTCCCGGGTGTCCACTTTTGTACGCTTTTCTTGCACATCCCCCCCTCACCCCCTTTCCAGCAACCAAACATCAATGATGATGAAGCGCATAACTTAACGGGTGAGAGCGGAAGTGTGCAGAAGGGGTGAAAGAGTATCGGCAATCGGCAAGAGTATGCATGAAAGGAATGAAAAGACCCCCGACCCCGCGGACCACGGGACTCGCTACGATGTTGGGTCGCACTAGCGCACGCACACTTTGCCGATGCGTCGCTGACTGGCTGCGGTGCTTTTGCTCTTGTTGTTTCCGTTTGCCTGTGGCTGTTGCTTCACAGCGCTACTTGCCTCCCGTGTGTGTCCGGTGGCAGTGGCGGTGTGTTTGTGTGTACGTATTCTAGTGAAGAGTTTCTGCTCGTTTTAAAAACAGGCAAAGAAACAACGACACTGACGATGAGATCGGGCACGATGAAAAGACGGACGTCAAACGGTACAGAATCACAAGAATTGATCAAGATTGTTAAGAATCGAAGCAACGCATGCAATTAAAGCTACCACTGCCCAACACAACAACAACAACAACAGCACCAACACCACGCACCACGTAGACGATTCTTTCGAACGGCACACTCATTGACGGCACAACCACGTTAAAGGCAATACGGTGTGGAAGCAAGACTGCACTACTCGCTCAAGTGAACGGTTCGCACAATCGCACATTCACGAAACACGAAATGCAGCAACATTTCAACCCCGTTTTGCGGACTGATCGAACTAAAGGGGTGGACATTTTCGCCCTGCACTTTTATTTCAACAGCACCACGCACTACCCACGGGTTAAAGAATAAGCTCACATTAGTACGGCCCCGTTCCCAACATTCCTCGCACAAAAACTCACACTCAAGAAGTGCTCACGAATACGCTGCAGCACAATTAATGACCGACGGTGACCAACCTACTCTACGCACTTCTAACGATGGTATAAACACACACAGAACAAGTGCACTTCGAGGAAACGGTTTCTTGCCGTTGCGATAATCTACCGCATATCTTGTGCTCTCGTTCGCACGCACGCTGCACGCTATATGCGCACATATGGTGGATTCGGTGTTTACCATCCGCTGTCACTGTCTGGCGCTGTCGTGTTTTCTACTGTCAAACGGTACGTTTTCATTCAAGAGTTGACTACCTCTAGGAATGCTTTTGTTGTGAATGTGCATCAAAATAATAATTTCATTCAATATTCGTCCCACAAAACCCATTCATTCAATAGTAGTTGTGCTTTCGCTCTATTCTACGAGAATAATTACTATTTTTCATCACGGAACAAGAAGTTCGTTTCACAAATATTTTTAAATCATTTTCACCTGCATCGGGAAGAAGCACACAGCAAGCAAAAGAAGATAGAGGCGCGAAACAAACCGCTTGTATTTCAGAAGATTTTTTGGATTGCAGAAATACATCTTAGCTTAGCCCCAAACATTAGAAAGAATTATATCATGGCCATCAATTTAAAGTTCAGTTCGAAGGATGTTAAAAGCAGCATGCAAAAGCCAATTAAGGTACAGTACATCCCTGCTACGATCAGTGACGATGGACCGGCAAATCTGGAGCAGTTTTTTACACCATATACCGAAACACAACCAGATGGAAGTAAGTTTTGATTCCCTATATTGGTATTACATTTTCTTACCTTTCTCAACCCGTTTCTTGTTTTTTTGTTTAGCTCTCCGTAACGCGCTCCGAGGATATCCGCTGCAGGGCAAAGTCACAACACTTCCGGAAGGTTACGCGGGTGTAATGCTTCAGGAAACGAAGAAACCACTGTCTGCCGAAGATGATCGTACGCTTACATTTGCGGGTGCTTTTCGAGAATTCACTTACTGGAACTATGACCGAATTCCGTCGAGGAATGATCCGTTGGCGAAAGCGCTTACCTGGCTGCCAATGGCGGAAGTTTTGCATGGTGAAGCGGATGAATTTGAGGTGAAACAGGAACAGACAGGGAAAATTAAGAATGGCCACTAAAGTACAGAGTTGTGTGTTGTAATATAGCTCTATTTATTTCCATATTTGTCGTATCGGGTATTGGATGTTAATCCAAAAAAACATTAAAAATTAAACGACATAATTACACCGATCTATCGTTTTTGCATCATTTATGTATCGTTACGTACATAGCAACATATTTGTGGATTCATAATGTTGTTCCATTTTGTAGTTGAAATATAGAAAGAAAATTAGTTCTTAAAGGCTAAGAAACAGTCCTCAATAGTGAGAACCGATCGTTACTACGCCGCGTTCTTCGGTGGCGGTCGGTAAACACCCACAACTACCGCGTGGTCTCGCTCGTACGGTTCGAGTGTGATCTGTTCCTGCGGTTTGAGTTTTTCCGCTTGTAATTTCTTTACCTCTGCGGCAAATACTGCCTCCGGAACGGCGGTTGAATCGATGCAAGATGCCTTAATTGAAATGACAAAGTGTCCACCGTTCTTGAGGAAATTATGCGCATTCAGCGCTACTATACGGGCCTGATCCGGTTGGGCAACGTCTGCGAATACGGTATCGACCATTCCGACCAGCATGCGATACTTGTGAGGATGACGAGCGTCTTCAATAATGGGTATAATGTTGGTACGATTTTTTGCAACGTTCAGCAGATCACGTCCCGATCGGTGGGAGAATTCGACGGCATAAACTAGACCTTCCGGTCCGACGACATCAGAAACGTGCGACACCGTTGTACCGGAAGCGGCACCAAGGTACAGCACCTTAGTGCCGGGCGGCATGTGAATTTTGTCTACACCACCCAGCACGGCGGCGGCTAACTTTGACCGGAATGGATTCCACACTCTGTACTCCTTCTTCTCTCCATCGGTCTGTACAATGAAAAGAGGATCAGAAAAAAAATCGAATCAAAAATTGTAAACAAACAGTCAGAAAAGTGACAAACAGCTGCAGTGCATCAGTAAGCAGGTTGTACGAAGAACGCACCAGCGAAAAGGTAT
>CM028126.1:33035411-33079442 GCA_016254315.1 Anopheles parensis | reverse complement strand
GCAGGTGGGATTGAGCCAGGTGCAGCAGGAAGCGGCAACACTGCTGGAAGCGTACAAACGATACGCCGCACAGGGTCAGGGCGAGACGGATTTCACACACCCACAGTATGCGACGATGGCCGTATTTCAGGCGTGCAAGCGCGCAAAGGTGAAACCACCGAAGACGAAACTGGTCGCTGTAAGTCATTTAAAGCCAGCGCAGTGGACGTTGCTGGAGAAAAATTGGGACAAGTTTTTGGCCACTGTGCCGGTTGGGAAACAATTAGGTACACCACAGGAGGTGAGAGAGGAAACTGTTGTTTTAAAAGAAAAGGGCGAAGAATCCAACGGTGCCGGACGGAAACACGCAAGCCCCGAAAAGCTGGAACCGTACCATAACTGGAAGAAACGGATGCTTGAAAAGGCGTACCGAGAGTTGGAACAGCTGCGAGGCAGTGGATAGAATCGTCCTCTATCCGCCACATTCCGCGATCGAGATATTTAGTTGCTAGAACTGTTATGTCGTATGTTATTTTAATGTTACCGTGCCAATACATTTATAAAAGACATTATTTTTGAAGCCCTCTGTGCAAATATGGTTGTGTAAATGTCGCGCCCCATATATCGAATCATTTTTAGAATAAACTCATTGCTAAATACTCACACTTTTTGTTGCCTTTTTTTCGTGATTCCCCATCCGAGCGTGTGTTCTTTGCTGTGTGAATCTTTGCATTTCGGATTGCAGCAGCAGCATCCACAGCTGCTGATTCGAAACTAACTAAACGAAAAAAAAACACGAAAGACGTGGCATCGTTCATGCGCGCAATTATTTACTTCCTACAAAATGTATTCGCATCTCCTTCACGGAATTAGTAATAGTGCTAACAAAGAACGTAATAAGAGGTGTTTTGCTTTTGCAATATTATTTACTTCATGTAACGGAAAGTGCGAGCTAAACCTTTTTTGCATATATCGCAGCTCGTCACGGAAATATCGAAGAAACCTTCTCCTAGCGGGCCCCCCCCACAGATTCAGTTCAATTTTGTTTGCGTGAGAAAAATAAAAAAAGATAAAGAAAATTCTAACGTAATTTTAACACACGATATACGAACAAAATGTGTTCTTTTTTATCAAATGAACGCAGAGAACCGCTTTTTCCGCCGTATCGCATATCTCACTGAATGATACCTGTCCGATCATCCTTTTCTTCATACCAACTTTCTTCCATCCCTTCTTTCTCAACTCGTCGCCCTTTTGGTGTATGTGAATTGTTCGCTTTCTTTTACATTTGCTCTGTTCAGGCGACAAGTGAATGAATTTTCCTTCGCACTACACGCACTCAACGCTAATATGTACACATTTTATCACGCAAAACAAAACGAAAGCACAATTTGCAGAATGAGCTTCCTCCTTCCTTTTCTATTCATGTTTTGCGTGCTCTTATGCCTCCTTGTGGCAGAGTAGTTTAAATAGACGAAAGAAAAAAAAACTATAGGGAGAAAAATTTAGAAACTTGTTTTTGGTCATTAGGCAAAACAACAAAACAAATTCATACACAAATCAACATCCTTCTATTGAGAGACATAATTCGAAAATTGAGGATAACAGTCCCCAAACGGTAAATAAAAGCAAATCAAACACTAGCATACGATACACCATTGGAAAGAAATGTAGAGAATATTCTGATTTGAAACAAAAACAAAAAACATAAAAAACACAAAACAAACTCAAATAAAAATCCTTATGTTCGGGGGAGAAGTATTGTACAACTTTCATTTGGAATAAATGGTAATTATGTGGTGCTCTTTTTATGCCCTAATCATATACACACATACACATACGCTCTTTTCCCTTCGCTCTGTTTAAGGCCTTTGCCAGTGTGTTTGTTTGTATTTTGAAGAAGTTCTGTTGTTCTTTTGTGTCCTGTGGAAATATGATGAACGATCTATCTTGTGTCTGGCAATAGCAGCATTAAAAAAAATGTAAATAGTTTTCAAATCATGAAATTAAAATGGTTCGTAATTTGTAAAAAAAACATCGATTATTAAAAGAGTTTGTAATATCCTACACGACGAGGGAAAATATTTCATAAAAAGGCCTTAAAAGGTGTACATGTGTGTGCGTGTGTGTGTGTCTATATAATTTTATCTGACATTCTTCCGTTTTTCTTCTTTTGTTTTAAGCTGTGTATTTTACTTCCTGTTGTCCTCTCTCTCTGGTTCTACTAACATCGTTCTCTTTTGTGTATTCCAGCCTATATAGTTAGAATAGTTTTTGCATTACTTTATCACTATAATAATATGCGACATTCTTGTTGCTGGTCAATTCTTGCTGGTTCCTTCTTTTCGGTTTTCATACTCGCACCTTCGCACTTAATTGTAGGCTCTAACAGTACTTTCTCCTCTAACAGATGCTTGCCCCAAAACTCAACCACTTTTCAGGCCCACTTTTCCAGCCCGTACCAAAATCAAAGCAGCGCCTTTCTAATCAATGCACCCCTTGGCTTGCTAAATTAGTTTTGTTTTGCTATCGTGTCTAATAATTGCTCTCTCGCGCTCTCCTTATCAACTGACCACAAACACACACACAGCTCTTCTTTGCTAGTTTAATTTCTTTGCTCCTATCTGTGAGCGGTTGTTGCAGTGTATGCCTTTCCTTTGTTTTAGTAACATTAATCTGCGCCCTCAGGCTCACCCCTTCCGTGCTTTACAACACCTGAGACACGGACAAAGAACAGAAAAATGGAAACACATTGCCCTTCATTCAAACACATTATGCTGAGCGTCCCCCACACACACTAAACTAGTGCCGGGAGTACGGACGCGTGTTACACAAACAATCTTCACCTCCACTTGCTTTCGTTTCTTCAACTACTAATAGCTATGTATCGGGTATCGGTGTAGGTTGTATATATATATATATATATATATGTTGTATATATAAAAGAGTTCTTTTTGATAATAAAAAGGAAGAGACAAAAAAAAGAGGAAGGATGGCTTCACACAAAGCATGGGCCATATCGCAATCAACCTTCCCGCTTGATATTTGTTGGCGTTTCCGCCAGTCCCTTCACTTTCAGTCGGTCGGCAGTTTTTAGAAACGTTGGTAGCTGCTCCTGCGACACATTGACCTCGCCGGCATACATAAACTCGAGGATTGCCTGCAGATGGTTGTAGGATACGTCTTTCAAGATGATAATGGGATGTTTGGAAGGATTTTCCTGCAAAACAAGCAAAAAGAGTGTGGGGTAACGTTATATTTTGGTGCACGATCAACACGCAAAACGAATTCCACCACAAACACTGCATTTACCTCCAGCAGGGATTTAAAATATGGACTACAAGCCGATAGGACCATCTTGTGAGCTTTGCATGTTTGTCCTTCGCAGGCGAGCGTTACCTAAAAATAAATAGCGAGACACACACAAAAAAAATACAATTACTATTGTATTGGAAATAATTGGGAAAAGCAAATCGGTTTTGTTCGCTTACATCTGTAAAGCTTTTCTCATTTCGTAGATGACGGAATGACGTCACCATGTTCGTCTGGAAATCATTCCACTTTAGGAAGTACTGTTGTTGATCTGCCATTTTTTTTGGGGTGTCCTTTATGAGCTGCGGAGGGCGCCGGGTCGGAGAGTTTTGCGATCAAAACAAAACTTCTAACTGAAGTAAAACGGGAACGGAAAAAACCGAACGCAACAAACACAGTAACAACGAGTTATAATCTGTAAAGGAAAAAAAAAGGAAGTTTGTAACAATGAAACATTAACAAAATGAAAAAACGATTTAATTATCACTTTAAAATAAATAAAAAAGACAGTAAGACGAATCTTATTCACTGAAACATTAAAACGCCAACACACATTATAAAGCTTTTCCCTTTTCTTGTTCTTCAGATTTTTGCACAACTTTATAATGCCCATGAAAAAGATTATTTCCATTCCAAAACAACAGCCCCGAGGGGGTTTGTTTCCTCTTCCAATCGCATTCGACGTGGTTTGACCTCATTTTTTGCACCCGATTTGGTGGAGGGAGGCCAAATAAATGGAGTGGGGGGGTGCGCAAAGGGTTATTTCTTGCAGCACATCGAAGGGTGATGGCAATGTTTAGGAACATTTCGCTTCCATCTAACCCCACACACCTTTTTTCAATAAATCGTATACATTCTTGGAAGATGTGCGAATGAAAGCCAACATTTATTGGCCACATTGGTCTGTACACTTAGGCACACCCAGAAAGCTAAAAATTCTAAGCAACAGGCATGTTTGGTGCCTTCAGCCAAGAAAGAACCACCACCAGACGACGACGTAATCGAAACGTTGCATTTTATAGATCCAGTGTGGAAACAGAAAGAGATGAAAATAAGAATTAGAAAGGCTAGAGATTGGCGCTGCTGCTTCCCACCCCGTTCCGGTTTGTGCCGAGCTTCGTGCCTACTGTAAACAAATTGGGCCACTGTACGGTGGACGGAGGCTGCACTGGTCGCCATTATGGCCCATCTCTCGACATCATATTGTCGTTTCTTCCTCTCTTTACCGATCCACACATTTATCCAGTTTTGTTTTGCTTCTTTTCTTGCCTTTTCGTGCACTCTGTAGCGCAAGGGTATTATATCTATTCGTCTGTGATACGTTGCTTTTTTTCCATTATTTTGCACCTTAAAATTAGAGAATACGTTGTACATGGATACCGCTTTTTTCACTGTCCGTTCCATGGCCTCATTTTCATTAGATTAGGTGAATTTGTTCTGAATGAATATCTACAAAGCATTGCACAGCTTAGAAGCAAGCTAGTTAGAAAAAAGAAAAAGACGAAAATACGGAAATCCGTTCTTCCGGGCATTTGCTTCTTCTTCAATTTTTAAACCACCGTTTTCTAGTTGTATTTTACAATTTTCAATACACAATGTCGGTGTTCCAGTTGGGGCGTTGGGGATGGTTTCATATTCCAATTGCAATGATTATTTTAACAATTTCCTAAAAAAATCATCACCATATAAACAATCTTACAAAAACACATTCAATTAAAGATTCGCTCTTTGATACCTTTCTTGCAAAACCAAAATTCTCTGATTCGATTCTTCACAATCGATTTGCTTGGGAAAACCCGGGGCCACGGAAAACGTTATGCTTTACGCGCACAACCCAAAAAGGAAAGAACGGCAAGGTATGTGGAGGTGTATTGCATTCGGTCGGGAAATAATAAACCACACTGCAGAAAGAAAACATCCTTCGGCGAGGCGATAGTTTGGACGATGGAAAACCGGGCCCACACTGTACAAAACAAAGCCAAAGAGGAGTGTTTTCCCTCTCTCTAGTGGCTTTAGAGAAGCCTTGATGCGCGCTGCAGTGCAAAATACCGTATGCTCCATCCAACATACCTTACCTTCAAGGAAATACTCACACACTTCAACACTGACGCAGCATGATATTTCGTGCAAGAAAGATGTATGTTTTTGTTTCAACGCCAACTACGCGCTGACGGATTCGATAAATTCGGCTGCTAATGCTGACACTAGTCGCGTAATGTAAATGGGGTTGTGGGTAGCAAACAGTAGAGACATGGGAAGACATTGAGCAGACGCATTACACAGGGTGAAAGGACGGCGGGTATGATGAAGATGCGAGACATCCGATGCACATCATGACAGCCATGCTATGCTTGTTGTGTTTATGAACATGTGTGCGCGCGTGTATGTGTTTGTGCTTTGTTAAATGCGTTTGTACATATTTTTTTTTCTGCATGAATGACATTGCCGAACGGATGCATCCAACGTTCCGATTTCAGCATTTGTCTCTTTGAACCTGGGTGCATATGTATCTGTGTGTACGTGTATATGCACCTACACAATGATGGTATTGTGTAATTTCTTTGCATTTGTTTCGTTTCCACGGGTTTGTTGTTGGCTTGGGTGCGTTTTTTTCCGAACTTCTCTAATACGTTGAGTTCTTCGGTTCTGTAAAGCAGCGCATAACCTCCAGGAAGGAACGTCGAAGAAGGAGAAAGGAAATGCCTGCTGACTTTACACGCGCGCGTGTATGTGGTGAATTGAAATCATCCAAATCCAAGGTCCTTTGGGTTGATCTTTTTTTTGTGTTTCAATTTTCTTGTCTATTTCTCGTCGCTTTTCGTCGAAGGAACCCAACTCACTTTTAAACTGCGAGAGCTAAATTATTGTCGCTTGCTGCGATTTCATTTCTACACGAACGTGCATACACAATACACGGGGTGGGGGGGGTTGTTATGAGTATCTCCGGTTATGGTGAATTCGTGCGAAAAGGTCAAAACATTGAAAACGAACATTTATCATTTTGTTCGCGCTTCAAATATATTGCTACAATTAAAAAAAAAGAAAACTAAAAAATTTAGTTGTTTTTTGATACCATTGTGAGGATAAATTTACGCGTAATGAAGATAATTTAGCATTACTTGATTAGCGAGAAAACAGAGAAACACATAGCATCGTACACACTTTCTCTCTCTCTCTCTCACACACACACACACACGCACACATTCTCCCAAATTGGGCAGAGAGCCACTGTCAAGTGAATGATGACGATGGCTGCCGTTGCACAAAACCATAAAGTAAACAGCATTTTCCATCGTTTTTACGTTCGTTTTTTGTCTACACATCTGCATGCAAGTTTTCGAAGAATTAATAAAACGAAGAACCTTTTTTGGGACGTTAAAGGCATGCTTCTTGGGATGAATAAATGACAATGAGAAGAGCGTTGAGATTAGGAATAATAAACCGGCCGCAAAGTAATGCTTCACAACATAAACGGTTTTGCGGTTTTCCTCTTTACGAAACCGTTCCCCATTAATTTTCACACAGCCTAAACTGACTCACTGGNGGATGAATAAATGACAATGAGAAGAGCGTTGAGATTAGGAATAATAAACCGGCCGCAAAGTAATGCTTCACAACATAAACGGTTTTGCGGTTTTCCTCTTTACGAAACCGTTCCCCATTAATTTTCACACAGCCTAAACTGACTCACTGGAATGGATTTTCTTACTTTCACGCGTTTGCCGTTTGACGCTTTGACGCGTTGTACTTCACTGCACTTAGCGGGCTGAATAGAAACTAACACCAATATCACCTGCGCTTGTTTGTTCGTTTCGCTTCCCACCCGAATTTCACTAGAATCGCTTATCTTTCGATGCTCTTCTCACCAACTCCTGTCGTGTGTATGAATTATACAACTAGACACCACCAACACAGCAAACTTCAAGGCTAGGTACCAGTAAATCAGAAAACCCTTTTCTTCGAACGCTTCAACAATTGTGTGGTAGTGATGAAATTATTTAGAAATTTGCTGAACCACTCCATCCACCAGCGTACCGCTTTGCTTCTGAATTTCGCTTCCGAGTGACGCGCTTTTTACCTTTGAATCTTTCTAATCCGTTTTCTTGTCACACGACCTATGGGAATAATGCCGCCGTCGTCGTCGTCGCCACTACACCACCACACCACCGACAGTCAGACGAAACTGATTTCTTTGCACTGCAAATGTTTACGCGATGTCGGAACGTTTCGCATGCGAGAGCTGCGCTTTAACTTTGCCGTGATGGAAAACTAACCTTTTTTTGTTTTGGAAAGAATAATGAACGATGCGTTGCGTTGCGCGTAACTTCTATTTTTCACGGCGTTTTTGTTTTGGCACCAGGAACCGAATGGAACAGGAGAAGATCGAAAACACAGGGCACGACGAAAGAGAAATGCAAAATGGAGTCGTTCCGCGGATCGCACACCGGGACCGTCCGTGCGGTCATTCGTGTACTTTAAAAATATTTTTTTAAATACAAATATTTAATGGAAAATCTAAAAATTAGACTAAATGTAAAGCAAAAAATTTACTGCATCATAATATTTATTACGTAAAATATTGCACATTGTTAATTTAATTTAATTTAAACCTGAAATGGTCTCATGCGACTTCTAAAAACGTTTATATACTTGGGCGATGTTATTTGGTAATGCTTTTCGAAGGTATTTTAATGAAAAAACTGTTTCAAATATGAGGATTTCCGTAATATTGTGGTTTAATTAGTTGAATGTTTATTTTAATTAAATTTATCTTGTGAATAGAAACCGTTGTGCGGTGTTGGATATCAAATGTCAATGTGTCAGCGCTCAGCATCGAATTTGAAAAGCCCGTTATGTTACGTGCCGCATATCTAAAAATAAATATCAAAAACTTGTGTTCATAGAATCAAACATTTGGAGGCACATTGTATATTTTTTTAACATCGTACAAATCATAGACGAGTTTTCGCTTAATTTGTTCCGCAATTCACTTTAATTGTTTGCTTATTTTTATGTGTTGCTGGTTCCCTGTTGCTAAAATGCTGCAGTAAGCAAGAACAAATTCGGCGAAAGGAAATCAATTGTCACATGAAGTGGTAGCTTGCCGGCATGCACAAGCATTGATCTTCTCGTAGAAAAGTGCCTGATTATTGAAGCCAACTTCATACCTACTTCGAATTGAAGAACTTCAAAGAGATAGGTAGAAATTATTTAGTTAAACCACACATTCGTCGCATAAAGAAAAAGCCGTTGCTGTCGTAGCAAGCTTCGATTGTTGGGATTTCGTTTTCCATCGTAGTGTGTTAGTTCCGTTTCGTCATGTAACAAAATTGCATGAGCTCTTTCCACGGTTGCCTCGAACGCTAGTGATCTGATCCACTCTGCTGTCCATCTTTCAGGTCCTTCCGGTACCAGTGATAATAAACCCCAAAAGCGTCACCATGCTTGCATCATCGACAGCACGTATGGCCTCAGCTACCCGGCGCCTGGTAAGTAGCGTAAAATGTGGTCTTAAAGGCAGTCAGCAAAATGACTTCCGGTGTCCTCTGGAAAACAAAACTGGATACTATTTTCTGATGTTTTTACATATTATTTTCTGTACCATTTAGATGTTCAATGCTGCCAGTGCGAATATGCGGCCAATATGCAGCACCATTTGTTCACCGAACCAGCATCTTTCAGGCCGAAAGAACATTCCTGCGGAAATGCTGTCCCAGGTTCGCTCATTCCAGTCGACAACGGCTCGTTGCGATATTGATTCTGCTGCCAAGTTCATCGGAGCTGGTGCAGCCACGGTAGGAGTTGCCGGATCGGGTAAGTTAGTATAAATGAAGATATGTGAGGATCGATTACATCAATAAATGTTCTTTTTTTAATCAGGAGCCGGAATCGGGACGGTATTCGGATCATTGATTGTCGGGTACGCAAGAAACCCATCGCTTAAGCAGCAGCTGTTCTCCTACGCCATTCTAGGATTCGCCCTCTCGGAAGCCATGGGTCTGTTTTGCTTGATGATGGCTTTTCTGCTGTTGTTTGCATTTTAATTCGCTTGTCTCTATGTAATCAGATAAGCATTTGGCTATCCTATGTAGCCACAGCATATAACATCCGTAGCAACAAATCGTACGAACGAAAATGCATGCAGGGAATACTTCATCTTCTCTTGTTCAGGTGGGAGCTTTCTGTTGGTATTATGCATAATACATGTATCATGATTATTATGTAAGATCCACACATGATAATGGGATGAAATAAAATATTGGATGCACGGAAAATATGTTATGAGTTTTGTTCATCTGAAAACATGAATCTGATGGTAGTGGATTCCTGAGAGAGCTTCTTTGGCGATGGGAGGGATGCAGCATTGACCATTTAGTGCCAGTGAGAGCTAGAGGACGTTGAGAGGTTCTTTTTTAGAATTATACAAATTTTCGAAAGGGTTTCAAATATATTTTTTGCATATTCTGCATGGAAACTGCACGATGGTTTGTTTTAAATTTTGCTTGAAAAAATGTTCCATATTCTTTCTTTCTGTGAAATATAAACAAAAACAACAACACGTTTGACAACCATCATTTTCCCGTCCCAGCGGTAGCGAACGATAAAATATCCCCGAGAGATTTTCTCCTTCCGAGGTACAAGGGAAACAACTGTTTATCCTCAAGACTGTGGCTGCTACTTTTGTGTCAACAAATTTGCCAGCAACAACTTACAATCCTTGTCACATTCTTTGAGTTCCGATCGTCGTCGTGTACGATAAAACCATTCCCACCTGTACGGTTACAAAAGCCGGCTTTTTGTTCCATCTCTCTAGTATCAAGTCGGTGCCATGGCGGCGGATGAAGCACAACTTATCTACGAGTTGCGAAATGTTGGGTGAGCAATTGTACAACCGATGACTAATGCAGTACATCGACATTAATGCAATTTTCGTATTCATATGGTTAGGTATGATGGTCCATTCCTCGATCAAAACTATGCATCTACGGCAATTTTTGCGCGTACCAGCGGTGCCCAGAGTGGCGAGTTTCAGGACGTTGTTATTTGGCTGACCGAGGAAATACGAATGCTTGGCAAGCTGGATGAACGAGTAGGCAAAAGCGACGATGCAAATTCGTTTGTGCTGGAGCTGTCGGCGTTTCTGAAGGAGCTCACATGTCCGTACGCGAGTTTAACATCCGGCCATGTGTCGGACCGGTTGCAGACGGCGGAATCGAAGCTGCTGCTGTTGGACTATTTGATAAACGAACTGATGGCATTTAAAATGCTAGAATCGCTGAAGCCGAAGGAAAAATCGACTGTCATTACGCTGCACGAAACGCCTACGGCCGCGGCTCTGAAGGACATCTGTATCACGCTTGGTATGGGAAAACCGCCGAACAATGTACCACCGAAAGCACTGTTTGAACGAATCAATACTAGCCTGGACGAAACGATTCGGAAAGCTGGTGAAAATCGTCTCAGCAAACCTCTGTTTAACCCGAAGGAACGGCTGACGGCTGAACAGTGGTCCAAGCTGGAGAAGTTGCAGAAAGATCTGGACAATGAATATGATCTGCGAAGGAAGATGCTGCTCACCCGGTTGGATGTAACGATTCAAAGCTTCAAATGGTCGAACCGCGTGAAGGACAAGGAACAGATCATTGCGGAACGGTACGCAGAGAAAAGAAAAGTTCTTGACACGTTGGAGGCAGGTGGTCGAGATACGGACATTGCGGCGTTGCTAGCCGCCCGGGAAACCCTTGCCATTATCGAGAAAACCAGCAGTGCGTCCGTGCGCAAGAACACAAAAAGCAAAATCCAACGTCACATTATCGGACGTGTGCCGGATCGGGGTGGGCGCGCGTACGAACACAATCCACCTCCGATGGAAATGCCGTCCTGGCAAAATCAACGCAGCGGCGGCGGTGGTGGTGGTGGTGGTCGAGGAGGTTTCGGCGGTGGCAGGGTATGTAAAAAAAGGCCATTTTGTTCAAAAACATTTGATATTTCTAGAAGGATTTGTGAAAGAGAGCATGTAATTACGTTTAACTTATCGTAAGTAATCCTTTACGATCCTCTTTTTAATTGTCTGTGCTCCTGCTAGGATATTGTTGTGAGTTAGAAAAAGATGTAAATTGTATGAGGAAGGAAGTATTAATCTATTGTCCCTATTCTGCAGGGTGGCGGCAGAGGTGGTGGTGGTAGTAATGCTGGTAGTGGAGGATTTCAGCAACAGCAGGGAAACTATTCCAACAAGGGCTATAATCAGGGTGGTCAAAGCTATCATCAAGGCGGCCGTGGAGGAGGAGGGTACAGTCATGGTGGTGGTGGTGGTGGTGGAAGTGTTGCCGGAAACGGTACTGGCAATGGGGGTGGCACCGGCAGTTTCCACCAGGGAGGTGGAGGGAGCCATAATCAGAACCGAGGAAGTCGTGTACAAGGAGGCTGGTCACAACCTCAACAAGGTATGTTGGAATTCAAATCGAAGAAAAAAAANNNNGGCAATGGGGGTGGCGCCGGCAGTTTCCACCAGGGAGGTGGAGGGAGCCATAATCAGAACCGAGGAAGTCGTGTACAAGGAGGCTGGTCACAACCTCAACAAGGTATGTTGGAATTCAAATCGAAGAAAAAAAAAAACGATTGCAAAATTTTGATTAATTGTTGAACAAAAAATTCTATTGCAGATTACAATCACAGCGGCTACGGATCGGGATCGGGACGCAGCAGCTACAGTGGCAACAGCGATCAGTACAGTAACCATTCTGGGAGCAGTCGTACCAGTTACAATGACCATCGTGGAGGTGGCAGTTACAGTGATCGTGGTTTTGGAGGCGATCGTGGTTATGGCGGTGATCATCGTGGCGGCGGTTACGCTGCTGACAGGGGTGGCAGTGCCGGCTATGGGGACAACCGCAACAACTACGACAATGAGTACAATAACCGAGGTGGTGGCCGTGGTGGCGGTGGTCGTTCGAACTACAATCGAGGGGGTGGACGACGTTAAACAGCTTTCATCACGTTCCATACGCATTTTCAATTCGTTCTCTGCCATATGTTGAAAAGTGGCGCACTATTCGCATGTTCCGATCATACCATCAATAAAAAAAAACACAATCTTTCGTTGCCTCATCATCAGTACTTTGTTCCTTGCACTTGTATGCATTACTTAACCGTCATTACAATTATTACTTGTGCTGTATTGTAAGTGATCAGTAGGTTTAGTGCAAATAATAGATCTGTTCAGTGTTATTGGTAGGGGCTCGTAGAAAGACCGAATAAAATTACTGTTTCGAAAGTAGGAAAGATAGTTCTAGGTTTGAAGGTTTGCAACTGGATATGTATTAAAATATTCTTGATGCGAATTCTAAACATGTGCGTCTGTTCTATCAAACTCAACACGCTGCACGATGTATTGCACACCGCACATGCACATATTCCTAAGAAGAAACATTTTGTAACGTTTAGAACAAAAAAACCTTACAATTTACGGCATGTTCATGTACCTACCACAAATATTTATGAACAAATACAGAAAAGCAACGAATAATTTGCAAATGACTGTAAAACCATTGAGCGAAGCCGTTTCTGAAGGGCCGCAAATCTGTCAGCTGTCAAAGCAACAGAAACGTAAACAAATATCGCGGCATTTTATTCTGTGGATTGTAATTTTAGTTAGTGAATTTCATCACCCCATTGCCTTGAAATGGCTACCAAAATCGACCAGAAAGAATACTTAAAACGTTATCTTTCCAACGATAAGGACAAGAAGAAGAAAAAGAAGAAAAAGGATAAAAAAGCTGCTAAACCGGGCAAGTAAGTATGGTTTGTTTGGGGTTGTGTAGAGTACGCGCTGGATCGTTATCTTAACCCTTGTTTATTTATTTTTTTGCTTGATTATAATTAGTGTGGTAATCGTTGATGATGATCTGGATTTAACGGAACTGCAAAAAAGAATTGATGCGGATGAAACGGATCTATTCGGTCTAGATGAGGAGGCACCGCTCGTGGTCGGAATTATCGATGAAAGACCGCCTGAGCTGATAGCTAAGGAGGACTTCAGTAGCACCAAGTGGAAAGCTGTCGCTACAACCAACAGCTTTGATAGTATGCTACAGCAAAGTAATCGAACGGAAAGGTCACAGACGGATCGAAAATATTCAAGCCCACCGCTTAAAAGTGTGTCAAATCGGCAGAGAAAAGATTCGGATGAAAGTCCACCCAGAAGGAGATCGAAGGAAAGGAAACCTAAACGAGCCGATTCGGATGAAAGTCCTCCGCGTAAGTCTGCCGTCGGTAAAAGCAAACGACACGCTGAAGATTCCGACGAAAGTCTACCGCGGAGTAGAAGATCAAAGGAAAAGGAGAGGCACAAAAGGCGGGAAGATTCTGATGCAAGTCCGCCACGCAAACGTAAGGATAGGGAAGGTTCTGACCCTGACCGAGGTGGGAAACATCGGCAGAATGATTCAGACGCGAGCCCTCCAAGGCGAAGGGAAGATAATGCGTCGGAGAGGTTTAAACATCGTCGCGATTCAGATGAAAGTCCACCCAGACGGCACCGTGTGAAGGAGCGATCCGGCCGAAGCGACAGTAAACGTGACCATCCATCCACATCAAAGTCACGGTATCGGTCGGATGAATCGGACGCCAGTCCTCCCCGTAGAAAAGATTACGATAGGAAGGATTCCTCAAATCGTAGACGTAATTCCGATGAAAGTCCATCACGTCGAAATCGTCCGAATGATTCGGAAGGTCGATCGCGTTGGACTGGGGAGAGAAGAGATCGTGCAGAAAGGAAAAGTCCTGCTGATGGGCGCCGTCGACGTAACGATTCGGATGAAAGTCCTCCCAGGCGCAGAGAACATGAAAGTTCCTCGCATCGTAATTCTGATAGCCGATCGCATCCCAAACCAAGTAGAACAACTTCACCTCCGGCACGGATAAAGCAAGAAGCGAACTGTTCCGATTCCGACCTTTCACCCCCGAGAAAGTCGGGACAGTTAGCGCGACAAGATTCGGATGAAAGTCCGCCTAGAAGAAAAGCTACACAACGACGCTTTTCGAGAAGCCCAGAGCGACACAAAAAGCGGGATTCGTCACATCGGAGAGATTACCGTGAAATAGAGCAACGAATCAAGCAGGAACCGCGTTCCCCGTCCCAGCGGCGAAATGAACCAACCGACCGGATGACTAAAACGCTCGACGGCAAACGTGCCGGATTGCAGGATGCAGCCTCGCTGCGGGAAGAGAACGAAAAGCATCGTGCACGAGAGCGGGCAGCATTGATGCAAATGTCCGACGATGTTTCGGGTCGGTATGCGGACACGGTGGTACGGGACAAATCCGGCCGTCGGCGTGACGTTGAGAAGGAATTGCGCGAAGAGCTTACCAAACGCAAGCACGAAGAGAAGAAAAAGGAAATTTATACCCGTTGGGGAAAAGGGTAATTATAACGGAAGGGGGTAATGTTTTGGGTTGAGTATTTTGTAATAGGTAATTTCCCGCTTTTTTCTCTTTGCAGCGTAAAACAGGTGGAAGAGTATAATGCGCAACTGCAAGCAGCGGCACACGAAATGGATAAACCTTTGGCACGGTACGCCGACGATAAGGATCTGGATGAGTACCTCAAGCAGCAGGAACGGGACGGTGATCCAATGCTGGAGTATTTGCGCAACAAGCAGAGGGAAGAAAACAAACGTGCAGGAATTCCGGAAAAGCCAATGTATCAGGGCTCATTCCCAGACAATCGATTCGGTTTGCGGCCCGGCTATCGATGGGATGGTGTCGATCGATCGAACGGGTTCGAGAAGCGTTGGTTTGAAGCAACCAGCAAGAAGAAGGCCGTCGAGGAGGAGGCGTACAAGTACAGCGTGGAAGACATGTAAATTTAACGATGGTTTCTCAACGAACGGAACATTAACTGTAAAGTGTTGCAGCAATGAAGAACGAAATGAAGAAACACCCGACACACAGCGTTGTGGGATTTAAAGCTCAATGTAGTTATGCATTTATTTTGCCTATTGACAGTATTACATTCATGGCGGTGACATTTGTCCTCCACTAGCTTTCCTCACCACGTTTGCCAACGTTCCACGTTACAAATCGGAGCAAATTGCAGCCTTTTGGGCGTAGGGGTTAGAATTGAGTTTCTGGGAGAGGGTTTACAACCGTTCCACGCTACGCTGTTGTGAAGGTGTGTCTATAACGGTACGGTAGCTTTGGCCCACCGGCAGCTTAATAACTGCGAAGCAGGTTCAGCAAATGAATTGTGGCTGGCTCGTGCGCCGTAATTTCGTTTCGGTGCGTTTAATTATCATCTATTTAAACCGTCCGATGGAATGGAGGCCTACAGGAAAATGGCACGCTTGAAAAGTGGGTATCCTGATGTAAAACATGCTCTCGCTTATCCTTCTTACCCTTCCTTGTTTTTTTGGGGGCTTCATCCTACTACCTGGTCGATGCAACTACTTACACAGCTTGTCCCAATCCTCTTGTACCAATCTCTGCCCTTACTTCGATCGCTGTTTGGTGGAGGCTGTCTGCTGAGGCAAAATGAAACACGGGCATTACAACATGGGTTCGAGACTTGAGTTTTCGTAATTTGTTTTTTTTTTCGTTTTAGCTTTCTCTTCTGTGTGGATGTTTGTTTTTCTTTAAAGTGATTATTTAATAGAAATGATTTACCGTGTTTAGTAATTCATGGTTGTATTTATATCATCTTTCTAATGTTTTGCATTATTAGCTTAAAGAGTAAACTTTGTGTTTTGTTTTGTAGTAGTTTCTTTTTTTTTAATGATCTTTCATACTCGATCGTTACACTAACGGTGTCGGTTGTGTATTTATCTTTTGGGTGTTTCATGCTTTAATTATGCTTTACCTTTCTTTTATACGTTCCCTTTCGTCTGTCTACCTGGTGTGTTATCCCACTTTCTTTGATCGAGATTTGCCCTTTGCTGGAATGTTCTGTTATACATTATTTGCTAGAAATTCGCACAAACGTTCAGTAGAGGAGCTAGTGTGTGTCTGTGTGAGTGGATGTTTCGTGTGTAATTGTTTCTGTTTACTGTTGGTTTTGTTGGTTCTATACTTTAGGATTGATTTTCTAGTTTCATATTCGATTCGATAAAATCGATAAAATTTATAAAATCATAACAAGTGCATTCATCCGTTTATTTAGGTTTTGTTTGTTTTCTTTTTTTTATTAGATTTATCATTAAATGTCCACAAATTGCGCTCTACTCGTGGTACGCTGTCCGATGCCACGTACACACACAAAAATACCCTCTCTTTCTCTCTCTCCTCCATTCCCTCCACCCCGACCGACAGGGAGAGATGGGGGACCATGCCATCACCGTTGGCGATGGATGGTGAGAGGACGATCTCGTTTACCAAAAAGGGTTCGTGGCCGACGCTTCGACGCGTTTAAGAAACTGCTTTTTTGGCGCACGCCATCGCTTAATTTTCGTTCTCCTTCGGCACCTCCTTGCGCACCTTGTGACCGCGGAAGGAGGCCTGAATTTTGCTGGCCGCTTTGTGCAGCTCCGGATCGTCCATGTCGATGTCCAGCTCTTCGGCCACCTGCGGGTTGGATTGGTAAAGAGTGTAGAGTATTAAATTATTGATCGAATTATTTACTCAATTTACACGCGTTCGTACCTTTTTGGTAATTTCATCAATATCCACCTCCTTCTTTTCGTCCTCGCCCTTGTCGGCACCGGCCGTCTTTCTAGCCATGTGGCCACGGAAGCTGGCCTGAATACGGGTTGCGGCGTGAGTCAGCTCTGCGAATTAAAAACATCAATCAAAAATCGTTAGTAAAAACAGAATGATGACAAAACTTTGATTTACGATCAGTTTTAAATGGAATCGCGAATCGCAAATGCAAAAACAAAACAAAAAAATCTAGACAGCGGAACAATTGGCCTACATTTTATGAACACAGCAATGCGTGGGTACGTACAGTGAAAAATCGTTAAATCAATTTCAATTTCCATTTGATGGATCCTTCACGCTTTCTCAGTTAAACGAAATTTTATTGCACGCCACCCATTACCGGGGACACTCCACCGTTAGAAGCTTTTTTAAAAGCTTTTGCGGTTTGGTTCCATTTTGAATAGTTGGTGAGGCAATAAAAAGCTAATGAAAGTTTACTGCGGCAGTATTTTTCCGCTTTTAACTGTTGTTGTGTAGTTGGGGTTGTGTTTTTTTTGGTTCAATTATATTTCGTATGCTGTTTGTTTGTTTTTGTTTGATTCCTTTATTTGGGTTTAAACGTTTGTTTCATGATTTTATTAAAAAAAAGAAACTATTGTTGCTTAGTTCCTTTGTTTTAATGTTATTATATTATGTAGTTTCGTATTCCTTATGAAGATCATATACTTAATATATATTTTTATTTTTTTTAATATATTTTTGTTTAAAATTTAATATTTCAAACGATTTTCTTCACAAACTACAAGTTTTTAGTTGTTACATGTTTTTTTCTTATCTATTATATCTCCATTCTCTTTTTTCTTTTATGTTTATTTGATTGCTTTTTTTTCTTTTTATGTCTTTTTATGTTTTATCTCTTTTTAATGTTGTTTTTTATGTTATTTATTGTTCTTTGTTATATATTTATTGTTATTTATTGTAAACATTCTTCTGTTCAGCATTTACATCCATGCTGGAGTGAAAACCATACCTTTTTGTTATTTTCTTCGCATGTCAAACGAGCAGCATCTTTGCACGATGCGCACCAAACCACACACTTGTTACATCATGCGGGCCTTTCGTAATGATGGCTCGTTAAAGTGGGGTTTTACCATCCGGTTCTCCGATTTCCACTTATCGATCACACAAAACACATCCGCTTTGCGAAGCGCGCTGCAAAACAACACCACGAGGTTGAATCGTATCGAGGATCTTAAGTGGAAGCAACCATCCGTTACCACCTTACTTAAAACCGTCCTGGCTCTTTTGAACCTTCCCAAAAAAAGAGGGAAACAGCTCACTAATGCTTGTGAGGTTGTTTGTGTTTATGCTCGTGCATACGCGAATTCCTGTCCGTATTGTGCGAGTGTACTTGAACGACAGTTGCTATGGTCGTCTTGTGAAGAAGGACAGAGTGTATCGGAAGGTGAAAAGTTCCTTTTCGCCATTAATATTACCAGACCAGAATGGTGGTATCGATGGCAGGGAAATAAATAAAAATCTAAATCCAGCATGCAATAAAAAGCTTTATTGAACCGTTGGTCTTTTTGGGGGGGAACCGCCGTTAATGGTTCATAATAGTTTGATAAATGAGGAAAAACAAAATGAAAACAATAATTATTGATACATCGTTGATGGTGCTTTTTTAACTCGAAAGGAATATAATGATTTTATCAAAGAAGTAAGTAGAAATCCTTAGAAATATGTGCTCGTTTGAAGGAAAATTATGCGACATTCGTGTCATAAAAATAAAGCTGTTCGTTATTCAAATACCCACGGGCAAGGAAGTGTGTTTCCCATTGTCTGTTGCGGCGCTCCAGAAGGCTTCTTTTATCGCGTGCAAAACAGAACACAGTCAACGAAAGTTTTGCACCAGTGTGTCCCTTCGTATTCTCGCCGGAACCACGCTAAAGGAACGTTTTGTGAAACGAAAAGCTTAAGCTTTCGTTTTACCGTTTGGTCGGTATTAACGTCAAGAAACGGTGAAAATGACATGGAAATTAGATTTCTCCCTTGGATCTAACGAAACAGGAATGGCACACCTTCGAGTACCAGAACACATGTAACAGAATCGGTCGCTCAAGTTTTTTTTTGTTTTAAAAAAGGCTGCGTGGCCATCTTTACCGCTTCGTTCCACTGCTTAAATTATTTTGGTATATTTTATTTACATTTTAAATATTGAAATATGTTGATTTTTATAGCTTTCGATCAGAACTAAAATGAAAATAAATAAATTTAAGTTTAATAAAAAAAGCGAAAAAAATATTTAAACTTTTTTGCCCCAAAATGGCGCTAAAGAAATGCTTTATGGGCCCTTTCTCCTTTTTTTACACCCGGGTGCTGATTAAAACTTTACGAGGGAAGCTACATGCGATGCGGTGCAAATTTTCTGTTGACTTTTCCTTTTCCCTAACATTTGTAACATGGCCTTAATTGGCCCCAGAGAGATTTTTTTTTCATCAGGCACAAAATGATTCTTAAATTAGTGATGTCATTTGGCATTCGTTACCTCACGTTGGGATACAGTTAATAAGCAGAACAATGCGTTATAATCGTTATTTATTTATTCAATTGTCTCTTCTCAATTTACTTATTAAATAATATTTTTTCGTGAATTTTGAACACTGTATGGCTCCAGGAAAAATGCAACAATGTCCTGTCGGCATAGTCTTGGTCCTAATCTTACCAAAAAGCCGATGGGAAAGTATATAACGACATTTGTTACAGCGTTTAAAGTGACTTTAGCGATAAACTGTCTCTACTTTTTTGCTTTAAAGTTATTGTAGACTATCTGAAACGTTTGCCCGAGCAAAACTCAGTCAATCCCTTTTCATTTTCGTAGTCATTGTGGGTTGGTAGTCTTCGATAAAAGTTTAAACCATACGTCTACTTATGATACTTAATGACTTTTTCGAACATTTTGTAACCATTACCAAATGCTTCGAAATTCTTGAAGTTAATTTCAAATGATGGAGAGTCTTTTTCTGGGGACAATGATATGAAATTCATCCTCATACACTACAATACGATATTATGGGATTCGTCTTCAGTCTTTCTGCAGTACGAAGAAAGTATCAAAAACAATGAGTGTTTTCGTAGTGTTTTTTTTGAATACCTTAAAATATATTAAACTTTTTCTGTGCACAATAAAATAACTTTAGTTCACGATTCTTAGCTGGATTTATTACTAGATGGTCAGGAAATCATATGAAAAATCGTTTAAAATAATTTTTTCCCTTATTCTATACTTTATTGCACAACCAGCGAAAATAATTACAACAAAAGCTTGTTACAAAGAGAGCTTTCGATTCGTGCAATAATTAACACGACGTGCGAATACCGATCAATCCAAATTAAATTCCTTTCTGATTAATTAACACACGCACGAGCGAAATTAATTTCATTCGCAGAAATATGATCATCACTGACCATTTGTTACAAACCCAGATTATCCCAAGCGACAGAGCAAGCGATATACGACGAGTTGAAATGTCATTTGCTCTACGGCTCACACACACATACACATTTCAAGTGTTTCATCTATGTAGGCTGTTTGGTGCGCTAACGCAACTGTAGTGTTGATGCTAGAATACGTTCGTTCGTTCGGTACCCACAGAAATGGTACAGGAACTATTACATTTATTTAGTTTTTTCAAGTGATTTTTGTAGTAGCTGCGTTTTATCAACAATTCCTGACACAGTAGCGATCCAGATAATGGAGAAAATAAGTGCTAAATAGTCAAAAGTGTGCAAAAGTGTGAGATGCACTGCATTCAAAAGATGGAATATTCTTCAGGATCAAAAACGAATTCATCCAGAAATGACCAATGCGGTGGACGAAAATGGATACCTTTCCGAAATATATTCGCAAACCCGAAACAAGTCACGGATAACTTTCATCAACGATGGTAGAAAGTGCTTGCGTATCAGAAACGGTGGTGTGTGCGTTCACAGAAAAAGAACTACAACACACCGTCAGTACGACACGAAACAGTATTTGTTTTTTTTTCTATTGGTTCAAGAGATACGGTTGTATTGAAAAGAAAGAGGAACGAAAAATAAATATATTTTTACATTGTTTACCGTGTAACAAAAGTGTATACAATTATTTATTATTTAATACATATCTAACATTGGCAACTAAAAACACAATCGTTGCACAATGTTTGCCATTTTGAGATTCAGGTTCGGTTATATTCATCGAACCCGAAATTTGTTTTAAATTCCTGCGTTGATTTCAACGTTCGCTCATTTTTTGCAATAATGTTGCAGCAGGCGTGCTTCTTCTTGTGTTGTGCGGTGCTCTTGCTTTGGAATATACAAACTGCTCATTTTCGTCACCCCTCTCTATGAAGCAGCGTATTCAAATCAATAAATGCATTAGAACCGACATGTGGGACCTTTGATCAAATCCAATATGAAACACAAGATAGGATATATAGAAAAAGTTTTAGTTAGAGTTAAAAATAACATAACAGGCGTAGGTGAAGAGAATGAGGAAGCAGAGTGAGGAGCGTGAGAGTGAGAGAGTGAGTGAGGGGTGTGGGGTGTGGGGTGGGGATGAGTAATTTTTTTCTCATTTCATAAAGTTTTGAACTCGACACTATAAACGTACAATATTCGTCGAAAAAGTACTTCCCATCGACGTCGAAACGACGTCGTTTCGACGTCGAATGCTAAGCGTTTTAAGCGTTTTTTGTCGGTTGGGATAGCTCGTTGGATTTTTGTTTAGGTTTATGGTTTCATTTCTCCCATATCCTTTTTTATCCTCGTTTTGTCAGAACGATAAAGGCGTGATAAATGGATGGGTTCCGGTGACAAACGTTACCGTTGTGTGAGTACACCATAATTCCGATTGGAACGAAATGTTTTCCCAATCATCGTATCAAGCCTTCCCATTACCTTGTTCACTGTGCATCGTTCGAAATTGAACCACAAAAATGATATTTTGTATGGCTTGCAGTGCTACGCACGTAACAATGACACGAAACCATGACAACACGCGAATGTATGCGCTTGAGCGAAAGTTGGCTTAAAGGGGTTTGCGCTGTGGATGGCGAGATTGAACGTCATTTCCGCAACCATTGCCTTGCTTTATGGGGATTAAATTTCCTTGATCCTTCGACAAAAAATGTTAACCAGCGTTGTCGTTCTGCGAACGATACAGGCGAGTCGAATTTTTGTAGCTCAAAAAGAGAGTGGGGAACTGTGAGCTGAACTTGCCAGCGATGTGGTTTGAGTGAACGAATCGAAATTAAATATTTACACTGAAGTGTAGCAGAACCTACTCCGCCCTACTCCGCCCAATATTTGGCCTAACGAACCGGTGGAAAAGGAAACTGTTTTATTTACGAACTGAAACATTCGCCGAAGAAACCATCGGACAAGATGGAACGGGAAAACCGTTAAAGGAATGATAGTTTGTTCAGGCAAAAGTCCTTACGATTCGTCTGTGTGGATGGCAAAAGCCGTGACACCGACGCTACCGTCGAGTGAATGTTTTAGTAAAATTACTCACTTCGAGACGATGGCTCGACCATATTATCGAGCTGATTGTGTTTGTTCTGGGCCCTCGAATACACAAAAAAAATCGAAAGGGGTTAACATGAGCGATAAAGTCATGATTGGGGTGGAATGGAAATTGGGTCAACCAAAAGCAGGATTGGCTACTAGAATTGAGTGATTAAGTGAAGTACGGTGGAAGGCCGTTTATCCGTGTGTCATGTAACTGGATGTCGGATTATTCGTGCTACTAGGAAGTGACAGTTTCAAACGTAATTTGATATATAAAATGGAAACTCAATAATCATGATAATGAATCAAAATTGTGAAATTGTCAAATGAATTATTAATTTTATTAAAATCGAAATATTTATTAACATAAAACAGATATTCCTATTATCCGTGTGAGTTATTTTATCCGGTATTTTTTGGAATTTTTTACATAACAATGCCTTCGCCTTCGTATTTTTTTAGAACGACCTGGCCGTTCATAATTTTTATTACGAATCAATAAGCTACGAAACATGTGCACGCGATAGAATAAAATTCAAAACCACCTCCATGTGCAAAAAAGGTGCCTTTCCAGTACATTAACTTCAACTTCAATGCTGCCATTATTGTGTATTTATTAGCACGAAGTTTTGTTTATGCTGTTTCTCTAGCCTTCAATAAATGTCAATACAGCAAAGCAAATGGGAAACAACACCCATGCAGCCATTCAACCGGAATGGTTAGATAATACGGTTCCATAGCAGAAAACGTTTCTGAGAAGAAAAAAATGTTAAAAGTTTTTTTTTTTGCTTTTATGCTGACTGTGTTCTGGCAAAGGTTTTGCATTTTATGGCGGAAAGATAACAAAAAAAAAGCCGTGCCTTCGGCAAAGTTCATTCCGGATGGCGAAGGACCACCATTAGTGCGCGGGAAGATATTCGCAAAACAGTTCTGCTAAAAGGTCAGCGCACCCGACGGCAACTATAGTTTTGTTTCACTTGAACTATGCCAATTAAATGGGCATAAGTTAGTTTAACGCGCAAACTAAAGTTAAGCGAAAATCGAGAAAGTGCACCATTGATTGGGTCAGAAAGTTTTTTAATTTGCGCCCACTTGCGCGGTTGGGAAGGTGGAATTTTGTGACGGAACTGTCGCAAACAAACGGTCGCTGGAAATGGTGCTGTGGATCGATTTTTCTTCTCTTATTTATCAAGCTGTTTTTTGCGCTTGTTATGCGCTTACTAATGAGAACATATTTTTCCTTACAAAAGTATGTAAATAAATTAATTAATTAATAATTAATTTTCCTCTACACATCCATAATTGTTAGATAATTGATATTAGACAGATTATTCAACATAATCGTAAACGCATCATTTGGCACACAGACCGAATGAATCGATTCCGGGGTTGATTTATTTCACAATCTACAAACCACCAGGCGCCTCCATCGATCAGGCTCCGGAAGCAATTCGATGTCGAAGAAATCCGTTCGGTGTGCGTATATTATTCACCAAATTCCATCTAGTCGCTAAGCCGCAAAATAACACCCGAATCAACCGTGGTTTGTTGTTGCGATTGCGAGAACACGGAATTGAATTACCAGTGAAGCTGAACATATCTTCCACCGTTTGTCAGCCGTCAGCCGCCGGCTAATGGTTAAAGGAAGTTTCGATTTCGGACGTTCGGTTCTCTCCCTTTCGGGGTTTTTTTTGTTGGTTGTAATTGTAAATTGAGTAGAAATGTGGATGAGAATTTGTGGCCCCAGGAGGCTAGCATATTACCGGCCACAACAAAAAAGGTGAAGCGGGATTTTCCGGCTCTTCACAAGCAAACGGAAACACCCAATACTATCCGTGTGCTCCCCCAAACAATCCTTCCTGTCAAGCAAAAGTCCTTGGTGGGATATGGTAGAATCGTGTGCCAGAAAAACAAAGCACCGAACCGAACAACAACATACACAGTCCCGGGCAATGGCTCGCATGGTCGTAATTCCGCTAAGCCTTAGGAAAAAGTTCGGAAAATGCGTAGCGTGGATTTATTTATTTATCGGTCTGTTATTCGGTTAAACGCAACACCGACCGTGGTATTCTCGGTTAGCCCACACACAGCAGTAGGACAGTTGGAAGAAAATTGAAAAAAAAAAACACACACAGAGAGAAATGTCCGCGAATGTGTTCACACACACGCGCGCATTCTCAACAACCGGACGGAGCTGGGTAAATAAATAATTCTAAAATCCAAAATTTAATGATATCGTACGGTTCGACCGGAGATAAAACCATCTCGTTTCGATGGAAAAAAGAAGGAAGCCACCCCTCATCCCTCCTTCCCCCTTTCTAGAGAGTTATGGAATTAGAACGAGCGGATTTTCCGGCTTCTGATCGTAAAGTTTGATTAGATGTATTTGGTGCGAAGGATTCCGTGTGCACCCAAAAAGCTAATGAGCTCGCGAACGTTTGGCTTCACGGCAGCATTGGCGGACAGTGTTTGCCTGAATGGAAATTGATTTTCCAGCTTCATTGATGGTATCGTTTTCTTTAAATTTTCATAATATCGCTTATTAATCCGAAACCCGCCCCATTATCAAGCGTGTGCGCCTGGGGCGAGTGTTAATGAAAAGCAGCATCCGGGTCGGGTTTGGTGAGATTTTTCGCCGGGACGCTTGGGACGCCGGAGGTATTTTCCTGGGAACACGGGGAATGGGGCTACCAAAAAGCCCTCTTGTGCTGAGAGTCACAAAAGATTATGCTCACGGTGGCGTGACGTTGTAAACAGGCGTGGGTAAATGTTGTTTCACGTCTGGGATTATGTGGCCAAGTATTGCTTAAAAACAAAACAAAAAACACAAAATGAAATCCCAGCTCAACTCATTGTTATTGGGGATGGGAAAATTATTTCACAACGACTTTGGCTTTGTGATGCGATTAGCAGCTGAAAATGTCGTTCGCTTTGTGGGATGTTTTCCATTTTTTTTGGTGGGACTAAAAGTTTTCATTATATGTTTTCTGCTTTGTGAATTTTTTCTTCTCTTTGTTTCGTATCAGAAGCTTAGATAACGGCTGTAGTAATCGGAAAATGATTGAGTTATTGTTTTTAAAAAATATTATTGGGTCTACTGATTAATATCTACAGTTAATCGGTGATGAAATATCGAAAAACAAGGCGGGCAAATTTTCGATTTCTAACTGCTACCACACGCTTTCATTTCATAACAAACTTTCTATGATTTGATCCAATTTTCCACCCATTTTTATCTCTTTTTGGCAACTCAATTGCTGATTTTTGAGACCCATGCTTCTAAAAACACAAGCTCTTCTTGTCATTCTTTATTGCTTTTCCAGTCTGCCGTTGATTGGCTTAACAAGACTTAAGCTACAATTTACGATTAACCCACTTAGAACAAAAGTACTAACAGAAAACTTATTCATTATTTAATTCATTAAATACCATGGCCACAGAAGAAAAAGAGTAATTTTATACGAAAAATTCATCACCGTTTGATTATTGCTATATAATAGAATCCTCTAAATTGAAGTTTATGACATTAGCTTAAGATGTTGTCCATTGCCTTTTCCTTGATTATCGCTGGAATTCTATTGTTACTTTATTTCACGCAATTTCGTAAAGACTAATTCTACATCCATTTCCTCTAACTTTATTATAATCATACAAGATAGAAGATCATTCTCCAGAGCATTCTCCAAATTAAGATTAAAAAGTACGCTTGATCCGAGATTGATTACTAATCCAGTATGCTAGCGCCCTCTACTGTAAAACGTATTAAACTTATCGATAGATATGATATTTAAAAGGCAACATTGCTAGTTTACTAATGTCATCAGGATGGGTTTACGGCTGTAAAACAATTTCCATGCTTAATCAACTACTTTGTTGTGAGAAACCTCATTAAAACTCAATTGCTTAAAGGAAAACTTGAGTTGATAAGACTTCATCTAGCTATAACTGTGAAATGTTTTTGTGGCTCAAGTTTCACCGACCGCTTGAAGTACCTCAAGCGATACGAACACCGGAAACATCCGTCACGTACAGCAAAACGTACTGACCCATGCTGATAAATGGGTCCCGTACTATGCTTACTAAATCACTCACCACAAACGCTACAACTGTCATTCTTTTGCGCGCATTTACAAACATTCACAGCGGTACCGGCGAGGACACTTGAAGCGAAATAAAAACTCTGCAAAACTCCCCCGTGGTCGAATGCTGCGGGGAGGTAGGACAACGGGAAGAAAAGAAGCGCTGAGTGCTCCCCGTTGTGGAACAAACAAGGATTTTCGTGCGCCATGATTAAATGATTAAAATTTTAAGAACTCCCTCCACGGTCACCGCCGTATAAAGGTGAAGGAACGAGAACTGCGGCTGGTACAAGATTTCATTCGATGCGCTCCCTGTTACATCCGACCTTTTTTTTGGGGGTTCTTGGTTGGTTGAGTTCCAACCTCGTGTTCGGTCTGTTTGCGCACACGAAAGCACCGAAAGTTTCATGTTCCATGTCCATGGTTTCTGATGGTTCGGTTTACTGTTGCTGTTGTAGTTACGATTACACATCACATTTAATTAAGCTCCAAAGCCCTCGTGAGACAACGCTGTCCTCTGAGGTGGTCACATTTCTTGACTTTTTTTCTCTCTCTTCCCTGCCGCTGGTTTGTCGTGAGTTCGCATACCCCCAATACCACAATTCTGGTTGGGTCCGTGTGAGAAGGATACGTCCGACAGATTATGGGCAGGCAGTGTAAACATTTACCTGCTGATTTATCATGCTGTAGACTTAACCTCCGCTGGTAGAGAGAGAGAGCAGAGTCTCGGTTTTCGAGCTTTATTTGCGTTTGTTTATCGTTTTTAGCGAGCCTATTCTACGGCGCGGCATACCGTTGGTAAGAAGAAACGAATTTAATGACATAAGCGCACCAATGCGTTTCGGGATCTTTGGTGAGGAGAGATGTCCCCTCGGTACCAGGCAGTGTTGGAAGATTGGCACACAAGTGAGGTGCTTGTATCGTTTCGCATTGGAAGGAACATTTTCTTGAGTGGCGAAAACGTGAAGATCGTGAACAAGCTTTCTTGATAACGAAAGCGCTATAAAATGAAAGTGGATCAGTTTTTTATGTTCGAAAAGAGCTTAGACAGTACGAGACGACTTCTAGACAACTAGACACGTTCTTATTTAAACCTGCTAGCTATCAAAATCGCACAACCGGGTCGCTGGAAAACTCATTTTTCATCTATTTTTTAATCAAAATCGTGATCAGTAGCATGCAGTGGGGGAAAAAAACCCCGGAAAGCTTTTGTTAATTTTCCTCCGAGCTCAAACTTTGCTTTCGGTTCCATTTTTCACTTCAAAGAATCACGTTATTCAAAAGAGTCGGCGAACAGAAAAACTTACTGTTCGAAACAATCGCAAAACCTCCCGGTTTGTAGTGTCAACCCGAAGGACAAGTATCATATTTCATTTGTGCGCAAAAGTATGGCATTCTCGCTTTTGCTGACATGACCAGGCAAACGGAGTACGGGAAGAATTTTCCGAACTGACACTGCAGCACTGTAGGTAAAGAGCTTAGGGACTTGGATCACTACACAAAAAACCGCGTGGAGATCGCCCCCCCGCCAACACCCATTGGGTGGGGCTAGAGGTTTTGATACTTCAAGCGATGGTAAAAGTTTTTAATTCACTTCATTCCAACGGTTGAAGTTCGGCGCGGCATAAGCAAGCAAAAGGGAAGCGTTGGTGGAAGGCTGGCGAAGGTGATTATCTATTCAGAGGGTTAGTTTGTTAATTGTTTTTCTTCTGGTTGGAACGATAACTTACTCCCCTCGAGACGCCAAACGATTGTTGTCCAGCAACTGAATGTAGGGATTATTTCTTATCTTCATTCTTAACTCTTGATGTTGTGTTTTTTTGTTGTTGGTTCCAATAATAACGAAGCAGGCGGATATTAATTGTTTGTGAATTTGCAGCTCATTTTACAACTTTGCTGCTCTATATAATCCCTTGGAAGGACTAATAATGAGTTTGTTAATGATACTCATCACCAATAGATAGAGGATGGTAAGATTGTTTTTGACACGACGCGCTGTTACGTTTTTCTGCTGCATCAACTATAGCCAATAATGCATGTCGACGATAAGTAGAGTCCTTGAGGGAACTAAGAGCGAGAAGCTTTCTTGTATTGCAACTAGTAGCCGCCAGAGGGCGTATTGTATCGTTAGCGGTCGTTCGGGTGTAGGAGTAAAATTTAGGTATGTTTAGGTAAGAATAACAATTATTAAAGAAAGATAATTCAAAAAAAGAATTTACCTAATCAGAAACTGATCTCGCACTGCGAGTAACAATGCACATAGAGTATGGTCAAAGAGAATTTTTAAAATTATTCACTATAATTCAAAATTGAAAGAATATAGGATAGGATAAGGCAAAATGCAAGTAAGAAATATCTTGTACATTTTGTATTTAATTCAGTGCAACTGCTGATAGCAATATGGAAGAAGCCGCTAAACAGGAAAATAAATTAGAAATAAATAAATAAAATTAAAATATGAAGAATGACATTTTTAACTTTTTGTAATTGTATATATGGCAGACTTTAACTAATATTGTGATATTTACATATATCGAAATAAATTATGACCATTCATTCGATATATTTCCACTGTGTTTCATAAGCACGAGCTGCGAAAAAGCGCCTCAAAATGCGTCGTGTAAATACACCCCACGAGTTTGTTTTTTTTTCTTTATATTTCTCACTCAACA
This sequence comes from Anopheles parensis, assembly GCA_016254315.1. Classification (NCBI taxonomy): domain Eukaryota; kingdom Metazoa; phylum Arthropoda; class Insecta; order Diptera; family Culicidae; genus Anopheles; species Anopheles parensis. The sequence goes on along the minus strand of CM028126.1, from coordinate 33,050,212 downwards.
GAGCTTTAAATAATAAACATTTAAACATTAGAGTGATAGAAAGGAAAAGGGATGAATGGTAATGAATATTTTACTAGCGCTCAAAAACCCTCGAAACGGATGTTAATATGATTAGCATGAATGGACCTCTCCCTCCCGCCCCGAAGAACAGCTGTGCCGATATTTGATGGATCGGATTTTTGGATTCACAGGACCCACGCAACCATTTTTCGTGTATGTTGATTTAACTGACAAAACCGATGCGTGGTGAGGCTGGAAATAAATTTGCTTAAATAAACGCTTCGTATTCGTGGTAGTGTCCTGGAAGTGTACGTAGCCCATTAGCATGTTATGTCGTTTCCGCGTTGAAAGGAAAACGGAAGGTTAAAGGTTGTGCAGGGACATTACATTACCGGAAGCATTACCTTACCTTCGGTACTATTTATCACCAGCAGCAAAAAAGGTATGTGATTGCGATGATTTATTACACATCACGTACACACAACAATCTGTGCGGATGGTGTATTACGTTGCTGATATTTATTATCTTCGAAAATTAAGAAATGAACCTTAACAAAGATATTAATCTTAATTTTTCTACTTTATTTTGGTACGGTGTAGCAGTATATCTGGAAAATTATCAACCGTAAAGAAAATTATAGCTTGGCGATCATAATTCACGTGATTCCTTTTACCCACAACCTGAAAGGTGATTTATTTTTTGATCGCTTTTCCATAGTTAAAGTTTTTTTCCAATTATCGTACACAATTTTAAAACACTTAAGCTAAAGCACTCTTTTGCACGAAAACCAATCACGAATCGATTTTGGTTTTGAACATGGGTTTTTTTTTCGATTACAAAAATTAAAAGCGTGTGTAACAGCTAGGAATTGAATTAAAACTCAATTTCAATCGGTTGAATTGTTAAATTGAAAGTGCATGCACATGAAAATTGAAGCTAATAAGGTTTTGGTTTATCCTGGTATTTGTTTCCAACCCATAATTCCATTGTGGTCGTGAAATGTGGAATCAAAATCAAAGCTTGACTTTTCCCTGCAAGCATAAATCAACAGCCGTCAAAAAGTGAAGACACACGCCCTCAGTGAACGGAGTTTCTATAGGAGATTTATTTTTACTGCAATATTCAGATGCGGTACTTCTCTCTCCAGCTATTAATATCATTTACTAAGCTGCTTAGGATTATTTAAGAAGCTCAATCAAAACAATGGCACCGATGCTACATGCCGAATGCCCTCCAGCAAACCTGGTTTCTCGGAGGGAAATGAGAAACGAGCAAAAAAGCTCATTCGCAGCAAGCATATGTGAAGGGCGTGAGTAGATGAGAAAATAAACATGAGCAAGTCCACACTAACAAAACGGCAAAATAGCAAAATGTGGCATTTGCTGAACGTGAGCATGAGAAAACAAAAAAAAATAGGGAAGTTTCCAGTCACCGTATTCCATATGGTGTGGTACAATTGTCTTAACTCACCCTACTTCCGTGTGGCAGAATGGAAAGTACGCCACAAAAGTGCACAAATTCGTGGTGAATAATGAAACGAAAACATTGGCCCCGAAAAAAGGTCCATCAAGGTGCGGTCTACGGGGTACTGTGAAGATGAAGGCAAGAATTCACTGTCTGCGATGGAATGCACTCGTGAGGAAATTGCGACTGAGTTTGAGTGTGTGTGTGTGGGTGTGTTTTCCCCCCCTCACGTGCGATGAATACAGAGTGCAGTTCTGACTTTTAAGTGGCTATTGTTGAAAGGAAAACAAAGAGCTCATAGTTGAAAGTTCCTTTGATACAGCGCACCCCGTACAAACCGACTTTACTTTGTTTGTTCTGCGTGTCGTTAGGCACGTTTGGTGGTACAATTTTCTCACTTCTACGTACCCAATTCTTATGGCCCGAGGGAAACAAGAAAAACCGAAATGAAGGACACAATGTGTGCGACAATCAAATTTGTCTAATTTTTAAATAGGTAAGATAAACATGCACAGATGCAAATTTGTCTCACGGGCAGTGAGAAGGAAAGCAAATAAACCAGTTTGTCATGTACAGTGGTTCAAACATAAAGACGGACAGCTAACAAATTGAATTGATTTTTCATAATTTTATTTAATATTTTCGCTTTTTATATTGTCTTTATTCAATGCGTATGTAAAGAAGAAAAGTATACAAAATTCGTCTACCAAGTGACAGTAATTAAGAGATATAAACCAAAAAAGCGAAAAATTAAACCCATTTCTTAGTAATTTCATCAAAATTGTAGAACTTTTTCATTATCCATCGTTTTACAAAACATTTAAAAGATATTGAAAAATATCACCAGCTAAATGTGCAAAAAGTAAATAATTTCCCTTTTATTCATATGTAAAGAATGGAACTCTAATCACAATTTGTGCAAAGAGTAGTGAAAATCTGAAAGTAATGCACAAACTTGATAAGAGCAATTAACATAGTAGAAATATAAGCATCAATTAGAAGAGAAGAACGAAGAACGAAGAGAAGTAGAAATATATGTAAGCATGAACTAGAAGAGTAGAAAGAAAAGCATCATTCCAAAGCTGTATGGATTTTCAACAACAACAAATTAAGGTTTGAATATAGGAAAACAAAAATTGGGTAACACGAAAGTTTTTAAAACTTAAAAAAATTAACAACTTTTAAGTTCCAAAGTTCCCAGAAATAAATTAAAAAGTTTGTGAAAATCAAACATCAGCTTATATTTTATTTACTATTGGATTAGATTTAGTAAGGTTATTAAAACAAATACAATTATATTTAAACTTAATGAAGCGAGAACAAAACATTTTTTGTGAATTATTTATAGTAAGTTTGAAAAAGAGTATTTGTATAATATTAACCATTTCTAGAACTTCAAAGTAATGTCCATGAAGACGAAAAATTGGACAATGTGTAAAGTATGTGTAGTTGAAAATAGAAAATAAAGTAATACAGAGCTGCATAAAGAAACAAGAGAAAAGTTATATTTGAATGGAAATTTAACAGTTCCTCCCCATAACGAGAAAGAGTATTGGAAAATGGACTATTACTTTTACAATAATATAAATTGGTACGTTTGGTTATAAAACCAATCCAGTGTTGGAACATATGTCGATCAGCACATCATAGATAAGACTTAATCTATGCAGGACTTGAACATTCAGTTTATTAGTAATTTAAGTATCCAATTGACAGTAAAAAATCAATACACAAAAAGGAAAGAAAATGTGAGAAAAATACAACAAACAAATTTTTTGTTTAGTGATGTTGTTTTGTGATGTATCGAAGTGACTACATCGAATGTACAGAAACTCAGAAAAGAAAGCCTGACATCTGACACCTACAGTCGTTGTACATGGGCGGAAAATTAGAAGCATGTTATTCCCATTCATTCCCTGCTATCTGTTCTCCACACGTTAGGCACATGGTATGCATGGAAAATGTTGAAAATGGTGCAGAAAGGCACCATGTGTGTGCACCATCCTGGAGTGCCGAACCCGGGCTATTCATCACACGCATCGGGTAGTGTGTAGTTGGCGTGCGGTTATTTAGCCACTGAAACCAGCACTTTTCCACTGTTGGAAAGCTTTTCCATCGTTTGCACCTCTATCGAGGTACGATAGATTGCACACGAAACACAATAGCTACAATTCGTTTCTAGCGCCATTTGAAAGGCGAAAGGAATTGTGGAATTGTGTGGGGGGTGTAGACGAGCTTTTCTTCACTGCTGACAATGAGCAGATAAGTATTATGCTGTCAGATAATGGTTTTGCAACCGCTCGAGAGTTCTTTTCACCTCTTCCAGAAAGGAGTACCGAGTTTGAGGTTTTGACGGGGTTTCTTGCTGTTCAGTAAAGGATAAAGTTTCTTTCCAGTGGTCCTACAAACTGGGAGATCCTGGCCGATCTCTCGGATGCTGTTCTTATGGCAACTAGTACTATGTTTCTGCTGGTATTTCTTTTTTTCTTTGCTCCCTCTTGTTAGCCACCACCACCAGTGTGAACCTGTGAACGCAAAGTGAGCTGCCGACAGTTGGAGAAACCAATTTATTAATGGTGGTTAGAGTTGCAATTTCGTGGACGTTGCGCGCTGTTGCTGTGGCGTTTTGCGTGCATTCGTCGAGTTTGTAGTACCGTCGTTTGGCACAGCTTAAAGCCGTTGATTTGGGAGAAGTGTTTGCAACTTTGTGCAAACCACCAGTGGATGAGTGCAAGTCGTTTGTGTGAACATTTATCGTCATTCTCTGCTTGCGTTTGGCGGGTGGATTTTCGTTTCTCGCAGGTGGAAAGTTGCACATTTGATGGTGGCAATAAAAGGTGAAAATTGTTATAAACCCCTGGAAACAATAATTGATTACGTTGTTGCGTGGTGAGTTGCTGTTGAGTGTTCTGTACGTAAATTTAAGGTTTTTGAGGCATTTTAAAATGACTAATAAATGTCAAACTAACTCTTAAAGCTCTTTTTAAAAAGAAAATTCTTCTCCTCAAAGTATACTCGTTCGATGAATGATAAAGAAATAAATCACAACTAACAAATACAGCCAAGCTTTAGATGCGATCCTTAGCATCATCCACCACTCAGATGCTTCATTAAAAATTGATATCTTCCATTTTGCAAAAAAACCTCCTTCGCAATGAAGTAGGTTCCATGTGAANAGGCATTTTAAAATGACTAATAAATGTCAAACTAATTCTTAAAGCTCTTTTTAAAAAGAAAATCCTTCTCCTCAAAATATACTCCTTCGATAAATGATAAAGAAATAAATCACAACTAACAAATACAGCCAAGCTTTAGATGCGATCCTTAGCATCATCCACCACTCAGATGCTTCATTAAAAATTGATATCTTCCATTTTGCAAAAAACCTCCTTCGCAATGAAGTAGGTTCCATGTGAAGCGGTTCAAGCAGCAGAATCAAAATTGCCAATTAGTGTGCAACTGATTGGCCATTTTAGGGCTTCCGTTCTTTTATCTTCCCGTTCTTTGGGAGATGAAGCTGGCCGTTAAGCGGCTTGCGGTGGAACGTACTGCTGCTAAGTCTCAAATAACGTTCGGCGGCGTTCCATTTTCTTGGTGCAGAAATTCGTGGACGGGAGTAAAGCGCGCTATATTTAAGCTAACGATCTTCCCTTAAGTCATTATGCTCATCGTGTTTCTGTTATTTTCGGAATTCGGAATCGAGCTCATTGTGCTTTGGGGATATTTAGACATCAGACATCAAAACTACCTTGTGTTGTGTTATGGTTTTTTTTTGCAATACTTGGTTTCAGTTGAGTGAGGATTAGGGATTTTTTCTAGCGAAACTCCACCCAAAATGGAGGTCATTTCGCTTGATATCTGGTTAGAAAACAATGGACAGATAGTGAAGAAAAATGAACTAGTGCTTTTCAATACCTTTGGACCACGTTCGGTATGAACGTGAAACGCGTAATTGGTTAGGACAGGCACGTTAAATCGTGTACCTTTCGACCATCTGACAAAACGGGCATTTCTCTACCAGCTGTAAAAAAAGTTGTGCCCGAAAAAGGGTTAAATTTTTTTTTTATTTTTATTATTCCCTTCATAAAGACCTGACCCATGGTTTCCCATTTTGGACGACGTACAAACCTCCTCATTCTTGCTTTTGGAACTTCACCACCATTCATCGTTCCGGGCTTCTACATAGAATTTTTACCTCACCGGCAAAGGAAAGTCGTTTGGCGATAGAATGTGGCAAAATATTGCGCTAAATTGCCATCATGGGTGAAAAGAAACAATAAAAACTCATTCACCCAAAACCACCTGGCCTGGTGCAGTGGTGGTGGTACCATTCAACCCCACAAAAACTTCGCACCAACTTCGGGTCAGTACCAACACGTAAACCCTTGACTAAGCCCGTATTGTTTCCTTTCCTGCTTTCTTTTGTTTCCAAACGACCGAAACCGGGTATGCCGCTGGGGTCCCATTCGCAGCATCCTCAACACTAATCCACACGATACGGACCATCGGCAGGTAGGCAGATGCAGGTGGTTGTACACAATCTCAGCAACTACGTCAGGAAGTGCGTTGTGAACGACCATCTGTGGGGCAGGTGAGAAGAAAGTTTGAGCAGGAGTGATGTGCCCGTTTCGTCCAGAGCAACAACACTTGGCAGCTTTCGTTCTTGGGAACGCTGGCTAACGGTCCATTAGAGTCCATTTTTCGCAACGGCAACGGTTTTTGGGTGGGGCAGCACTGTTACGGTCGTCCGGAACGACGATCTCGTCTTTCACCCAATTATCCTTAATGGAGGATATCAATTTTAATTAATATTCTACCGCGGTGATGTGGTACCCGCTGTCATAGCGGTATACAAACAGAACGCCGAGAAAACAAACATTGGGTCAGTTTTTTTGGAACTTTGATGGAGAAAGGAAAAAAAACATACACACCCAGTAAGCCACCTCATGCAAGTGAACCGTACGGTGCTACATCGTAATTATGTGGTCAGAACAGTGCGGTCCGTTTCGTGCATCTGAACGTTGGGATGTGGTTGCATTTTTAATGCTGGTGAAAGACTGTATAATCACACGTACAGGTGATTGTGAATGACAAATTAACCTGTACAAGTCGTACTGGACGAATATGGTGTACCTTTTTTATTGATTCGAGTAAGTGGGGCTATATACAGGGCGTAACATAACTATACGAGTGTCTGTTTTATTAGAAAAAAAATAAATTTTAAGAAGGTTTTCTAGTAAGTTCATGTCAGCTTAACAATATGTCGTTTTATTAGTTTCTCGTATATCCACAAACAATAATTAATATTTTTGTGACATACCCATACAAATAGAATGGTTTTCCTTATTGTTAAAATATTCAGACAGGTTAAGAGCACATATGAAGTTGCAAAAAACGGTATAAAAATATTAAATTTAAATGATATATTACTACTGTTGATATTGTCGCGAATGAATAATATTTTTTAATAATTATTAGGTATAATTATATTAATAAAGTATAGTATCAATAACGTCTAAAGCAAGTTGACTCTTGTGTGGTTCAAGAGAATATAAAAGTCTCCTGTTAAATTCACTTTTAAGAACTTCATCAACAGATCCATTTTTTAATGCTTCATTACTCAAAAAAATATCCTTTTTCTGTGTCTATAAATTTTTGGGTTTTAAAAAAAGTTCTTATATTTATAGTACGCACTGTACAATTAATAAATAAGTATTATTTATTGATGTGAAAGGTACAGTGAGTAATTAAAACCACACTTTAAGGTAGATTAAGCTTTTTTATATTTTACAGCAGTTTAAAACATTTTTTTTGCTATAAAAAGCAAACCTAAATTTATTGCTCCCTTATTTTTATTGGAACTCAATTATTTCTGTCCACTCCTGCTAAAAATAAAGCATCATGTGACGGAAATGCTTTCAGGTGATAAAATAGGATAAAATAATAGCGTCAATTATAATGAAATGGAAATGTAAGCAGTATTGATTCTATCCCCGCCGATAAACGTTCGAGTGTTGTGTTGTTGCCTTCCTATAATTATTTAACCATTCAATTGAATCTACCCGCCCAATCATTCCCCGACTACTGGCCGGCCAGCTCAAAAATAGCTGGCTGTGTATTTACGTGATAAAATTATCCACATCCACTCTGCCTTCTTAGCGCTTTGTAGTGGTGGGGTCATTCCCTTACCTTGGTCGTTCGGGTCGAATTCGGCCTCCAGCTCCTCCTTGGTCGGTTCCCGTTCCTGGTCCTGCTTCTGCTGACCTTCGGCACCAGTAACACCGTCTCCTTGCTTCATTTCTCTGCGCACTTTGTGACCACGGAACGCTGCCTGGATCTTTGTAGCTGCCTGCTCGACTGTAAAGATAGAATGGAAATAATCATTAAATATTGCATATACTCATCGTAGCGTTGGAAGCCATTTTTTGTGGTTATGGGCGGGAAGAGAACGGGAAAGGGGAAAACAAATTGAAACGTGGCGTTAAATAAGGCTACCGACCGTTTAATGAAGCCCTGTGGTGATAACAATGAGCGCTGCTACAACATTCTGTAGCTTTTATTGTTTGCTTTTATGCTTATTGTGCAGAGAAAAGCTCCTCGGGAACTATTGTTTTAGGTATTTGCAATTCAAGGTAGATCTATTTCATAATGTTTTTTTAAATTCATGCGCTATAGTGTTAATTTTTTATAATATTTTTTTATGTTTTATAAGGAACCTGGATCTTCCGAAAGACATCTGTACCGTAGAGAGTGTGAAGGGTTTCTACCTGATAAAAACCCGAATATGTCCATTACCAGAAACAAAAGAGAGAAGTGTTAAGTTTTGTAACACTCAAGGTGCGGTTATAAACAGAGGTAGTATACTCGGATAAGGTATGCACGGTAGTGAATACTAACACATATTAGCGGCATTTGTGACACAACACTAGTTGGGAGATATTCACTTTTACCTCTAAAAATTTTACTTCACCTTGAAAAGCATCCAGAAATGGTTTAAACTTCGCCATTTGAACTCAAAAGTCCTGTATTTAGCATAAATCGTTCTAAATTGAGCGTCCACCATTAATTGGAGAAAGCCTCGAAAATACCTTAGTAAGCTTCTTAAGCTTATTAATTTACGCAAAGTAGATCTTTTTACAAACCAAACTTCGAACCGCCTCAAATCTTATGTAAAGTATTATTTCAGCATGTGTTATCTTTAACTTTCACGCGTGGAAAGCTTTGTGACTGAACTTTTCAAATTAGTCCAAACTTCCCAAAGGTCCCATCGGTATTGGCAAAGGACTTTCACTCCTTAACCTCCCCAACCGAACAGGAATGCGTTTGATGGCGTAGGTTTCAATAGCAATAAATCATGCAAGTGCCAAATTTTGCTCCGTGCGGTTGTTGCGGCATGGGACAGAATCCTCGTACTGTTTGCTTTGCAAAGTCCCTTTTTCCGATACATTGGACACGTAAACAAATAAATATTGAATGTGCATTCATGTTTTTGGTCGGGTTTGCGTTAGTGTGGGTGCATTTTGGGGTGGGGCTCTGACCTATCTCCGGCTAGGTGGACATTTCTGTGGTTTCCCTGTGGTTAGCTGTGATAGCGAGCGGATTGATGATGCTTTTGCCGAGCCAGCAAACGAATGAGAGAACGGTTTGGAGAAGCTTAGCTTAGGGTGTATAAATTATGATTTGTGTATTGTACATCAAACCTGATACCGAAGAACCATTCATTTTGGGTCGTTACCGGTGTGCTGCATGCTTTTCGCCATGCACGAAGGTGAGATACATATGGAGGAGGTCGTTACTTTCCCCATTTAGCATCATCAGCGTGTGAGCCTGTTCATGCGTGGGATGTGCAATATCCAAAAGCGAACACGAAACAGTCCACTTCCCCGCCGAGAGCAACCGTTTGCACGCAGTGCTTTGTTTTACTGCTTCTCGTATGAGGAACATTTTTCAATAATGTTCCACCCTGGTATTTTCAGTGTGTTAAAATAGCATTACAGGCACGTAAAATTTGCCAATAAAGTGATCCACGTGTTCGCAATACTTTTCCTTCCTCGCTCGCGAACAGGTTTCTTGCACTTGGCCAAAGTGCCATTAGCTGCAAATGTGTCCAAGCGTGAAGAGATGTGTCTCCTGGGGGAGCAGACACGCTGTACGGTGTGCAGAATTATTACGTGTTAGCACCCGAGCGGCTCGGATCGTGATCCCAGGTGAACAAGTGACAAAATTTCCCTCTACTGTACCGTGTGCCCACGTGAGAATAGGGATTTGAAATGTGTGTGTGTGTGTCTGTGTGTATATGGTTAAATTTTCGGGGTTTTTTAGATAGAGGAAGTTTATGGCATAGGTTTTCAAACCCAAAAGGGAGGCTATCAAAAGGGTCACAATTGGGTGGCAGGGTATGGCAGGAAGTATCACAACACGTTTTCAAGCCATAATATTTTAATAGTATTTTTTATTGTGTTTATCAAATATGTGATGTCTTAATCCAATTGAATTATAAAAGAAGACTTTCAATATTGATAAATGCCGGAATTTAAAAATTCACAAAAATGAGAAAAATGTTTTTCTACCAAACTCTTTTACAATTAAATTTGTTATAAGTGAATAGTTGTGAATGATTGATAAATTTCTTAAAACGTTTACTCTTCGTTGTATGCTTCTCTAAAAAAAGGAAAATCTTCATTTTTCTCACGTTTTTTTATTGGTTTACTCCAATTATTCAAATTTTAGAAATCGTAATTGAACAGCAGGCTTTCGAGTCGAATCTAAAGCTTTCGTGCGTCTTTAACTAAATTGCAAAACTTATCCATAACGTAAAAGTGTCTAACGTCTTATTTTTTGTCAGACGTTTGAGAACGATAAAAGGCTGGAAAATTCAGAAAAGCCTAGAAATTGCTCATCAGAACCTCCTGCGAAACATATAAAAATTGTGATTAGATTAGACAAAAAGGGTTCGCTGGAACGAAAGCTTTCACAGAAACGCAAAACGATTGAGTTTTTGTCATACGTTTGAGTTCTATTTTACTGTTGAACTGGTGGTAATAAGGCTTGCTAGCATGTTTATCACAAGCAAAACAAATAGATATCCCCAGATAAAGCTTAAGCGTCTGATACACCCTTCTACAGATTGAAGCTTTATGATGAACTGTATTTGTTTAATTAATCTACTGCACATGCTTTTCCTTCCAGCAGTTTTCAACACTTCGTCAAGCAAATACTTTCCAGTCGATAATTAGTTTGTAGTGGCTTAATATGTTCCATATTCTCGATCCAATCATCAGCGCGAAGCGCCAGCAAAAACTTTCCCCACAAGTGCATTTAATGAATTCATCACTGATTCCAATTAAACTAGCTTCGCCCGGTTGGCGGGCTTTGCTTTGCACGATGGAAACACTAATTACATTCATGTATGCTAATGAACGAAAATGATAAACTATTTTTTTGTCTACTTTACTTTTTGGGGGATTTTTTCCCCCGTTTGGCATCGGTTGGCAAACACTACCACGAGCATCTGGTGTGGTGTTTCGTATCGTTCATTCGCCAGCCAGCATTTCGATTACTTTGCACTGTGTTTTGTGCAGTGTTGTACCGTAGCCAGCAAAAGTGTTTGCACTAAACACGTACTGCAACTATCAGACTGCTGGAGGCTTGATTTGCATTTCAAATACTTCACTCTCTGCCACATGCATCACGTTGCTGTTGGGCGTTGGATAAAATCATTGGATCGAAATGCTAATCGACCACCATCACGTACCGTCACAACATATTAGCACTGGCAGCAGTTTGATTTTGTTGCAAAAATGTACCCACAGCTCGTAGACTGGAAACTAACCTTTCCTTTTTTTTGCTCTTTTTACTTTTCCCACACACCGCAAAAAGTTTTGCATCGTGTTTCATCAGGTGTGACGCAACTGTGGGTTAATATTTTCACCCAGTTTCGCTCAACACTCCCAGTACGGGCAGTAGGCACTTGCCAAAGCAAGTAAAGCAAAGAAGTTTTGATGGAATGCAGAAGCTTTCCACCCTGCTGTGAGGAGTAAGTAAGAGGTGGGTGAAAAACGGTAAGAAATTCAATAAAGAAAATTTCCGAATTTGTTTTCCCTCACGGCAGGTAGACGAAGATGATCGTTCTTGGTATGGCGTTTGCAAATTCGTTGCTGTGTCGTTATTTATTTCGTTTTTTTTCGTTTGCAGTTGTTTTCGTTACTTTGAAAATTTCAAAAATCATCCTGGTTTTTTTTTGCTTTTCCGTACCATTTTCGTTAAAGCTACGGTTAAAGGGAAAAGGAAACATTTGCTTCTTCAGCCTGGTACTATCCTTAAACCCGGGGAACAACCCCCTAAAATATGTTGACCGTACCTTACATACGATGGGTACCGCCACATACCACTCGTAAATGGATGTGGTAAAACTTGCGTACGAAACTTTGTCCCTTTGTAGCTTGTTTTGCTACCTGGTTTCGTAGATTGTTTTTTTGTTGTTGTTGTTACTGCCGCTCGTTATGTTTCATGTACATGGGGTGTCCCGTGTACATAGGAGTCGCGAGAAAGTGGGCCATTCCTCCATGGCACGATGGGACAAATGGTGGACATTTTAGAAAAAAAAACCCCAGACTCTCAATTTTTTTCGAGTTTGTTATATAAGATTAAAGTCCGTTAAATACCTCATACCAACCCGAAGTTCCATTTCAATTAAATAAAGAATATGAATATGAATTACAAAATATTAAAGTTGAAAAATTTATAAATAACTTGAAGTTTCTTTATTGAAATTATTGGCATGTTTCGAAGAGTAGTTTTTTCTCCTTATTTGGCATTATTAAAAAGGAATAGAACTAATCGATTAGAACAAAACAAAAATCAACAAAATACAAGTTATTTTTATAGAAAAATTATTCATTCAAATAAGTAAAAAATTCTTCCATCATTTAAGATAGTTCTACTTCACCTTGTGATAGAAACATACATATTTGTTCAGTGTGATTATTTGCTTACTAAAAATCAACCTCATTTTTCTTGTGAGGTTATTCTACGAAGGGTTTTCCTAGCCTTTTTGGTAAATAGACATGAGCTACAGAGTAATTTTTAAAATTGTGACTTGTACTTCATAAATATATCACAAAGATTGACTTACTCCATCAAGTCCACAATCCCTTGTCCCATTGTATGAAGTATTTTTACACTATATTGTTAAAAGCTTCCTTATTTCAGCATTAGAAGAATTTGGAATCACTTTCACAGACAAAATAAAAAATGTTTAATTATTTCAACGAACGAGTGAGAAATTTTAAATTGAAAATCCAAAAATTCTTTTTATCTTAATTCAAGGAATATTGCACAAAAAAAAGTCCTATCTGTTCCACACTGTTCGACCGTGCATTGCCAGGTGGAAGCTGGATGGATTTGTGAAAATTCATGCCACATGCGGGATTTTACGGTTCGTGTCTATTCTCCGCTGATCCATAAAATATGATGCGGATCGGTTGTTACGTTGTTGTGGGCACGGCCACTAACTCCTTCTTTGTCCACCTGTACGTTACAGCCGATATCGTGGTCATTCATTCCTATATATTTTGTATCCCCCCTTCACCGACTATCATTCTTGTAACCTTTTTACAATACAAGTTCGGGTCACAGGTTTGTTGATGGGTTTTTGGGAGGATATTTTTAGCCACAGCATTATTTGACGAATGCGGGTAAAACTGGCACATCAAGCGGAAGGTTTTGGTCTGTTGTGATATTTATATTTTTTTTCAGTTCTGCTACCTGTTTTGAACGTCGTGTGCGCTAACGAGAGATGACCCAGATTGGTCGATTCGAAATCGATCGTACGCGGAAAGCTTTTCCGCGAACGGAGATTTGATGGAAGCTTTGCCTTGAATCGATAATGGTTTATGGTATTGCATATGTTTATAAATCTATATGCCTCCCAGCTGGCACAAAACTCGTTCACTCATGAAAATAAATAAATAATATTATGTTTTGCTTCTTTCCAGCATTTGCTTCAATACTTCCTGGTGAACAGGTCCTGTTCCAAAACGCTTGCGTAATATTACGCTAATCTTTTTCTCTCGTTTTGGTTTCGGNCTCCCAGCTGGCACAAAACTCGTTCACTCATGAAAATAAATAAATAATATTATGTTTTGCTTCTTTCCAGCATTTGCTTCAATACTTCCTGGTGAACAGGTCCTGTTCCAAAACGCTTGCGTAATATTACGCTAATCTTTTTCTCTCGTTCTGGTTGGTTCTGGGGAAAAATCAAGATTAATCACGGGGCTTTACTAGAATGCAAGCAAATGTGCTACTCATCATGGCAGCTCTCCATCAACCATAATTTCGCTGACCCGTTTTCGGGAGGTGGGCCCCGGGATCAGGATTTTCCTGCTTTTCATGCGCTTTGCTTGCCACCTTTTTCCCGCGGAGGCATAATTTTTCATCTACAAATTTTCCCTCCACGCCACGTCATCGGTCTTTTATTTTCTTTTCAACACGCTCACCCGAAAAGAGATGAAAGCGTATTGTAGCGAATGGTGCCTGGTGGTATGTGTTTCTTCATGGTACGTGCATCTCGTTGGGCGATGTGGGCATAAATCATGTTTTCCTCACCATAACATGGGTGGATTATGATGATTAAAATTATACTTTTGATGGGGTTTTTTTTGTTGAGAAGATGTACATCTTGAGATTTTTTATCATATTCTGTATTAATTATATAAAAATATTAAATTGAAAATTAAACAATATTTTTATGATTCCATTTCGTACCAGAGACAGCTCATTTGGTACCATAAATATCGATGGTATCATCAGACAATCATACCGTACAAGGTAATGGCGCGATTGAAGAGAAAACACATAAAAATAGCCTAATGGCCGTGGTTACGTTGCACGCTTGTTATGTTACCGTTCGGTATTAAATTATGTACGCTTTCCACAAACCACCCGAAGCCACCGGATAGGTAGGATATCGTACCCCGAAGGACACTGATTATGTGACGTTTGTTAACCAGGAAGCTTCACTACTTCCGACTTTTGCTGCCTGCCGTATTATTTAGGCCAGCTACGTAACGCTCATTCGGGGTTCGTAGAAAGCCTGGTACGAGTGATGGTTGCCGGTGGTCGAAAGTTTTCGTGCAGCTCTAACTACCCGATCCCAGGGTCGCTTGATGGACGTAAATAATCGAAGCTGTCAAGTGAATCCCTGCCCATTTTCACAGGTCCCGAAAGGTCCCGTTTGGGGGGGGGGGGGGGGGGGGGGAGCTACGATGTCTTTTGTGGTTAGTCGTTGTGGGCGACTCACCGAGACAGATATTGGTTTATGTTTGTAGGTTGAAAT
>CM028126.1:32975498-33035380 GCA_016254315.1 Anopheles parensis | reverse complement strand
GGTGAAAGCAGACGGATGTGTTAGTGCGTCGAGCGCTTTCGACAGTGGATTGGCCGTGAATGGCGGCGACACGGGCAGCCAAATTAACGCAAGACCGGCGTGGTTCCCTGTTGGTGAGTGTTAGGAGGTGTGCGGGGGGGGGGGGGGGGGGCGGTGGGGGGTGGCGGTGGGGGGGGGGGGGGGGGGAAGGTTCAGGTGTGCTTTCGGGTAAAATGGTTCGTCTACCGCAAAGGGGAAATGGTTTGTAGTTGATTGGGGTTGTAAAATTATTACCATTTTTTGATTACTACTAGTAGTTTAGTAAAGGGATATTGAGGTCCAAAATGGGTAATTTAAAAGTTTATGTGCTAATATTTATTATTGTTTTAATAAAACAAACTTAACTATAGCCAATCATAGAGCAAGTAAATTGTATTACATTGTTCGTTCGTTCGTTCGTTAATACTAAATTATACTTAATTTACTTTTATTTCATTATTTACTTAATGTTTGGAGGTAGTTTTTTAAATCCTGTAAAAATTGCGATATTGACTTTCAAACTTCACTTTTTATATTTTTAGTCAATAAACTTTCCCAAAGCTCATCGTGCAGCATTATTAAATGTTTTTTTCTTTTTATGTTATACTTCTTTAATTAAAGCATAGAACTATTTTTCTTTTTATTTTGTTATCTTTTTTTAATTCATTCTTTTTTGTCATTCGTTGGTTTTTTGTAGTCACTTGTTTGTTCATTCAAACATTCCTTTGCATATCTTTATATTTACTAATTTAATCAAACAAATTTGAGAACCAAATGTATCGTAAAGCAAGTAATTTAATTATATTTTATTCTTTCTTTACGCCCCGCTTAACGATTCGTTCATTTCATCAAATCAATTCCCATGGCAAACTGTCGTACCACCGTCGGGCACTAAATGGAATCGAAGGGCTTGGCCAGCAATAAACTTTGCGATCAACGATATTACGATGCATTGATTTTCTTCTCAAGGTTACACAAAGTAAGCACCACTAGCTTGGGTAATGGGAAAAACAACTTTTTTTTTCTCTGCTTTTGCCCAACTAAATGGGTTGTCGAACTCTCTTGTCAGATTATGTTGTGGATGGTTTGGGGAAACAAAATATGCTTGATACTCGAAACGAAAACACGAAAATGATAGGAAACAGCTACACATTCATTTAAATTGAATTTAGATTTTAACAAAGTAAGACTTTCCGATCGAATGTATGACACCGAGTGTCGGTAAAACATATCCATGTGGGATCACTATCGTTATCGGGCTTTGAAACATGTCTGTCTGCGGTGAAATTCTACCGTTCTCTGCACAAAGCTGCACAAGTGTTGGAAGATAACAAACAAAAAATGGCGACACATCTCGATACGGATCTTTAGCTGGGGATTTTTCTCATCGAGTTATAGTCGCTTTTGAGCTTTACGGGCTATTGCTGCCAAGTAGCATTTTTTGGCCAACACCCAGCTGAACTTGAACGGAACGATGGTCCCCATCTGGGCAATTCAAACGAAGGCTCCCGGCTTGCAAGAGTTAGACGCGTGCAGATGGAACCTTTCACAACGGGTGTCTTGTGTGTGGGGCCTGTCTACGATTATCTTTCTTATTTACGATCGTATCGAAATCGTTCGCATTCGATCGAACATTACCGGCACCGGCCACGGGGGGAAAGCAAGAAAATGGCAACATGGCGGAAATGCAGTGAAATTGTGAGGAAATAGTTTACTTTCTATTAGTGTTTTCTTCCTCATGTGAAATACCACGCGGTATGTACGGTTTGGTTTCGGTGAGTTATGTGATTCGAAATGCTTCAGCTTCTTGCGGCACCGTTTCGTTAGGTGCGCCGAGTTTATTTATTTTTTTCTTCCTTTCTTTCCTTTTTTTATTTTTATCAAACAAAAGCACACTCCTCACCCTATTGTTGGGTTCAGTTATTCACCCTTCTTGGCCGGGTAACGAACGAGGCATGTCCTTAAGTGCTATCTGTTTGAGGAACCAATAAACGAGTGTTTACTTTAGCGAAAGAAAAATAGAAGTGAGCCAAATAACCGTGTGCTCGGGCCGAGAGTTATGTTCTACCGTTGGTTGTGAGGTCCAAGGCTAACATAAATTCTGGACCGATTGTTGAGCGGATGAAAGGATTTTACGAGTTGTTTCGAGTTGTTCCGACGGTTGTTAGATTGCCGATTGCGTACCAGACGTGGTTCATTTAATAGCTTATTCTGTAGCTGGATGTAAACTTTTTGGTGCAAAGAATGCCAATTGCAAAGATGTGTTTCTTTCTCTCCCGAATGAGGAAGAATGCTTTGAAATGGTTTGGAAAGTTTCGACCTGGGACTAGTATTGGTTTACATTTTTTGGTGGGGAAAAAGTATACAAATTATTGAGTGCTGTTGTCGGAATTCAACTTGAAAGTTTCCATTTTTTTCAAGATTGTTCATTTCCATATCGGTTGGAGGTTCGTTATATTCAGAATGATTTTAGTACAGCGCGTAACATAAATATTTAGGCTGATGGATAAAAGATAAGGTTAAAAGTTGGTTAAGGTTAAGGTTGATATGGAATGTCAAACAAGCGGAATATATGAAAGGATTGAAGAGTTGAGATATAAAGTATTTTTTTAGCGAAATTTGATACAAATGTTTTCCAAAACAGGGAACTGCAAAATATTATTAACAGTGATCAATCACAAATAGCTTAGTTTTCATCAAATTAAAGCTGAAAATTTTAAAAACTAACAGTATAACGAACAAAGGATCACAAGTACACAACAACAACAACAATCTGACATTCCATATCAATGACACGCGATTCCATAACAGTTTTGGATGATAAGTATTGGGTGTTTCGATAATAATGGCGCGTACTTCATATTCGCTTGCACAATTCCCTAAAGTGGACTCTCCGCATCCTATCATTTGCATTTCGTTGTATTCCCTTACTTCTCTTTATACATCATTTTTATCTATCTTTTTAATTTTTTGTGTTCTCTCTAAAAACAATATGTCGTCTTAGTTATGTTACGCTCTGGTGTTTCAAAACTTCGTAATATTCAATTCACACATGACCCATTAATTCTACATTTTTTCCATTCCCATTCCACTTTTCCATTGATACATTTATTCTACCAAAAAGCTCCCACTTGTATCTATCGGTACAAAAGTTCTCCGGCAATCATTCGTCATGTGGTTTGAAATATTGTTGACCGGCGTTACCGGCCTGCGGGGGTGCATAATGATACTTTGCCAACAATTTACATCTTTGCCTTTTGGGTGGATTACAACACCACGGTAGGCAACATGAGTGTGGACATACAGACAAAAAGGAACCACATGTACGTGTCCTTAATTGAGAGCAATATTTTCACATTTACACAAGTTGCTCGGTTTTCTGTTTCGCCCTGTAACGTTCATTTGACGCCACCTTGGTGTGGTGTAACGATGTTGCGTGCGTTAGTGTGTGTGGGTAAAGTTTCCTGAAGATATAACCTGACAAAAGTTTTCCAATTTTGTACGCCCTTGACCCCGAGGCGATGGGAACCTTTGCTTCCCTGTCTGTTTGACCCCAACACTTGAGCGTTTGCTGGAATAGAATTAGATTTTTATCTTCCCGTAAAAGCTCAACAGCTAGAAAGCAGACTCATTCGGTCGGGCTAATGAGAATGGGATAAGACGGACCGAAAGGATGACAATCCTGCACGGCTCGTTTGAACTTTTCGACATACTCAGCACTAATCACGGTGCAAGTTAGAAGAAGGTGACATCGAGAGCGCATAAATCAACGTAGAGTAATGGAGCTGCTGCTTTGGTGCGGGGACAAAAGGAACCAAGCGAGTGCAGGTGGAACTGTGTTTTATCATGTCCGTCTCGGGAGACCGGTTCAGGCACCCAAGTGTGGTTAAGGCCGCTTTCCGTCAGCTGCACGTGTCGAAGGACCGTTCCCGGATTTGATGAAACATCGTCATCGGTGGTCCGAGAGACATCGTACAAATCGTTTGAACTGCTTGCGAATCAGGCCACAGGATAGTACGTTGCTACAATTTCCCCGAGGTTTTGCCAGCAGAACCAAAAACATCGCGCGGCGGGATGTGGTAGACACCGATGGCCGGGAGATGGCCGGGAGAGAACATGTTATTTGTTCATGTGTATGCAGCTAACTGAACGATAGCATCCACCTAACTCGGATGCGGAGCAAATGGCACGTGCGTGCCACGGCATAGCTGGCTGTTTTGCTGGCCATACACACTGTACCCCTGTTTGCGATTCTGTTGGTTTTTCTTTTTCCCGAATCAGGTGGCACGGATGGCACGTGGAATGTGAGTGAAATGCTGTTTGATATTTTCGATGTGCTGCCAGTGCGGTGCAGTGCCATTTTCCGACAGTGGACGTTCGGAACTTCGGTATAGAAATGTTCGGTTCCGGTTCGATGGTGCAATGAGTGCGTCCGGTGCATGTATTTACCGTTTGCAGTTCGCTTTGTTTTACGCATCACGAGATAAGGCAAACATTAAGGTACGAAAATAGAGTCACGTTTGAAATGAGAAAAAAACAGGGAAAACATGATACTTGGAATTATTCGAATAGATTTTTTTTTTCATTAGAATTAATTTGAATGTTAGTTAAATTTTCTTTAAATTGTTTTAAATAATAATAATGATTTCGTTCTTCTTCAACTCTAGAACGAGTTTATCAAAGAATTTATGAAAAATTATGTTGTTGAAAATAATAAGGTAAATAATCAAGTGAATATTTCAAGCCTTGAACCACCCGTTATATACATTTTAACATTGAATGCAACAGATTCCATAAATGTAAATTAGTGTAAAGGCACTTCTAGACGAGAGCAGCATGTCAACGTCAACAAAAAAACCATCTCACCAATACACAGAACGTCTGCCTGTCAGAATTCAAGATCCGAGATGATCATGTCACCATGGGCTCATTATTCAATAGTTCTCATTTTTTATGCGAGCAGATGCGATTTCGTATCGATCCTGTCATGTTCTGCGACTCTCCTACCGTGGCTATGCTATTTGTGAATACGTAGTATTATTGTGATAGCTTTCATAGTTTAAAGCAAATTTATATTTCTGACAGTCAATGCTTTAAATTATCTGCAATTACCATGTGCGTCGTGCATAAATGTAGTGAGTTCGTAGTGAAAAATGACTGAAAGTTGCAGTCGTTAATCAGAGCCATAAAAAGATGACTTTAAATATTGTGTTTTAATAATTTTAAATATTATTAAATTATTAAAAACACGATATCTTTTTCGCATATCGCTCTTTCTCTCACACATACACTCTTTTGAATTATTGAGCTAGGTAATTGAAAACAATAAAATAAAACCTAGAAAAAAGAAAAACAGAATTCAAAAATTTCGCATCAGTTTTTTCACTCTGCCACGGTCATAAATTCATGACCAGTAAATGAGGTTTTCATAAATAAAGACACAAAATGAAATATTCATCTCGTCGTACAATTTCCGTTTGCCACTTAATTTACGGATCGAATCGAATAATTTCCCGTGCCGAGAGAAGTTATGCAGATCAAACAGATGTTCGTGCGGAAGATCGATTGCACTCGAAACGGGTTTGCAACTGCTGCCGGAAGGTCGGACCCGTCCGCACCAAGGGTGATTATATTGGTAGGCATTTATTTCGTTTGTACAATCAATTGAGCGCAAACGCCTTTTTGGACAACGGCAATTTAGCGAATGGCGAAAGGCAACGGCCCTTTTTGGGCATTAAAACGGTATCAATCGAATGTACGCACACGTGCATCGATGCATTTCAGGCACGCACACGTGGGGTAAATTATTTACATCCAATTAGGTTGACTCCGGAAAGGTACAACGGAGAGCAGGTTGAACAAGAAATGAGCTATTTTCAGGCTCAAAAAAGCACGATAGCGGGAACATTGGCGGAAGTGCGTTTTATAGCAGAGTATCGTTCTTTTTTTTGGTATTTGATTTTATTGCCATTTCCTAAGGAATAATGGGAAAGCCTAATATTTCCACCGCAAAGTGATGCGGTGGATGTTGTGGCCTAATTAATGCCATTATAGATTCGCTCGCCTGTACAAAAGCCACCGTAGCTTGACTAGCTAAAAGCTTTTAACCACATTCGCGGCCAACCACCAAATCAGTAAAAACCACAGAAAATCGGCCGTTCTTCGGAAAAAGGGATCGACATGAAGTGTTCGTCGTGTAGCCAATTGGTTCGAAAGGCTGGTTCGAGGTGGTGATAAAACCTCTGCGTCCGCGAACGAGAAACCGGACATTCATTTATCCTTCACGTCTACTGCACTAAAAATAGTAACCAACCGGTTGTGGCTGGGTACTAAAATTCCCAGGTCCATGGGGATGATGTTCAAGAGAAAGAGAGAGAGAAAGACGCATAATACAAAAAAATAGATGGAAAGCATATGCAAGTTGACGTAACGCTGAATATGACGCGAAGGTTAAAAGAGCCGGCGCTGTCAGCGCGCTTTCATCGGAACGATTGCTGCTTGCCATGCGGACACGTCTCAAGAAAGGTTCGTTTTTTTTGTGTAGCATAGATGAACACAATACGGTTGCATGGGGTTGAGATTTGTCTTTCTTCCAGCACATTTATAAGCCGACCACCGAAGGTCGCGAAAGGCGTGGAACAAAACAAAGCCAAAGAAACAGACAACAACTGCTTNAGGTTCGTTTTTTTTGTGTAGCATAGATGAACACAATACGGTTGCATGGGGTTGAGATTTGTCTTTCTTCCAGCACATTTATAAGCCGACCACCGAAGGTCGCGAAAGGCGTGGAACAAAACAAAGCCAAAGAAACAGACAACAACTGCTTCGATAACGAAGTGTGGCTCTTGAACATACCGGACCCCCAGAAACCCCCGTGTAGGAATGGGTTTATGGCTTTTGTTGTTATCTGGTGCCGGTACGCTTTGGTTCGGTTCACAAAAGGTGAACACATTGAATAAAACATAAGCCAAAGCAAATAGGTGCGACCATTAGCCGATGGGATGGCGAATGAAGAAATCCTTCCGAGGCCGATCCGTAAAAAGGACAAGACCGATATGACCGATACGACCCACGGTCCACAGAACGTTTCTCACGGGGTCATTTTAAACTTTTCGGGATCGGTTTTGCACGAATCCGGTCGGTGTTGTACGCTTTTCTCCCTAAAGCGGACTGTCTCCGCTTTCCGTTGAGCCGCTTTTGTGTTGTGCACCGGGAACACAGTCAAACACAATGACAAACTGGGGATGGCTTTTGTTTAAAAATTTACTTTTTTTTTCGCATGTTGCTAGGTTTTGCGGATTGTGAAAAGTCGAGCCCGTGCCAAAAAAAAAACATTCGCGTTGTTTTTGGCCGGAGGTAATAAATTTTCGCTCCAAAACCTCCAAGCTTTTACGGTCTAGGATAGCTGGCCCTCATGTTGGGAAAGGATCAAAAAGATAGTGTTTGTCTGTCGACGATTTCCGAGTGCTGCAGTGAATAACTTGGTATTGCGGATTTCGAGAGCTCAGCATGAGGTTGCAGCTTTAATTGGTTTGGAGATGATATTGCAATTTTTTTTTATTGAAAAAATGTGAGTGTTACTGTTAAAATTGGTATGCTATAGTTTTATGTTCAAAGTTTTAATTAATTATAAGCTTGACCAGGGCTAATCTGATTCGAGATTCATTAATCTGACTGAATATATAAAAAGATTCATGACACTCGGGAAATTCTGATTTATTTCAACCCTTCATGTCAAGAATCTCCAAGGATTTTATGCATTTTTTCTAGCTTTTGCAATAAAGTACTCAAGTATTGATAGCGTTCCAAGGCTTTACACTGGTCAAGCTCAGCCAAAGAATAATTTGACTATTATCAAGGTCTTTGAATTATAAATTACAGTGGAGCGCCGATTATCCGTGCTCATCGGGACTCAGCACTTGGCGGATAAGCGAATATCACGGATAACAGGCACAACTCTTTTTATTGATAAATATTAGTGTTTAGTGTGTAATGAGTAGATGGGATGTAATGGGTCAAATTTTTTGATTTTTTTATGATTGTTTATTGTTTTTTTTTATTTAAAGCATTATTTGACTGAAAAGAAACTTATTTCAACCAATTCGCATTAAAATAAATCAGTTTACAAAATTTTGCTTAATTTTAAAAAAAAAGCTAAGGCTATAGCCTTAGGAAATTTTCAAATTTGTTTTTTTTTATAAAGCTAGATGTTAATTTTCTTATTTACACTTTGCAAAGTAAATCTGTTCTTTTTTTTTTAATTTGAGCAAATTATATCACTTCCTATTGAAGCTTTTATTTCTTGACATCATCGGTTTTGCACTTCTTATGTCAATCCTCCTTCGGAACTGTCATTTCCGAGCTGCTGGGATAATGGGACAGCCGGATAAAAGGTACTCGGATAATCGGCACTCCACTGTAGAATAATTGGAGAAAATTGAACCTCAATCAGTTATGTTAACCTTGAAAATTTGACTGCATGACTTGAAAATTTCTTTTCATATAGAACCTGAGGATCTGATTTAGCTGATCGCCCTTTGGAAGTCATCAAAAGCTTTACTTATCTTGGGTCAAAGGTCAGCACTGACAACAACATTGATGTTGAGAAACGTGCCAGGGTGCTGGTTGCCAAAAGGTCTTACAGGTAAACGACTAAAGCTGAGATATAGAACCTATATACATCAAGTACTCGCATACGTCTCTTCAACATGGACTAAGCCCACACACATGGAAAACTGAAGGAAAACTCAGTGTGGAAGTACAATGTCACTACAGTGACGACCTCTAGGAGTTGAACGATGAACTCAATCGTCCATCTTGTAAAGTTCTTTTAGGACGTCCACATTATCAAAGGCGACGTGAAAACCGAGATGGTGCGATAGCGTTGATGAGCTTCACCATGGGCGGGTTAAAGAACTCTTGCAAGCCGCAAAGTGGTTGCAGCGTCTGATAACTAAGTTAGCAAAATCTGAAGAGTGGAATTTGATCGTTTCTTTCGATTAAATTCGATTCAGTCCACTCCTGATTCGAATGATTCTTTATTGAAGCTATTCATAACTTTAATCCAGACACATGAATCAATGGCACTGGAAATGGTTTATTTATGCCAGTCATAAAAAATGATTAAAGTATCCTACAAAAGCACAAGAACAGTAAGGATTTACCCTCTTTCATATGGAATTATAAAATATTTCACTCGCACAAGTATGCACAAAGAGAAGGGATTTTTTGGTCGACCAGCACAAGCACTGTCCCTGGTTCGTTACAGCGGCTAACCGACAGGCCACTCGTAAACTCATCCCAAAAACTACTTGGAAACAATGCGCTTCTCCGGTCGTTTCGCTCAAGGTGAACCGTTCCGTTGTAAACCATCCTTTTCAGGCCAATCGTCACTCGTTTACAATCCATAATGCTTCTCTACCTAGCCATAAAAGCACGGTGCACCGGGTGGATCAGGATGCAAAATCCGTGCCAGTGCTTTTGCGTGCCGAGTGCCGAGCTCGTTGAATAGTTTCATCAAAATTCTCACCACTTTTGCATACCGGCGTTTTGTGTGTCCTCCTTTTCCTTTTCCCAAAGGAAACGGGGGTGGAAAGGGATCAGGTTTGGCACCATTTTCCCACAGCGCCCTGATACAAATCGGTGGTCGACACAGTGTATTGGTCGAGGGTTTTTTTCTCTCCCCGGGGGGGCACTAAATTTGCATACTGTTCGGTTGCTGACGCTTAAGTGACGTTTGGAGGTGGAAGGCTAGAACAAAAACGAAAATAAAAAATTCTTGCCTCTGGACAGTGCGATTTAAGAGCAATACAGAGAAAGAGAGAAAGGGAAAGGAGAAGAACAAAAAACGGCAGCGACATAGTGAAGACAATTTATCGCTGTCGGAGTAGGACGATAAATCATTCAAAACCGAAGTTTGCTGCCGTATGTTTTGAAACAAAAAAGTAAAAAAAAGTTTTGCCTAAAAAATTCAATTGAAGACAGATTTCCACACTGAGGCATTGATTTACCGCAACCGTGTTTTAAATGGAGCAAATAACATAATTGATTGAGTAGCGATTTTTTATTCTTAAATTTATTCCATACTAAAATAATGTGCATTATACAGCATAAAAGCAACAAGAAAAAGGAACAAAAACGCCTTAATGTATGCAAACAGATAAAACGTATCATTTTTTGCAGGATTTACCTGCCATTCGATAGCGCTTGGGAAGGAAGATTATAAATCAAACCGACACATTATGGCGCTCGTATGAACAACCCAAAACCCACTTGGGACCATTGTTAGTATGTATCATTATGAAGGGCATCATCCACTTCAATCATGCTTTGTGTTTGCTAGCGGAAATTTCCACTCCTTTCTCTCTTTGCCGTCCTTTTTCCCCGCAGCATACTTTAAGCCGAAAAGCACGAAATGGAAATTAAAACATATCCACCTCCTCCAAAAACGAGCCGTTTACGTGCTGCAAATGATTGGTAGGCTTGTCGTCATTAATTTTCTTTGCAGCCTGTTGATCGAAACACAAGGCATTCGTTAGGACGGGCGGGTGTGAGTGTAAGGCTGGTACGTGTCACGCACAGCACGAGCGATTAATTTTGCAACCAGTTTCTACCCCACCGACACACGTGCCCGCGCCTTTGGTGCGCCCGTTCGCTCACTGTCTAAATCATCCTAAGCGGTTCGTGCCGGCACATGATTTATTGGTGAAATTTGTTTGCAAATTAATCTTTCTATTCTAGTGACTATTCTATAGACGGTAACGAAAAAACAAAAGGCAAAACAAAAACACATCATCATCCAGTGCCGAATGACGGAGAGTAGTTAACAATTATAAACATAATTATCATTAATGTTTTTGCTCGTTACGGGTGCCTATTGAATAGGTGCATAGAAATTGTCGGTTTGCCCCGAAGCCAATGGCCATAGAAAATCAATAATTCCAACTATCCAAGCTGGTCGACACATATGCGAGCGTCAACGGAGTGAACAACCATGCGCCTCCATTCTGGTCGTAGATATGGTTCTAACGAAACGTTGCCTGCGTTTTCGCTGGAAGCGATTGGAGTGGAAAACTGTAAAGGCTGTTTCCGGTCCGGATGTGAATGTAGCCGCTTGTGTGACTATTGTTATCACACAACCACCACCACCCTTCATTATGGTTGGCCCACCGACAGGTACCAGGCGTCTCCATTGTGACGCTGAAACAAACTAATTTTAATGTTGAAAAAGCTGTATGTGTGTGTGTGTGTGTCTGGTTGCTCAACCAAGTGAAAGATGGACATGAAATTGAAATTGTTTCAAGTTCGTAACCATTTGTTCACTCCGCTCGTAGCAGCGTTTGCTATCTTGCCGAGGCCACACGGGGACAAAACGGAACATTTGACCAAATCGTACGTATCATCGGAGTGTTTTGCATTTGCAAATGCCGCATAATGCTAATGGTTGATGGTATGTCCTTTGCCCTTTCATGGGCAAGGTTGCAAACCAGACGCCCTTTCACCCGCCTGTCGGAAAGGAGACACACACAAAGTTCAATCAACAGAACCTAATCCGGCTGCGGCAAAATGGTTGATCCTCATCGCAGCGAAGTTTAATCAACATCTCAACAAACGGGCCAAAAAGGATTCGTTTTGCATGCAAAACGGACTGTGTCTCGTCGGATCTGCGATGGAATTTTGCGACACTTAAGACCTCGTCTCTTCCATTGGCTTTGCTGTCTGCGCTTCACCTATCTCCCGGTGAACGGGTGTTGGAACGCTTGGAAGCAAAAGCTCGTCTCGACCGATGTCACTTCCATCCATACAGTTCTCCCGCCTCCCACGGAAAGCGTAATTCAAACCAAATGCCATGTCGTGACGCAGGTAATGACACACAGGTTCGTATCCATCAACATTCCTGCCTGCCTCTGTGTGTGCGTGAAGGTTGCTTAAATCAAAGCACCTTCCCTTGACTGACGGTGACAGTTTTCGGGTTTTTGCCATTTTGTGCTGTTCAAAAGCTTACCACCGGCAGCGACATGTCGTTGTAGTCGCGTTGTTGCTCTCGGGTGTGCAATAAAATGATGTTCTTCCCTCTCTCTTATCTGCTCTTATCTCGAACGTTACATGATGGGAAATGTTTTCCCTTCACAATTGTTGCTGGTAGTGGTGGTTTTGCTTTTGGCCTGACGGTGTTATCGTATCGGTACAAAACTGCATTATGTGTCCGGAGTTTTTTTTGTAAGCAAACAGAACTCACTCACATGATTTACTAAACACTGTCACCACCGTATGTGGGTTCACTTTCGTTTTGCAGTTTTACACCACAAAAACCTAAACCACTTAAGCTTGAAAGCGAGTAAATTTCACTAAAAATAGTGGTTTTTCTTCCGTTTTTTCCCCTTGGAACAGGTTTCACTTGAAGCTGTTGAATGGGACACGAGAAGATTGATCACAAGTGTAATCTCTTTGGACGGATAAAATTTATGATAAAGTAAAGGAAAATAAAACTAGCAAAACTTGTTGCTGCTTGGTTACCCATTTGGAGCAAGCGAGTTCCATCCCTCCGGGGGGTAGTTGAATGGTAAAAAAGCGATAAAGAAATAAAGAATGAATGGCAGAATGAGCTTTTATGGGGTGAAACTTTTTTTGTTATTTACTACGCCAAACTTGTCACATTATCGATCATTAATGACACTTTGGAACAGACTTTTATTTTCAAAGCAATCGAGCAAGTTTGGGTAAGCCTGGAAGTAGCTTTATGCTGTAAAGTTGCGTTTTATACTACTAACAACCTTGACATTAACGAATGGTAACGACATAACCATTACACTCGTAAGATGTTGTGAAAAGTGTGACATATTATCTCAATTACACCTTTCTTCGGACATTCCTGAATTCTCTACCACGTTC
Organism: Anopheles parensis; assembly: GCA_016254315.1. Taxonomy (NCBI): domain Eukaryota; kingdom Metazoa; phylum Arthropoda; class Insecta; order Diptera; family Culicidae; genus Anopheles; species Anopheles parensis. The sequence continues at coordinate 33,022,471 of CM028126.1, read as the reverse complement.
AAAGGTATGAATGGGACTTTGTTAAGGTTTCGACATTTAAAGTCATATAAGTGTATTCTAGCGAGGTCTGTTTTAACCTTTAAAAATTGCTCATTACATCAAAGGTTTATAATTCTGCTTTTAAAGGTTGTTATAGCTCTCAACATTATTGTTAGTTTAGGTCTTCTCCAAACGGTCTGTAATAAATTTCAGATGCCTTTCCATCTTCACATTCTCCCTAACCCATTGTCTGCATTCCACTCAACCAATCATTTCGATACATCATGTCCAGCTAGAACTCTATTAACTACTTTTACCTCATTAGCTGGAAGATTTATGGCTTCATGCCATTGTTGCGCTTTAATGTTCCATATATGTATGTATTGCCTTAATTTTCCTCGCTTTGTTTTCCATTTCCCAGCTGTAACATTTCTCTTGCGAGCCTTTTGTAACCTGTTGTACCCCAATCATGTTGAAGTTATAGTCTCGTAGGCCAATTTATAAGCCTTCTTAATTCCATCAATTTCTGTATGTTTGAGTAATATTCCTATTGTTTATATCATAACGTATAAAGTCGTATAAAGCTTCGTCAAGCTCTCTTCTTAGAGTACTGTAAAGTGTTTGCCTATCACTACAAGTCATTTAAAATGTTTTCAATAGGATAAAAAAATATATTTTTCCTCCTGCGTCTAGTAAGATTTCAAATGTGTTAAGTTACATTAAAATTATTTCCTTTTTTGCCACTAAGATAATGTGTCAATGAGAAGTAATTTGTAAACTCAAACATGTTTATTATTAATTTTACTTATAATGTTGTTTCCATATGTTTGCGATATTACAGCATTTATTTAAAATTATTTTTACTTTAAGGTTAGTACAATTCAAAGGCAAGGTAGATTTATTTCTGTTTGCGATCACGGTGCCTACGTTGTGTCTTTTGGTTTCTTTCGAAATAGCGAACTTCTGTTTCAACAGCGGATTTTTCGGCTTGTCGTGGCGTTCGTGGTTTATTCTAATCTGCTTTTGACTTTGTCTAAGTTCAAAGGGTCCTAACACTAATTCACTAAGATATAACGGTAACGCTGCCCTGGTGAAAATCCTATCGCTGGTCTTACGAAATTGGAACTGTCACTGCAAGGCAGCGTTTCCCACACGAAACGTAAACAATTTATTTTTCCCTTTGTTTTATCCTTTACAAAATGAAATCACTTTTTTGCAAAGCTTTTTCTACTCACACACTTATAAAGCTTTGAGCGTGTTGTACTGAATCAACTTTAAATTTAAGTGATTCGATTCGATGTTGGATGAATGTTTGAAAAAAGGAAAATATTCACATTTAATTCAGTGTATTTCAGTTTAACAGTTTGTACAGAATTAATAATAGTTTTAAGAAAATCCAAGAAGCGGAAAGACCACAACTACCTTAACGCATTCCAGTTCAACTTGAAAATAGTTCAGAAATAGTTACAAAGGTTAGCAATAGTGTTGTTTTTGAAAAGAACATTGGCATTTTAATTTTAAAGTATTTTATATGCACTATGTAACACGTTACTCATATATTGCCATGCTGCCTTCGTAACTACAAGCGACAAAATATTAGCTTCTAGTAACCCTTTAATAAACATACATTCAGCTATCATGTTTATCGTATCCATATGATACAGGGAGTAGAAAATAATGCTTCAAACGGTAAACAGGATAAAATAAATATACCCAACAAGGTCTAGGGGAAAAAGAAGCACACAAAACACATCACCATATCGTTCAACACGCCCCATTTGCTACGTCACCGTCGTACCAAGCCGAAAGTCCTTGCTGATGCAGGCGTGAGGCAGTAAAGTAGCTTATCATGCTGTCCAGCAGGATGACGTGCAAAAGCACGCCAAAAGCAGAGCGCTCCATTCTCTGGTCAGGCATACTTTTGATGTTGAAAAGGTTAATTTACTCTCTTGCTAGCTTTTTTTGGGGCGTTGTTTTGTGGGTTTTCTTCCCGTAACTCTACTCCGCGCAAATGGTTGTTGCAGCAACACCGGTGCAATGTGGTGCGTGTGTACGGTGTGTGAGGAAAATTGTGCCACAAGAATGGCACAGCACGAAGTGGTCAAAATTTCAAGGAAAAGTGCCTCCAAACATTTTCTCATAGCAGGTGGCGGAGGTGGGAGAAAAGAAAAAGGGTTTTGCAAGAATAATGTTATTTCTTATGGTAGATCAATTATTCAACAGTTTCTATCGGAGCTTTTTAAGGCCGGCTGTCGGCCGATGTTGTGACTGCCCGAAGGAAAGTTTCCCGTTACGGTCTTCGTGCTTCTTCTGTGGGTGGTTTTTAGGTGGTTGTGCCCTTAAAAATTTTACACACCAACCCGAACGATGGTAATTGTGTACTGGTAAGTGCCTATCGGGTTTTTGTCCGGTACAGTCTGCCCATTCTGACAGCCTTTGTGCTGGATGGTTCACACCAGCCTGAGCCGTGTCCAGTAGTGTCCGAATAGTGTCCGAAACATCGTCCTGATAGGATGGTTTTGACGTTTTGAAGTGAAAGAATAAAAAGGGTAGAAGAATGCGGACACCTCTGGGCTGGGAATGGAACTAAACCATCCAAAGCAAAGCGGTTCGGAAATTAAATTCATCGACCAAATACGAGCTCACGCGATTCCTGCAATTCTTCGTAGAGGTTTTGCTGCTTTTCTGTACCTTTCGGCGAATTCGATTCCTTTCCAGCAAGATACAAATGGAAAACAAAAAAAAAAAATCAATCGAACCAAACGAAACGAGACTGTATAATGAAGATGGGTTTTTTTTGTTGGAAAAATTCGACAAGAAAATTTAGACACTAAAGTGTAGGAAGGAGTTTTTGTAGCTTTTTTCTGGTTTTTGCTACGCCTACACACGTAGACAGAAGCGTTTTAGCGTGTGCAGATGTTGGTAAGAAAATGCTCAGAATAGAATGGACGTACATTTCCCGGAAACATTACAGCAGGCAAATGGGGGAAGCGAGAGAATTCAACTCAACTTCCGGAGCGTATCCATTTCATGCCCCATAGTCTTCTGTTAGCTCGGGGGTTTTGAAGACTATTGCCACCAAATTAAAATGGCCCAGGCTAAGGGCGGGCTTGGTGAAAAAAAAAACACACAAACACAACACAAAAACCCCTAAAGTAGCCGCACATAATTGAGTTTGCCTTATTGAGAAATGGTAACAGCAGCAGGAGCACCACAGTTCCAGCTTAATGGACTGTCACCCAATAAACGGATCGTTTGAGCCTGACATGATAAATTACCGATAGTGAAACCGGTATCGGTGGCATGCAATCGGGTTTCACTTTACTTACGCCGATGTTGCACCGGATGTGAATTATTGAAACGTTGCGGATCAATGCTGTTCGATTATTCATCGCATCAGACGGTTTGTGTTCGTTTGTTATTTTTTATGTCTTTACTAGCAAATGTGCCTTCCGCTTGCTGGAAAGCATGGCGTAAGCTCTAAAGCTTACCAGTAAGGTAAATAAAAAATGCATTCCGGTACGGTGGTTGGATTGTGATGCACAATTGATCAAACAAAAATTGAACACAAATCGAAAGAACACAAATTCAATAATGGAACCCACCCCCCCTGTGTGGGGGAATTGGGATATAATGATGGAAACAGTAATCTAATTATTTCGTTACTCCCATGACATTATGCGTTTTATTTAATGTTTTTTTAGGTATCAAGTACAGAGATAAAAATTAGGTTTGTGTTTATTAAATCAACCGATAAATTGGCTTTTGAAAACGGGAAATTCAATTATGGTTAGCGCTATTTATTTGCTTTTTCTCCCTGCTTTTTAATTGAAACAGTATGTCGCATGAGTGTTTTTGGTGTTTGTATATAATACCACTTTCAGTACGGAACTGGCCACATTTTTAATTACAACATACTGTGGTTAGTTTTAATTTTCCGTTAGAGTTTTTCGCCCACATTTACGGGGGTTTTTTGAGCTCATGTGAGAGGGATGGGGCCATTTTTGGGGATTTTATTAAAGTTGAAGTGTAATTTGTGGAATGTTTTACTCTTTTCAAAATTCTAAGTATATTTTAATAGAATTTTATTACACTTTCTCAGCATGCTTAATTTAGGAAGCTTTTTAATAGAGTTGGTTTCATTATGAACAAGACCCCACAAGTGGAAAGGATTGCATATTTATCTTTACAGATTCTAATTTAATTGAAAATGAATTTAAAGGCTCATAAACCTTTCTCCATGTCAATTCAGACCCTTTCTTTTATTAAAGACCAGTCGAAACTTTCTAACATATTAGAGCTCTCGTTCGCTCTCTCTCTCTCTTTCTTCTTGTCTTAACGACCTCTAAGTTCAAAAGGGCCATTTATGGCTTAATAGACTTGCTTTACAACATTGCCGGATAGTCAGTCCTTGCTACGGGGAGAAGGTCCGGATGGGATTTGATACCCGGTCCCGTTTCCTGTTATCACATACACTACTGGGACGCATTAAATTATAGCTCTAATAATCGTAAATGAAGTTCATTTCGGAACTGGACCAAGAAGTGGTTCCTTTGTAGAGAGATCTATATTTATTTCAAACTAATCTTATTATACAACACTTTTTAAAAAGCTTGGCAAGATGTTTCAGAAAAAGTTAACAAATTTTCCGAATTGTTTTGAACTATTATTTTCTAGCATTCATATTGTGCAAAAGCTTTCTTACATCTAACGGATGTGTTAGTTGGGAAAGTTTTTTATAAATATAATTTCAATTAAGATTTTGAATGTACGAAAGAATCTTCTTTTATCTCTTCACATTCCACTTGAACATGAAAAAAATTTATAAATAGTTCAAACTTGGTTCCCTACGTTCTTTGTACTGGAAAACCCTGTAATACAAACAACAAAACCGAATATGACACCACGCGTCGCGGGTTGCGTTTGTTTCTTTTTTAAGTTTTCGCTGTAAAAAGTTTCCAAATGCTTTTAATTAACATAATTTATTGTCGTGTTTTGTAACACAAAACATTTCCCACCATTGAAACCAACGAAAAAACACACACATGCGCGCGCGCGCCAACCGAGGCTAAAAATATATCTTCCAGTTTAATGAGCACACAGGTAAAACTTTTCTCGTTAGTTATCATTAAATTTGTAAAAACCCGTCTTTAGGCACCGTGCCTTTTCAGTTCGGGTTTCATTCATTCGAATGAAACGTAAGCGGAACGTGCACACATTTCGAAAGGCGAGCGTACAACCCGGCTGTGAAGTGAACGATAGCAGCTAACCAAGAACTGGGTCTTGGAAGTAAAAAAAAAACAAACCAAATCGGAACAATGTGTCCATCAAACCGCAAACACTATGCCAGGGAAGCGAAGTTGAGTTGACAGCATGTCCCCGCAAAAGGTAGGAAACAGTCTGTGACGTTAAGAAGCTTTCGTGCTGGTGTAAGTGTTGTTATCTACTACTTGAAAACTTACTCTTCATTACATTTATTATTATCCCGAGCTGCATGCAATAACGGCATTTTTCGTGACTCAAAATGACGAAGAAATAATTCCCGGTTACGATACACACCAGCCGGATTAAAGAATAAAATTAAAGCTTAACTTTCTGCCATGAGGGATAATAATTTGCTTATCATGTTTTTAACGCTTACAAACACACACTTAATCTATTGCTACTTAGTATTGGAACACATCCTGCCTTCCTTCGTATTACGGGCGTGTGGTTTGGAGTGAACCAACCAACTGGTCCCAAAGTCTTCGCGTTCTTAATTGGATGTCTTGCAAACATTGACTTAAACAAGTTTGCGGCCAGTGTCGGCATGTGTTGACACGGCCAAGCCATATCCAATGATCCAAGGCTGATTTATCTTCTTTGGAAAATAATTTATCTCTACTCATGATGTGGTCGACGACGAACGACAACGAAGCCACCACCACCAAAAAAAGGCACGAAAGACTCTTGGTTTAATCTTTTGCTTTGCTTCGCGTAGTGAAGAGAAGGTTCTTCCTCGGGGCCAAGATGAAGCCAACGAAGAATGTGTATGTGTCACGAAGGATGTGAATGGTGGTTTGGGGGGGTGGTGACTTGGAAGAAAAACTTCATATTCCCATCTTTGCTTATGAAGTGGTATGTAGCATGTAGCGAGCTATATTCGCTTTGCTGGAGGCATCCATTGGCCGGGCCGGGTGTGGGTAGAAACGGTGGCAAAACCCGTTAATTATGCACGAACTATGTGAAGGACACGGAAGTGGTCCTTTGCCTGTTGGTTGATACAAGGTTGCCTGTAGTGGTTTAAGGCAATGGTTTCCAAAAGGTGAGAGTGTGAGAGAGAGAATGGAAAGGGAGTGCCCTTCAGCACCTTCTGATGGTGACCCAGATACGCGTGTAGGCGATCCTTCCCACATCGGTAGGGTAATCCACGTTCGACCAAAAAACAGCTCACTTCGGATCACGTGTGATGGCCGTTAAGACCTTTGGGGCAAATTTTGACTGGTTTCGACTGTGTCGACACACGTCCTGTAAAGCCTGGCCCCTGCTGTAATATTTAAGGACATGCCTTTTTGGACAAAAAGAAGGCCTCCTTTCAACCCATCTATATGCCATGTACCATGTTCCTCTTTTTTGCAAATTGTTACAAACCATTTGTGACATTTTACCTCATTGAGTAACCCATCATCGAGCGATGATGCTCGGGTTGTATGCATCCGATACAACAGCTCTATGGCACAGAAAGGAATGAAAATTATTTTCAACATTCTCATCGTTCGGACTAAAAGAAAAAAAAAACGTTTCCACCCAACAGCACACACTGACACGAGTGCGACCAGTTTTCAATGTGCATCATGTCGATAAATATTTTCTCCAGCAATATTATATATATCGATGCTATTTCCAGCATCCGAGCGTCAATGGCGGCCGGGCACATTCTTCGAAGCACGCGCATCGCGTTTGTATGTGAGCATTATTAAAATGTTCCATTCCGCCTAGCGACGACAGTATCGATACACATTGATCGGGATCGATAGCGCAAGTACGTTAAAAAAGGGGTAGAAAAAAATGCATTGAAAAGTGGTACAACGCTTTGACATGTAGCCGAGATCGATGATGTACGTACGTACAAGTTTAGTCAACAGTTATTTCCACACAACCGCCTCTTTAATGAAGGGTAAAAGCAGCAATATACATTTCTATGAATAGTGTCTCTAGTGAAAACAGGAGTGAAAATTATACACCGATGTTGTTGAATAAAAATTCAATAGAGCTTTTAACATGAATATAAGTCGAACACGTTTTGTACTTATGATTTCTTTGCAGCTTATATACGAATTTAGTAACAGTGAATTAAACACGTATTCGGACATCTGGAAATCGATTGTTTATTCGCTTTTTTGGTCGATTTTTATGTTCTTTGATTGGACTTTTGAGTTTTTCTTTTACTTTTTTTAATTTATTTTTCCAAATTTTTAGCATAAAAAAAACTACTTTAGTTGATTGTCTTTTTAAATAAAGTTTAAATAAATTCGATTTTGATTAATGTGATATTGTGTAATTATCTTATGAAGTACAGAACAGTACAATTTTAAATTAAACGAAAAATTACTTAATTTTTTAGACATCGTTCACGTAACAAAGATCAGTAGTAAGTTAAGCTGTAGATTTGCTACAAAAAAAATTATTAAAGGACAGCTCCACACCATTCGAGGTATGATGGGCAACTACTAATATAGTACTCGTTAGCTCTCCAACTCCGAGTTCTCTCTCTTTGTAAAATGACCGGGAGATAAAGAAAAAATTTGTGGTTTCTTTTCTGATGGCTAAAAAAAACTTTAGTAATTTTTACAACCATACTGGTACAAAATTTGTTAAGAATTTGAGCATACTCTAAGACTCAGGGATCCGAAGTACTCAGTACTGAACCCCTTGAAATAAAATGAATTTATCAAAAGAACAAAAGCTCAATTTCGTGTAACAAAAAGCAGACGATATTGCGAAGAAGGTTCAACGACAATCGAATGAATTCAAGATGTGTGAAAAACTTGGTTAAAGTGTACCGAAAGCAACCGAGAAAAGTAAACGAAGTTATTGTAAAGACTGTACAATGTTGAAAATAATCGTAAAAACTATTACTGTACTCAAGTTCTTCAATATAAATATATTTCCAGCAGTCTTTTGACCAAATCTCAAGTTTAAGAATTGATTTTTTTACACATTTTTTAACACATGTATTGAAGGAAGAGATGAACAGTAAATTAACTTTAATTGTAAATCGTGCCTCGTAAAAATGGCTTACAAAGATGAAAAATCATTCAATTTTCTAGTAGCTCATAATTGAGTTTCTAAGTTGTAGCTTGTTGTTTTAAGCTACCTATTCATAGAATATAAATCATAAATCGAAAGAAGAAAAGCTTAGAATAACATTCATCATAAAAATTGCTCCAATTTTTTTTCTCCGGTATCACAACAGATCAGTTTAATGTTTTTACTCCACCTGTCAATCTGATTTTGGTTTAGCATTATATATACCATCATGCCATCGTTAACGGCGAAACAGTCGAGGAATTGTATATGTATGTAGAAGCTTCAACGAATCACCTACCTATTCGAGCAGAGTAGATTTTTCCTGCTATCAGAAAAATATGATTATTTTCGGTAGTCCGGCTTACGGTCCTTGCAAACGTTTTTTCGGAACGATGGCACAGTCGTAGCAGCTCAAAAAAAAGCTTTCTTTTTTTTGGTTTCTGACATTGACCAATGTTAGTAGCTTCGCCGTGAAAGCCATACAAAGAGGGGGAAAAAAGAAGCACTCGACGAGATAATCTCACCTGCGGTATGGTTCCATTTTGTGCAAGACTATTGGTGATAAGGGGAAAAAACGGCGACCATCACAAGATTCCGAATGTCACACAAATACACCTGGCATTATGCCTTGTGCTGGACCACCGGTTCCGATGCCTGATTGCCGTCCATCTGATGACGCATGAAGTCAACCCGAGTCGGGTTTTCTGCAGTAGAAAGTGTTCGTCGCATTGAAATGGTTTCGGCAAGGAAGAAAATATTATTTTCTTCTCTCGTTACTTACTTTGTGCTTCGGTGCCTGCACGTCCACAGTTTCAAACGTTTCCAAAAGCCCACTTCCGGTTTGGACCAGCCGTTTTCGGCCTACCTGTGTCTTTGTCGGCAAATTTTCGACTTACGAATGCGAGAATTCGAATGGAATATTATTTATGGCCCACCGTGTTTTCTGGTAACGGTAACTAGGGAGTGTTATTTTTTCCTTTCGTTACTTGTTTTCATTTCTATTGCTCTTTTTTTGCCTTCGATCTGATTTATCCACTCGCTTTCAAAGGCGAACCACATTAGTGCTTCCGGTGCTGGCTGGGTCTGGACGATTGGTCGTTTTCCATTGTAGCGTGGTTGGTGCTAGAACCTGTGCTTATTCTGGCAGTTTTATGGGCAACATATATATTTTTTATTCCTCCCCATTCATTGAAACGTAGCGAAAAAACCGATTGGGGAAAAATTCGTCGTTTTCGATAAATTGAGCGCCTAACAAACGATTGTAGAAAATGATTAAACGGTTCCAACGTTGGCGTGGTGAAATAAAGAAGGTTTCTCTTTTGCTTGAATCGCCAAGCTTAGACTTTAATGTATAGCGGATGCAATTCTGGGGTTTGAAAGAGGGTTTACGAGGGAATGAAAGCTTTATCGTTAGCGAAATAGAAGCCCTGAAGTAACTGGGGTATTTGAAAAGGTGTGTACCATTGTACGTATGATAAAATTGTTAACCGGTGTCAAATTTTACAAAATAGCTCGCTAGGCTTTTGTCGCATGTGAACAGTTATGAAATTTTGATCAATTTTTATTTTTTGTGATCAAACATACAATAAACTGACGGAGGTTTTTTTGTGTAGCAAATTGCATGTTTAAATATTATAGCTCCAAAAATCAATACATCCATAGCGAATATATAGTTGTCGAAACTTAAATTTTTTGTACAGGTATAAACTTATCCGCGAGAACTCCTTTCATTTTCATCATTTCCTGGAAAATTAGTTCAATAAAAGTATTAAGTACCTTTCGTGGATATTCTTCGACGATCGATTTTTCGCAAATGTACTACATGAGAATATGACTTTTCAACATGGTTTATATAGTGTCAAGTCCGCCGGAGAAGTTAACGATAATTCGGAATCCATTTACTTGAGATGGATATTACAATATGTTTAAGAGATTAATAGATCTTTTAAATAACTTTGTCTTTTTAAAACCTGTTGTGGGGTATGAGATGGAACTTACTATTATCAATAAGGAACTGAAGTTAAAAAGAATATTTTGAAATAATTCTATCCCAGTATAATTTTATCTTATTAATACTATGTTTTGAAGTCATACGGCCTAGCCGTCCTCATGGAAATAAAAAAATCCATATTTTGACGTCATTAAGAATTTAAAAGGAAAAAATGAATGATATTTCCAATAAAATGTAATTTGTTTAAATATTTTCTTTGTAAAAACTTTAAACAAACAAATTTTTAAATTCCCTATTTAAATTCAACCTAATTTCAAACCTTATGAATTTTTGTATTGAATTCAATAGCAATAGAAAATTTATAAAATTAAATGGATGGAAGGTTTAAAGCGTATTTGCCGACATTTGTTTAACACTATTAGTGTATTGTTTTCTTCAATATGCAAACTAAAACGAATTTGACTACATTCATTTGTCAGAAGCATAACCTTTTGCTGGAATTTTCAAATTGTCAATGTGTCATATTACTTGACTGCATGACACCAACCAATAAAAATGATTGACTATCATAAGCCTTCGGCAAGTCGTATTACATTTAATTTTCCGTCACACCGATGCACAAACTGTTACACAATACGTTCGACAGTACTGCCCTTGAACCTTCCAAGAAGTGCCTCCTCATTGCTTGAACCTTCCTGGAATTGGCTGGGTAAAACAGAACACGGCTAAAGAGTAGAAAGAGCCCACAAGTTTTACCGGCGTGCAAGTTGCACGCAAAACAGCAAAAAGTACGCCCATCCCTAGGCCATCTTGGATTTCGAGCGGAGTGCAATGCGCATTGCATACACTGACGGCGTATAACGCTTAGAATTTGTAACGCTTGGAAATTCAAATAATTGGATATTCGACGGTTTATACCATTTATAATTATTTTGGTTTGTTTCGCAAATCTTTTGCAAAAAATATGTTTNTAAAAATTCAGAAAAACTCATAATGAAACTTAATCACAAAAATTACGAACATTTTAATCTCATATTTTCACATTACTTTAATACTTTTATTAATGCTTAATAATAATTAATTAATCATCTAATTATATAATCAATTAATTAATGAATTAAACATATCGTCATTTATTTATTTTTTATCTGCTTAAAAAATTTGGCATCCATTCTGTATTACTGATCAATTAATATATTTTTCGTTATAATTTATTAACAACCCTTTCGCTGAAATTCTTATTAAATCTTAAAAAATCAAAATAATTTATCATTTTCAACCGCCATATGATGAGATTAATTCAAATTCCAAGCGTTATACAAAAAAAATGAAGCATTTCGCAACGCATCGGCAAAACGCCTGTATCTATGCAACGCGCAGTCGTTTTCAATACAACTCTCAATATGGCGGAGCAATGGTCCAACCTGGGAACCACCTACCAACTTGTGGGCTCTTTCTACTCTTTAGCCCAGAACACTCAATAAGGGAAATTTCTGTAAGAGAAAGAGCAGCATTTTGCTATTTAAAAATAACCCACACGCACCGTGTACTGTATGAGCTACATAATAGTTGTGAAATACAGCTTAAAACGTGGGATATGAAAATGCAAACAAATTAAAATTAAGGATTAATACAGCGCCGGCGCCCATTTTCAAGCACATTAAGCCTTTGGACGTTTGGCTTAAATTCTATAAGCTTTCGCCTCACATTGCACGTCAGGCAAAACGTTGCTTTAATTATTCCACCAAATCCCCCTTCCACACACACACACACACATTTAACGCCTAATGCCGCCTAAAGGATCAAGCTGTTTCGTAGCTAATTGCCATGCAAGGAATTAGGCATACGGTGCAAACGTCCTCCTCCCAAAAACGAAACGATACATCTATTCAAAATCCCTTTAGATTCCATTTCCGGTGCCCTCCGGTGAATTCATTTAAGCGTAATGGCGCGAATGTACCACCCTGGGTAAACTGGCTCGATAGCACACAAACATGCCGTCGAATGCGTCGAAATTCGCCGACTGAAGAAATAAGGTGGCGAAACGCTATTCGATAATTGTCCCACTGTGCTGATGCTGCCGGATGGAAGAGATGATGGCTTCCAGATGGTCACACAATCGATAAAATCATTCTTAACCATTATTGGAGTTAAGCAGCAGTTTGGTTGGCGAAAAGCCCGCCTGCCCCAAAAGATCAGGGCGTAACACCTGGACTCTTATTGCCGGAAACTTTTTTTCCCCCCAATAACCTATTTCTGTAATCACCGCAATGTCAACAGTGACAAACGTACGTCAGATGAAATTAAAACACCGCAAACGCGTTTTTCTCACACACTAAACTCAATCCTCCTCCCTCATCGTACAAACGTTTGTGGAGAAGGTTTCACTGAAAGATCGTTATCGTACATCATCATCACCATAAAAGCGTGACACGGAGAAGTCATGCACTGCAGAGGATTATCGAACTGGGAAGCGTGTGGTGCAAATAATGGGACCCGGCACATATAAAACATTTAACCTGCTGCTTCAGGCTCTCGGTCGCGGTCATGCCTATAACCTCAAGTGCTCTTAATCCAATTTGCAACCCAGATCCAGCCATCGTCGGCAGTAGCGATGTATGTCAGCCGTTTGCCTACCGGTATTTGCACCAAACCCAGAAGGGAAATTTCAAGTGGCAGACAATTGTGCAAGTGTGAAGAAAAAAAACCGTAAATGCATTCCCAGATATGCAACAGCTGGTTCCGATGCTCATCGCTTTTTGGAGTGGAAAAGCTCATGTGGGAATAGAGCCATCATTGTTGTTCCGGGTCCCCTTGGGGGAAAGTAGAAACTACCGAGCCTAAAGATCTATCTCAATTATCACGTACCCTCCTATCCAGTCGGTTCTCCTATCACCGCAATCGGTCGGAATGGTAAGGTTTTAGCTTGATAACAATTTCATGATTCACAATCAATACTAATTACATTCACCAGCTAAAGCCAGATGCCGATGCTGATGGAAGACAAACTCCACCGTATAATGAAACCAGGTAAAACAGGTGTTTTGTTCCGGATGGTCTTACTATAAGCTGCCCTTTCGATTAGCTGTGGAAAGAAGACGGTTTCTGACTTGTGCTTTCTGCTGTAAGGACGTCAAAGATTCGATGCCTGAGGACATCCCCTGTTTTTGGATGACATTTCCAATGCGGAAAGAACGGAACGCGCACATTGCGAAACAGCAGAAAACAGTCCCTACGCTACGCCTTGTATACATTTTAATTAAGAGCCTTCTCCTGTTGTGCTCCTGTAGTGTTTAATTATTTACGACACACTGGGAAAGGTTTTTTGTGCCGTGTGCCGGAACGCAACAACACCCGGAACCTAGGCAACGTACAATCGTGCCGGAAAGTAGAAATAGGCAAAACGGCAAATGGGCATTGAGAAATGAGAGTTTTTCCTCGTAATCGATTTCTTGGTGGTTGTGGAGCTAATGTATGTTCGGTACGGACACCAGCTTCCACTATCGAACAGCACTATACCATTATGACCTTAGCCTTAACCATTATTGACATTCACCTCACCAATAGGGTATACGGTAGAAGGTGTTTAGCTTACCGTCGCTGGTTGGCTAGTGATGGCCCGTGCAACGTTAGAATGTGACACACAGAATAAACAGAAATTCATTCCAACTAATGTACGGTGCTCGGTAAAGGCCACCATTTTGAAAGAGAGGCAGAGTGAGAGTGAGAGAGAGAGAGACAGATAAACAAAGCTAACCTATACCAACCTCTAATGACATCCTGGTCGTGATGTAGAATGAAGCTGAGTGCTGTAAAAACTTGCAATAATGGAAGCTTGATCGAAATCTCCGTTCCGGACGCTCTGTTCTCTACTCTACTGCGCTTTTTCCCAACAATCAGAGTCAAAGCAAAACACCTGCTTTGGGACAAAGGGAAAGACGTACCCACATTAAATACAAAAAAAGGGAAAAATGGGTTGGGGAACTATTCGCTGTTTTGTCCACTACATTGCATGCACCGGGCACATTCTGACGTGACCAATCGGTTGGAACAACTAATGGTTCAATGGGTCGTGCCGCTGGTAGTTAAGAACATGTTCTTTTTTTTCTGCCATTGTAAGGTAATGAGCCTGTTTGTGAACCTTTAAATGTGCTGATTGTTGTTGTTTTCTCCAGTTATAACCTCTTTTTTGTGTGCCTACTTCATTCATGCTAATGAAGCTTAAGATATGTTTTCCTTATAGACTAGGAAAGAGAAAGATGGTTGGTGGTAACCGTGGCACACGCCTGACTGGACGGAGATTAATGATGTGTACAGGATAAATAGTACTTTATTGTGTATCCTTGCGCGAAAGTAACATATGTAACGAGAGTGGAATTACATGTTTCTGGAGCTGGTGCGTTAAGAAGAATGTTCATGAGACGTTTCGCCCTTCATTTGCATTCCATGATAAATAGTGTGTAAAAGGATTTGTGTAGTCAATGGGGAGAATAACACTAATTGCTCACATTGGTATTAGCTTTTATTTGTGCAAGTCAAGTTAAAGAACTGCAAAAAATAATTCACTCTGATTCTTATTAGCTTCTTCGTTTTATGGATTAATTGTGAGAAGAAAAATTAAAATCTTGTTGAACTTTTATACGTCAGATTGATATAAAAGGTTGTTTTTTATAATCTTATTGAACAAAATTGTTCCATCTTCAAGAATTGATTATAGCTTTTATAACACGAGTTAAAAGACACAATTGCATATTCCCGGTTATCCGTGGATATCGTTTAAGATCTTCATCAGTTTTGCATCTATCCTGCATATTATTATTCCTCATTCTAATGCGGCTGCGAATGGGTTCGGTGCAGATGAGATTCGAACCTCGTTCTTCGATGTGTTTGATCTAAAGCCAAGACACACCACCATGGGACTAGCACACTCTAGCAGAACAAAACTCCTAATATAAGCTTACCAAAACTTATGATTTCCAAAGAATAAGCATATTTCAAGCTCAAACTATTCAACAAAAAAAAGAACTAATTTTATAAAATCTGCATGAATTATGAATTGTCGCATTACTTCTGTGCACCTACTTCCCAACAGCAGAGTGCATTTATATGCTAAAATGCACCATACCAGTGCAGTAGCAAGACCGCAAGATTGCATTCTTGCAAAACGTACGGCAACTAACTTTTTTCCCTCCCATCAATCGTCTCGCGCGGGTACAACTCTGCTAGAAAACTAACCATCTTCGGAATACGGAACCATAGTTTTCCATATATTTTCAATTGAGATTCAAATTGAATTCCGTGACTCGCCTTGTTTCTTTGCCTTATCGTTTGCCACCAGCAGTGCCAAACCCGGGCGTCACATTCTGAAAACCATCCGTTTCGCATCCACTCCACAAACACCCACCGGACACTAGTGCGGTGATGGTGTGATGTGAAAAGTGTCGTCTTGTTGGTTTCCTTTCATTTTCCCCTTTTTTTAATGTCCATTTCCACTATGACTGCGTCCACCTTCTCGAAATGATCCGGTTTGGGGTTTCCGTTTGGGAATTTCATTGCCGAGTACTGCCGAGTTCGGTAGAAACAAAACGCAATCGAACGAAACGGAGGACATTCCGATGTAGATTGAAAATAAACACCGATCTGATGAACCGATGAAAATTTGAATCTAATTTTAATTAAAACAATCTCCCCGGGCCGATCGGTCGACCGAACCCGGTACGGGCACGGAACCCGGATCTTTACTGGATCGATGGACAGCACGACAGAATTTCATCGAAAGGGTGACGGGAATTCTTTTTTCTTTTGGTGTTTGGTTTTTCCAACACCCTATTAACTCGAATCACTCTCGTCTGTTTCGAATCCGATTACGGCACTANCAATCTCCCCGGGCCGATCGGTCGACCGGCACGGAACCCGGATCTTTACTGGATCGATGGACAGCACGACAGAATTTCATCGAAAGGGTGACGGGAATTCTTTTTTCTTTTGGTGTTTGGTTTTTCCAACACCCTATTAACTCGAATCACTCTCGTCTGTTTCGAATCCGATTACGGCACTATAAAGAATATGGGCGACACTGGCCACTGGATGGTTTGCAATAGGGACCCCGTTTACAAAGTGCGCTAGTGGTAAAATGGTAAAAAATCAATTTATTGATTTTGGTATGTGTTTTGTGTGCGTTTGTTTATTTAATGGATATAAAAGAAGGTACCAGAATCGGTGCTTTTCACTAGCAGCTGGGAAGGAACAATAACCAGGTCCTGTTCGGGATTCAATTAAAAGTGGACAAAAGACCATCATGCTTCACTGCCGAGTTATGACCACACAAGGGCGATGTAATATTTTGTCTTTCATCTTGTCCATTTTGATGCTTGATGGGTTGTAGTAGCGATGGGAAAAATTGAAACCGAACCAAATTGGCTCTTTTCGTAAACGGAACGAACAGTTTGTTTCTTTCGTTGCTTGAATTTATTTTTCCTTTCCTTTTTATTTTCTTTGATTTTCAATCCATCCCTTTTTGAATTCTTTATCCGTTTCCTATTTCATTTCAATAAAGTTCCGCATGTTATCCTACATCTTTTCTTTCATTTTTATTACTTTTAGTTTCTTATCACTTCAGTTTCATTCCTGTTCCGTTTGTTCCTTTGCAAGGATTATAAATAATGTTGTTTGAATTATTTTGTTACGAAAGACGGATTGTATCGTTTTTTTTTTATTTTCTGCTGTACGTTACTGACATACTTGGTTAAAGAAAACAAACCTAGTTTCAAACGTTCCGTTCCGAGCGCGAACCAATTTGAATCATTCCGTAGCGCCCATCACTAGTTTGGGGCATTTCATATCGTTCTGGCATGCATACGCACGATAAAAAAAAATAAAATTTCCCTTTTATCTTCCATTTTTAATAAATTCAATAACGCACACTCTTTGTACTTTTCGTAGCTGTTTTAAATTGTTCACTTGCTTGATGGCACGTTTAAAGTACCAAGCGTCTCCATTATAGGTTGTAACGTTTCTTCCGAAACGAAACCCAAACCTACCCGGGGGAGCAGCTTAAATATTAAGCTTTAAANCAAGGGCGATGTAATATTTTGTCTTTCATCTTGTCCATTTTGATGCTTGATGGGTTGTAGTAGCGATGGGAAAAATTGAAACCGAACCAAATTGGCTCTTTTCGTAAACGGAACGAATAGTTCGTTTCTTACATTACTAGAATTTATGTTTCTCTTTCATTTTATTTTCGTTCATTTTAATTCTTTCTCCTTTTCTTCCATCCCTTTTTCAATTCTTTATCCGTTTCCTATTTCATTTCAACAAAGTTCGGCATGTTATCCTACATCTTTTCTTTCATTTTTATTACTTTTAGTTTCTTATCACTTCAGTTTCATTCCTGTTCCGTTTGTTCCTTTGCAAGGATTATAAATAATGTTGTTTGAATTATTTTGTTACGAAAGACGGATTGTATCGTTTTTTTTTATTTTCTGCTGTACGTTACTGACATACTTGGTTAAAGAAAATAAACCTAGTTTCAAACGTTCCGTTCCGAGTAAAGGCGCGAACCAATTTGAATCATTCCGTAGCGCCCATCGTTTGGGGCATTTCATATCGTTCTGGCATGCATACGCACGATAAAAAAATATTAAAATTTCCCTTTTATCTTCCATTTTTAATAAATTCAATAACGCACACTCTTTGTACTTTTCGTAGCTGTTTTAAATTGTTCACTTGCTTGATGGCACGTTTAAAGTACCAAGCGTCTCCATTATACGTTGTAACGTTTCTTCCGAAACGAAACCCAAACCTACCCGGGGGAGCAGCTTAAATATCAAGCTTTAAAGAAGCATTAAAATACAACATCCCATTGCTGCGACACGCCCTTGTCCAAACATGGACAAAAAGTTACAGGAAATAATCACCTTTTACTCCCAAGCGTACTGTTTGGGTTTTGCGGCATTAGCTACCGGGAATCGTTTCGCCTCGTCTTATCTTTGCGATGTGAAACTCTGCACATGGAAATAGTGCCATAAAGAGTAATGGGATAAAGCGTACGTGATGGTGCAGATAGTGTAAATAGCACGGAAAGGATAAACATTGCACCGAAACGGAATGGAATAGTTTCCCTATTTACGGATGCTGGAATGGAAAGTTGTTTTACTCATACCCGTACACACTCAAAAATTGTTTGTTTTTACTCAGTAAAAATATCCAGATATTAAATATTATTAACGTAATCATGCTTGCTGGTTCCCCTGTAAAAGTCAGCCACAATCTAATTAAAGCTCTTCACTACCACCCAAAAAGGTAAATTGAGCTACGACATCGCAAATGACACCTTCGTTAGAAATGTAGGTCAAGGGTAGATGAGTAAGGGAAGATTAAATAAAAGCCCTCCCCCCAGTTTCACTAGTTCCCCCTAGGGGTGGGCCCCAATCAGCCAGTTACTGCAGCACATTCGACCGTAACCGGATTTTACATGCTATCGATATTAGTTTCATCTTTGTGCTCAACCGAACATGACTGATTGAAATGTCCGGCAAGCGAATCGTCACCGAATCGACATTCACTAACGGCACTAATCAGTGTTGGTAGCGTCATAAGGTTCCACCTTTCCGCCTTTATCGCTAGAGGGGCCTCTTTGCCACCATCGTCAATCATCGGTGTAAATTCGCTCAATCACTTGTACGACTTCTAGCGACAAAAAACACCTGAATGAGGCTGATTCCAGGCTTAGTCAATATCCCGAGTGAGATTGCAAAGTCCCAAAGCCGGCTGATGGAAGGTGGAAGTGAACATAAGCCAACCGTCACCGATCGATCGACACACGCTTACTTACTTACAGGTGGTAGTAACCGTACCGTACTTAAAAGCGTTAAGACCATAAGAGAACGAAAGTGACAGTAGTGAGAACCGTATGAGAACGTTCACTTCCACTTCCGTTCCGAGCATTCAGCTCGGGGACAAATCCTTGTCACCACGCTGGCTACTAGCAAGTCCATCGTGCCGTTTTTGCTTATTCACATATCACAGGTACTAAGCTACCACAAATTGCAATTACGAGGTGCCATTATGTTTGTCAAGCCTCCCGGATGTGGATGAAAAATGTTCACAACACAATCAGAACGCCGGGGAATGGAAGATGCACCACTGAGAAGTGGTACGAAGGTGGGAAAACGGCTCTATTGACGCTAGACGGTGACATATTGGCAAATCCCTAAGCCCTGTTTGGTTCAATATCCTTTCGCGCAAACATGGAATCGATTCCGATCCCCATTTTGTACCATCCCCCAAAAACGCGTTGGTGGGAGAGAAAAGGAAACCTCTCCAATACCGCTGCCACAGTGTCGCCACACGTTGATTTATCGATTTCAATAAAAAGGATTACTACGTGGAAGGATCACCATTCCGCAAGGGTTGTGTGTTGCGTTGTGGGATTGTAAATGACTGTACCATTTTGTCATGACGAATCCGCAACGATGTACGTGTACACAGACGAGGACCAACGGGCACATAATGGAGTGCGGTTATGATAAAAGTACGGGTCGCATACAAACACACACACACGCGCCGACTAATTGGACAGAAGGATGCAAAAACCAGCTGCTTACAAATTCTTGAAATGGTTCAAAAGTCTCATCGTCTAGCCGTACGGTTTCGTTTCTGCAAGGACGGTTCTGTCCATTTTAGTGTCCACCACATGGCCTTACCTATTATTGGCAGACGGTGGAACAAAACACACACACCTATCAGTTCTTTGACCCATATAGTCCATCATGCAACAGTATGTTGCATTCCGTGTAGGTACCGTGTGGTCAACGTATCATTCACGTGGATCCGGTTGCCAAGACTAAGGTGGGGAGGTAAATAATTTGTTCAAACTGCACCATCCTGTGATGGCACGTGGCCAACGGATATTGCAATGCAAGAGGTACCATATTGTTTTCAATTACTGTCCTTTTTTGTTTTCTTATGCGCAAAGAAACATGAATAATGCTGGATTAAAGTTGGTACAATTTGTTACAAAGTTTAAAAACGGCTAAAGTTTGTAGTTGCAGTAACAACTTTGACCTGAAGCGAAAAAAAATTCCCCTTAAGCACAGGCCAATAAATAAATCTTTGCAGACCTGCAATTGAATTGCGAAACCAATTAGTTTATCCATTTTATGGTCGATTCGTCGCTTCGCATTGTAATAAATGCTGACAGACCGTAGTTTGATATCCTTTTTTGTTAGGTTGGCTCGTACAATCTTCACCAATGGCTCGAGGACCGCCCGGCACCGCCAGTGACACCAACCACTGAAGCAAACTTCTTCAGCGTGGTTGCGAATTGAATTGAAATTTGCATTGACAACGTTTGCGCAACAATTCATAAGCCCGTCACGTTTTGTGGCCACCATCGTCATTTACAACTTCACAAACCGCGATGCGCGTCTCCGTCACAGATTTTGCTTCGAGTGCGAGAAAACGATCCATTGCGATGGATGGTGTGAATGTGTCATGGAGAGGACACACAGTACACAATGTGTACACCGTTTGGGACAGATTGACGGTTAGCGTCGCAGCATGAATATGTTACTTCTAAAAGCCCGACACGGAATGGGTGGAAACACACGCCTGCAAACATTACCATAACCGATAAATCATTGCATGCAACGCATGGCAACGCCACCGGTTTGGTTGTACAGCTAGTGCGCAATCTTAGTGCGATTGGTTGGTTTATAGTTTATAGCGATAACTAAAGGACCTGGGCAAACGGAAGAAGAAACAACTATAGAAGGGTGAAACATTAAAGAAACGAACGAGACAATACGCGCCGAATGTGTGTGGCTTTTAGTTGGCCTTTTAGTACATTTTTATTTCCGCCCAACAGTTACAATATCATTTCCTCGTGCGTAACAATCTCAAACTTATCTTAAAATCTTGCCTTTTCGGGTTTCGTTTCCTTATCATTTCCTGCCGGCATGAAGCCGCTATTGACCGTTTACGTTTGTTCAGCATTAGTGTTTGTGCCTAGTAGTTTAATTTTCGCCCAGTTTCGCTTCTGCTAGTCGTTATACTGTGGTCACGGAGTAGCTACGCCAAAAATCGATACGATGACAACAACCGACAGTACCAACGCCGCCTTCGGAAGCTCGGCGCATCATCGTCCCAACCGCTTCCATTTTCTTTGTCGCAACTGAAGCTCACTGATAGTAAAGCTCGATGTTCATACCGTCGTGTATTTCGTAGTCCGCCAACTTGATATTGTCCTTATATATAGTGTACCACTTTTTCAGCACTATTTTGTCGTAGCGCGTACCGGTCTGGGCAGCGATCAACTTTTTCAAGTCGCCTATAGTATCGTCCGGGTTGCACTTCACGCGCACCTTCTTGCCCAACCGATCGTTGCACGTAATTTCCAGCATCGTGGTCTGGGTTTTTTATCGGGCTGGCAAAGAAAAGGTAAGAGAAAATATGCGCCGGCAAATTAGAAAACTACACACGGACGCGTTTCTTTATTTTCGGTGCGTTTTTGCTTTGCGATTGAATTTGCGTGAGCGAACGCGGAATGTAAACAAAACAGTACCGTGCAAGCAAACGTCAAATTGACGTTGGATAAGGGTTGCACCGTACGGACATGTGGTTGACGTTTGATGAAACGAATTTTATCAAAAGTTGGAATGTAATTTTGTTACAAGATTACATCGATATTTGTGTTATAAAAATTCAAAAAGTATTAATGTTTGCCAAGGAAGACATATTCCATGAATATAAGAACGCTTCAGCAAAGAGAAGTATCATTTTTCTATTAAAATTTTCCAAAAAGGATGTGGAAACGGTCATTTCCCATCTCCCAATCTTTTATAGTTTATGTTTTTTTCAAGCATTTTACTATAGCTTTCCTAAGAAGAGATTCGAAAAAGTTGATTTAGAAAACGATGAGAGTGCTGTGTAATAACCGAGCGAAAGGAATCCTTCCAAATTTTCCTCGTACATCAGGCTACAGTTCGGCAAGCAATATTTACATTTCTCCATGAAAGTTTAAAACAACGTACAACGCACATCTTCACGAGTGTTGTCTGTGCCACGCAACTGCTTTCGTTTGCATAGCTTCGGTTTTTGCGTTTGGAAAATTATTCATGAGCAAATGAGATTTTCATCGCATTAGGGGTTTTGATAATTTGATAACCGATGAAATGGTTTCCAAAGTAAATAAAGCATATTGTATGCTGGGAAGCTACTTTCCAACAAGCGCTTTCCATCCCAACCGAAGAGGGTAAGGATATATTTGTTATTGTACACTAAAAGTGCATTACGCTCCTTGAACAACACTATCCGTGTGGTGATTATGTTTGGGGCCACACAGTTCATGGAAATTTAAATTTGGTTCACCATAAGCACCAGCTTGTCCGTGCTAGGTGTTTGTGAACCCGGAAGGAAGAAGATAAAATAAATAAATAGCCAGGAAAAAAACAGGACAATCTGTTTATCGTAGAAGAATGAAATAGAAAACAGGTTTTCGCTCGGGAAAACAAAAACAAAACCATTTTGCCCGAGATACAATGCAATGGACGCAGGAAAAACAAAACAACAAAAACAGTATACACGGGGACTGTGAAATGAATGTTGTTCGTTATTCGTACAATCCATCTTGTACACTTCGGCGAAGAAACGGTACCCGATAATTTTATTCATAAGCGCCCCGTCTCTATGCAAATGACACATTTAGGGGCCATGAAACGGACGATTTGGTGCCTTATAAGATGGAGTATGCCGGGAGCTGTGGCCGTGCAAGTAGTGCAAGGGTAAGATTTATTGTCCGAGTGCTTTTGCAAGGGTTATTAGAGATGCGTTCCGTTGGGCAGACAGTTTTTATTATTTTTTTTCTACCGGTAAGCATTATTATTTAAATTGCTCACATTGAAGCTAATTTGATTCTGTCGCTTGATAATGGGGTACAATAGAAGGTACTTTAAGTACAATTACTTTTGTAATTTCAAAAGCAGTTTTTTTTTTACAAAAATAGAACACTCAAACATAGCTTAAGAAAGGTTTGATTCTACGTTAAAAAGAAGATCAACATAAGTGACCGCTTCGTATCGTGGTGTTTCGAAGGGATCAATAAATGGAATAATTCCTTTCTACGGGCCACATACATTCATTGCCATTCGAATGATGTTTCGAAATCATGTAAATGCTACTGAATCGTTTAGTGTGGCCTTCGTAAAGTCATTACACGTACACGTGGCGCGCTTGTGCATTTCTACAAGAACAAACGCTTTGCGACGATAAGTGGGTTCTGCAATAAGAAAGCAAAAAAAAAACAGACACAGCTAAAAGAAATGGAGTGTCTTTATTTTGTCGAGTTTATGTAAAAAAACATGTCTGTACCGCGTGGAATCGGTTTTACATTCTATTCGAATGATTCACTCGCGCAAGCAGCACAGAAGATACAGAGTACAGAGAATAATAAAGAAACGAACCAAAACCTGCTACCCATGGTGAACATTAAACGACCGCAGCGAAGCTGGTACCAGAGTGAAGTAACGCAGAAACACTCGAGAATGGCAGAAAAAAAGACCCTCACTGTTGGGTTCTTATGCAACGATGGGCGCCCCACCCCACCCCCTCCCCATCCAGTACATAAGACGAGGCATGTGGATGTGGAGACTGGTGCGCCACACCGAACATCATGCTTGTCCCTGCCTGTGGATGGAGTTTTGTTACAATTCTCGGTGTGTGTTTGTGTGTGTGTGGATGGATGGTAAAAGCAGCTAACGAAATCAAAGCCATCGTGGGAGAGGACCCTGGTTCGATCGATCCATTCGCCCAATCGGTTAGGACCCGGACCTGGGTTGCAAGTAAAGCAGCAGCAGCAGCACAGTAGCACCCCGGGAAGTGCATCAAAAATTGAAGCTTGAAATCAATAACCGTACCGAAAGTTGGTCCAAAAACGTACCCTCGGTTGGAAACAGGAATTGCTGCTTTGTAACTGTGGTAGGATCGATTCCGAACCGAAGATCCTGCAGCATTTCTTAGAACGGCAGCAAACGCTGGCATTAGCAAATCCGTTCTCATTTGCTAACGGGGGCCCCAAACCCCCCCTCCCCCTCCTTCTCTGCGTACATAATTCAACGAATGGAAAAAGGGATGGAGGTGAAGACAGGGAGGCAACTGTTCCGAGTAGTAGAGTGGTTTTGAAAAGTTAGATTGATGATAACAGAATAGGCAGAGAAGTTTTCGCTTTTCCGTTGCTTTTGGCTTTGCTTATGCGTGTGTAGGAATAAATCAGAGTCTTCTTCCGCACCTCCGATTTGGGTTTTCCGCACGAAGCGAACACGGATGCGATGTCGGAAAACAATTATATTAATAATTTACCACACCTCATTTGAAGGGCAACTAGGCAACGGTTTTTGAGGCTTCCCAGCGATTAAGAATAATGATAAAAAAACGTTACCTTTCGCTACTGTTGGCTTCTTGTGGGTTCCGCCTTAAGGTGGATGCTTGCTAGGAAAGTGGTGAAGTTTTTTTTTCTTTTGGTGTCACTTCACTCGAGAAGGGAGGATGTAACACGCGCACGCAACGGAAATAAAACCTGAACACCGGTAACGGTAACTCGCGGTGATGAGATTGCTTAAAACGTGGCCCGCTAACTTCACTGCGATTATGCAACGGCCGAACACTTTAAGCGCGACGAGGCTCAAACATGAACTGATCGAAGGCGAAACCCGGAACACGTAAAACTACCCGTTTTCTTTTCTCGGGACAGGGTTTAAACCCTTCAGTGGCTGTGGCTGAAGCAACACGATTCAACAGAAACGCGGTTTGGTTGGGCAAGAAACGGCGCGCTCGCGTACGGCTATGGTCCGGAGTAATGCTTTCACGTGTGCACGGCAGCGCGTATCACTTCAGAGTGAAAAGCCTTGAAAGCTTCGGTCGACCCGTCCCGAACCGGATGCGGATGCACACACGTAGCCGGTTGGCCACAGACACAGTGGTGAACGTACCAATGGTAGCAACAAATAGCAAAACCCGAATCGCAACCGGACCGGTTGCTGCTGCTCGAAATGAAGTAAAACGGTGGCAAGCCGAACCGCTGCTCGAACACGAAGCCAGTACCGTGCGTTCTGCTTCGGGGCTTCTTACTTGGTGCCTTGGTAACGCGTACGTAGAGTATAACGAGCGTGATGTAATAGTGTAGGAAATAGCGAGTAGCTTTTCTCACGAGTAGCTTTTGCTTCGAACAGGAGAGCGTGGGAGAGCGCAAGAGAGAAAGAGTGGGAACGGGAGAGCGATAACACAGAGAGTGGAAGAGAAAGTAAAGAAGCTTTCGAAAGCATCACGGAAAGCACAATTCGAGCAGTTTCGTGCGATGTGGTGTGATAAAACAACCTGTGAGTACATTGTTGTTGTTAGCAGTTGTGCAATTTAATCTAAATTATTGTTGAATTAATTTAAAACTATATTCATTTTAATTTTAAAAAAGATTTGTGTTATTTTTTGCAATCTTGTTAAGGTATGTCACATATAAAGCACAATGTGAAATAATTTCACAACATTATAACAGTTTTAAAACATTCCTTTTAATTTAAATTTTAACAACAAAGTAACAAAACGTGTTACTTTCTACAAAACACCGTGCGCCTCCATCGCACACATGATGAACAACCAGGCGTCTCCATCTTCTACCGACCGAGGAGAAAGGTTTTGCTTTTTTTTGCATGAACTTACCCTCTTCAATATCACCTTCCAGCAGCTCACCAAGGGCAGCGGCCGAGTCCGTCGTCTTCTGTCCACCGCCGTAGCTCGGTATCTCCTGGCTAGTGTTGCAACCCATTATGGTCCACGGCACGCAACCGATTCGCTACATGGAAGCATCCAACTTACTTCGCGCCAAACGGGAGGGTGGAATGGTGTTTAAAAAAAAATTACCACTCTATCTCTTACTTCCAGTACACTAATTGCTTATTAATTGTAGTCACGTTTTTTTCACTCTTCATTCGGCCCCATGGGACCAACTGCATACAAACCGTTGACCGTGGAATTGTACAGTATTGGACACACGTTTTTTTTGTCGATGCGTTTATACTGCAACCTGTTGTTGCTGTTGCATGCCGACCACTGTACGACCGTGACGGTTGTCTCGTGCCCAATGCGACCGCTTCGATCAAACAACGGAATTGATTGATTCTCGCCCGCTATTTACCAACAGCGGGTTGCGGTTCGCGCGAAGATACGATCACCGATGTGTGATGAGATGAGTGGACACTCTATTGTATACGTAAATTATTAATTTTCCATCACACGTGTTGAATTTGTACGTTTACGGTTTTTGGGAAAAACGGTTTACAAAACTTTACGGAACACAAAGGCGTAGTATGGCGTTACAAGTACCGAGCGCAAATGATCACACCTTTCGAACACTTCCAAGGCAAGGAGTGAACTTTAATGAACCTGTGTATCGATTAACAGTGTCTAATGCCCGTGNGACGGTTTTGGGAAAAACGGTTTACAAAACTTTACGGAACACAAAGGCGTAGTATGGCGTTACAAGTACCGAGCGCAAATGATCACACCTTTCGAACACTTCCAAGGCAAGGAGTGAACTTTAATGAACCTGTGTATCGATTAACAGTGTCTAATGCCCGTGAAACGAGGGAACTTTCGCACCCGGAGACCTATTAACAACCTGCACCAGGACCGCCATAGCTTGCTGGCACGACTTGACACTACCACTGGGACGCAGGAATCCGATCTACGGCACGGCACGGAAACACATTCGCAGTAACCTTCGTACGGGCGAGCTCACCGTGAACCACAATCATATGTTGTAGTTCCCGTGTTACCGGATGACGTGTGAACCGACGTTCGACTGACAGCGTGCGATCGGAACAGTACCGAACGAAACGATTGGCCCTGGCCGATACGGTGAGGCAGCGAGCGAGCGCTGGGACGCTTGTGTGTGTATTTGTACGGGGTTGTTTATTCATAAAATGGACCATCGGCATGACAACGATTTCGGTGAATTAAAAGGAAAGAAAACAACAAAAAAAGCCTTCGGTCTTTCAATCGTACGCGGGTTTTGATGCTCACAACGGTACGAAAAGGGCACGCTCCGTTTTTTTTCGAGACACACTTTGTTCCCGCTGCGAGCAGGCAAAACTACAGTGACGATGTGCGACTGATCCGCTAAACCGTACGCCGACGATTTTGATTGCAGTTCCATTTGATTAAGTGACTGAAATACTGGCAAAGGTGGACGAACCATTAACTATGGATGACGGAGTCCCATTAATGGAGCTAGTGTGAGGCGCGAGACGTGTGTTAGAAGTGTTTTTCTCTCTACTACCACGATTTTGTTAACCATTAATTATTACCGCCAATTGTGTTGGAAGCAACGTGAAAAAAGTATTGCTTTTTTCTAATTATTTGTAGACAATATTACAAATAATACATAACGAAAGCCTTGTAGCACAAATCAAGGACCATTTCCATTGCAATACAACGCTTTATTTGTTGCTATTGATTGTGGGTTTTTTTCCTCTCGATTATTTACATCAACAGTTATCATAATGTCTCCAGCTTCCCGTCGTGTAGGTCGGAATGAATTAAAAAAAGTAAAAGAACAAAACTAAAGCAGATTAATCAAGCGTAACGCGTGAGAGAAATTGCATGGCGCATATTTTGGGGTGTCGGTACGAGAACACTCTGCCACCGGAACGCTGTGTGGTACACGTTGCTGTTTCGGAGGACAGCATGAGCCGGCTAAAAGGTAATGGACATTAACTGCAATTATTAATACGATCACTTGGCTTTCGTTACATTAGCGTAGAGGCTTGTCCGCGTTTGGTCCACATCGCATGGCATTGAAGGTTACACGTAGAACAGTCGTACCGTCTCATCATCCCGCCCGGGGGGTTTTTTTGCGTGGCATGCTGAATGCAGGCAATAATCAAATTATGTTTGCCCTCGTTACATACTAGAGTCGACGTTGGGTGGCTTATGAAGCAGATACAGCACGACAATGGTCGCTAGAGCGCTAACTAGAAAGATCACATCGAACCATCGGTGATAGAAGTTAAAGTGCAAACCGCCCAGCACCTCCGTAATGATGACCCGATACTCGGCGGGCATATTCATGCGCATTAGCAGCACGGACGAGCAGAAGTACATGCCCATTATCTGGGCCAGCACCAGCACGATAATGTTGGACGATTTGCTGGAGGAAATTTTGTAGAAAAATTTCGTCAACGTTAGCAACAGGCCACGGATGGAGGTGACCACGATGCAGCCCACGAGCAGGAAGGAAACGTGCTGGCTCCAGAACGCAATGTCCATCTCGAACCCGCACCAGTGCACCGCAATCTCGATGCCGCGCGTTACCGGATCTTTTTTGCCGACCCGGTCGAAAATTATATTTATTGTGCACTGTAAGTAAACAGGATAATTACACGTGTGTGCCGGGTGGTCAGGAATACTGCTAATTATAGAGAGCAAAAGAGGGACTTACGATGAAAATTTTCCACAAACAGTAAAGGCTAAAAAAATGCCCCAGCACGTTAAAATATTTGCCCTGCAGTGTGGCTGCCCATCGTTGCCGTTCCTGCATGTTTTTCATCGAGTGCGCTTCGAGGAACAGTTGTCGGGACAGTTCTTCCAGGGCGGAAATTTCTAATCGTAGCTGGCCAATGTCTAAGGTTAATAAAAGGAAGGATATAGTAACAATGCTTTTCGGTGGATATTATTCGATTCATTCTTACTTTCAGCACCGGCAGGCCTTTGGGTGACACTGCTTATCATGCCCCAGATGCTTTGTTTTTGGTTCGGTTTGTTCCTCCTGCGGTCGAGCGCAATGCGCTTCTTCTTCACCAGTATCATGTCTATCGTTTGCAGCAATCGTCGTTCTAGATTCACCACATCGCTTTGTAAAACGGGGCGAATGAAGTAGGACATGCTGGTGTAAGGGTAGTTTACTGCACCGAATCCGGACAGTATCGCCATCACGGTAACACCGACCACACCAATACGTGATACTGCTTGCTCGATCGTGAAGATCCCTCGGCTTACGCTTAGCAGTGGAAACGGGTCACCTATGCGCCAGAAACCGTACAAATAGCAAAGCCAGATGAGTGTCGTCAATGGTTGAACCCATCTGGCGGGCACTGAAACAAAAGAAAACCAGACAAACAATAGTCTGTTAGATAGGGCGGGTTTTTTCAGATAGCAAACACCTCCCGGTACGCACCTATTCGCACATTACTGATGCAGGAATATGCGATCAAGTACGGTATTACGGCGATCACCATGATAAGCAGCAGCGTTAGTCCCAGGCGCCAGTGGAAATAGCGTGACGTTGAATCCAAGAAGCCGATGATTTCGAAAATAATCAGCTCGAACATCGTCAGCGAAAGGGCCAACGTGGATGAGAAGATGAGCTGTACGAACACATGCCGTATTTCGTAGTTGCGGAAGAGCTGTTTCACGAAAAATACCCATCCTCCGATGAAGAAAATGAGCTAAAAGAAACCAACGAAGGGTAAAGCACTGCTGTACGTGTAGAGTACGTGTTGCATATTTCGATCGATCGGATCGGCTATTCTTCTTACCTGCGACACCAGAACGATCAGCGTATCGCCGAGTAATGGCAACTCCATTTAGCTGCCTGGGTTGAGATTGTGTTCGAATGCGGTACGAAGTGCTTTAATTGCAATGAGTTCGCATCGTTTCGTTTGTCTTTGCAGTTTTTGGCACCCTGAACTAGCGAAGAATTCTGTTAACGAATTTGTTTTACCGTGGCAAAAATGTTTGTTTATTTCGGCATTTTCAACGTCTGTCAAACTACGGCCCAGGCCCAGGCGGCAAAAAAGGTTGACAGCGTGGAACAGCGACAGACTTGCGTGCGTGCTATTTGAAATATTACGCGTTTGTTGTGAGCATAAAATACTCTCGTTTATGATAAAAGATAGAAGAAATCAGTAAAAATATATTTTTTACACACTTTGATATCTTCGCTCGTTGAATAAGATAAAAGTGGGAATGTTTCGGAAACCGTTTTGAACGTGTCGTAGGATTTGTCGAACATTTCGAATTTCGACATTTATACTCTTCGAAAATGATTTAAAATCATCGTTTTTTTCAAATGTAATACAAAAATCTTGAGAACGTGCTGTAATTTATTCTGTTTTAATTGGTAAAGTTTTGTGTTTATTTTCTTCGATATATTTCATTCCAACAGTTTATTTAGGTACACAACAATCTTAAAAATAGTAAGTATTTAATCTGTTTAATAAAATTGCACTCTTTATTCGAAGAATCGATAAAATTGTCCCGACCAATAATCCCGCATTTGTCACCACATGCGTGCGGAAGAACCGTGCCCACCGGCAAGCATTCCACTTCCCGGCGGTTGTAATCCCGACCCATGAACCGCTCCAAATGATGAATGATGAAAGTGTGCCGAAGGCGCGTGTTGATGTGCATGAGCAAGTCCTTGCTGTTGTTGCTGCTGCTGCTGGTGTTGCTGTGCTTGTTGCTGATGGTGATGCTGCTGTTGCAGCACATCCTGGCACGGTTTACCATCGCGTACCAACACCGGCGGATTGATCTTCTTCGGTGGACTCGCACCAAGCACGGTCGGTGGTGCTCCGTAGCATGAGCTTTTCTCCGTTTGTGCACGCTTCGTTTTGTAGCGATGGTTTTGGAACCAAATCTTCACCTGCGTTGGGGTCAGATTAATCATGCTCGCTAGATGCTCGCGCTCAGGGGCGGATAAGTAGCGGGCCTGCTTGAAGCGTCGTTCCAACTCAAAGGTTTGTGATTTGGAGAAGAGGATGCGTCGCTTTCGTTTCTTGTGACCACTTCCACCGGTTCCGGAGTCGTTACGATGCGCTCCCGAACGAGTAGTACGCGGATCCGGCGAGTCCAGATCGTCGGGCGTGTCGTGTGGACTGTGCTGGTTATTGTTGGTGTCGACGGAACATTCCGGATCGATTGATGGACCGTCGGATTCGAGGGCGACCAAGCGATCGGATGCTTCGTGTACCACACGGGGAATGTTACTGTAGCTGGCCAATGAGTAGAGTTCTGGACCGGGCGAGGTACTATCCGGGCTGAGCTGCTGAGTGTTCGCATTGCTTGCCTCATTTGTCGCGCTGTGCTGAATTACCGAAGGAACTGAGAAGAGTTTTGAAGGAGAATTAGTTGCCTATTAGTTCTAACAATAGGAAATAATTTATCATACCATAATCCAAATTAACTGCACCGTAGGAATAAGAAGAACGCGATGGCTCTGACGCCACACCGGAAGCACTCAAAGCAGCACTGGATCCTCCGAATAGATGATGTGCATGATGCGAGTACGAATAGTACGGTGGAGGATCGTACGGTATGCCCGTGCCAATGGTGGCAGGATTGAGCACAGGCTGCAATGGTAAACAGGAACCATTATGGGAGGACATAGCACTGTACGAAAGTGGTGACTGATCGTCCACTGCCGGTCCGGACGGATAACTGCCCGGTGTGGAAACATCAAGCGTTTGCTGAGTCGCGGCATTTTGTGGCGATTCCAACTCGGATATAGTGAATGGGTAGGTCGTGGCATGAGGTACGTGAGGCTGTAGCACGGCAGATGTTGAGAGACTGGGAACGGTCGGTTGATCTTTGCTGGAAGCTTCCTGATGTTGCTGCTGACTGTTTAGCTCCAAAATGTTGCTAATATGAAATCGTTGCGAGCGCTGCGATGGAGCCATTCGCATGCTGTCTAAGATGCTGCTCAGATAAAGATAAGACAAGAACACAAAAAAAGCAAATATAATTAAATATATTCGGCAGATGTAATAGTCCTGATGGAGATGGCGTACCACCCGTTTTGTTTGATAATCTTAAATATTTGGATTAATTACAACAGCAGATTGCTGGTTTTAATCTTAATCCAATGAGTCTGTATTTTGAGTTACTATTTAATATAGTACGAATTATTCTTATGATACAGTAAGTAATATGACTACACGGGACGTTACATTTTTAGCACTATTTCAAACGGAAAATTGTTTCATATCACATCACTATACTGCTTCTAATGATTGTTTTCCGAAGCGTATATTAATTTTAAATTTACGTTCCTAAATTTTAATTATATTAAAGCAACACTATACGTATATTTGTAAACAATTGTTTTTTTTATGTCTGGTGAAAGTTCCCATAAAATTCTTAAACTTCAGACATAAATCACATCACATTTTGGTTGCATTTGTTTTATCCTAATGTTATGCAAATATCCGTTTAAAATATGTACAAAAATAGGTGATTGTTTGGTGGGTATTAGACCTACAAGATGTTACCGTTGGTTTATATTAAACATTATTGTTATCCATCTTTTTATTTTTGTCATTTTTGTACAGAAAGGAAGAGGCAATATATTTTTATTACGGACTTTATCTAACGAAATCTTTGTACTTTAGCCATTTTTTAAATTGTTGAAATATGAAATCACTAGTAAATATAGTTTTGAACATTTCCGAGGATCATCCGGTGGCTCCGCCTTTGAAATGTTTGGGTATTATTGGAAAACTTAATGCATTTAGATTTTTGCGTTTTTTTTTATCTTTTGAAGTCCTTTTTCATAACTATAGGGACGACGTACGACGTAATAGCTATAGCTGAAAAACTGTTTACGTCCAAAACTTAGATCAAAACCAGTTTTCTCATTCCTTAAAGAATTATTGATAAATCACTTTAAGCAGTCCAATTTATTAATAAAGCAAAAAGCAATAAAACACTAATAAAAATCGCAACTTTCGACACACTTTTTTTTCTCATTCGTGCGACACATTTAATTAGCTGTTATCAGTAAGCCACGGTTGGCACGTTTCATTGCGCACTAATCCTAAATAACCCATCCCCTTATCAGTTATCCACAGAATGGGAATAAACACAAGCAAATAACAACCGCAACCGCACGCTCACCGTGGAATGGAAGAATTGAGCACGATCGGATACAGTGCGGCCCGCAGCAGGCTGTGATTGAGCGTAGCTGCTGCGGGCATGAAAATTGGTGCCCACGACAGAAAGGGAGCACATTTTGTAAGCAGCTTTTCCAGCCGCGGATCGGTCACTTTTTCCTTGGCCAGTTTGTTGGGACGGTTTCGATTGTTCACGGAAATTTTCACTTTTCGGCTGAAGTTGATCGGCGAAGGATCGAAACGTTACTGAATGTTCCGAGGTGTGCTGGTGGTAAGTTTACTGTGGGTCGCATTAGATGGACTTCTGTCCTCGCAAGGACACAACCAGGGCTTGTTTACGGTCATGCGCAGTAGCATCCTGGGACGTAAGCAACGAACCCTCGGGGGCTATTTACTATTTTCCACAAATTACTTTAACAGTTTGTCGCATTTTTGGTTGAAAGTAGGTGAGCGTTTAAAATTGTTTAATTATTGTTAAATAAGTTTGTTTTAGTTTCCTTTTTTATTCACTCTCCAAAACTTGTTTTAAAAGCCCATTTACATAAATTAATTAATTAATTCTTTTTATTAAAAATTTTCATGAAAATTAATATAAAAGAAGTAATGTGTAATAGTTTTACATACAGTGTGTGTTTTAAAATTCACTCGCTTTTACACTAAACGTACTAAAATATGCATTTTCAAAGTGTTAGGACACGCCCCTTTCATAGGAAAAAAGAGGCGTAGCATACGTAGTTTCAAATCGGTTTGAGATTAGATTTAGAATTTTATTTTTTTAACAATCTAATATTTTTTGTTTAACTAGAATTGAGTGATTTTGCAAACAAGAACTAATTATTTGATTATAAAATTATTTACTTATTCAAATAAACGACATGAAAATGGAAATGTAAAACAGTAAAGAAGGAGGATTTGTCCCAAAATAATTAGTAATTGTTTTATTTTTTAATTATTTATTTACTTTATAATAATTTAAATCAATTTAATTGTAATATAGTTAACTAACTAACTAACTGAGGGCGGCCCGGTGGTGTATGTGATAAACGGCGCCGGTCCACACGGCAGGACCGGGTTCAACTCCCATCCGGACCGTTCCCCCGTAGCAAGGACTGACTATCCAGCTACGCGGTAAAATAAGTCTCGTAAGCCAGAAATGGCCGGCATGACCTCAGAGGTCGTTACGCCAAAAAGAAGAAGATAGTTAACTAACGTATAAGTTAACAAAATGAAAATAAATTTATTAAACTAAATCACATCAATATAAAAAAAAAACAATTCTTTCAAAGTTTCATTAAACACAATCAAACATAGCACATTTCTTATTGATTTTTAACATCTATTTATAGAAAGTAAAGTATTCAATTTCCACTCAATCATCGTGCCTATCCACTGCCAAACTGCATGCCAAGTGCATCGAAAGAGCTTCCCATTAAACTCCCATGAAAGTCGACAGCAAAATCGAAAAAAAAGCGCAATAAATCTTCACAAACATATGAAGTGAACGTGAAATAAGCTTCACGTATGTTTGCACGAAGTTCCTTCCCCAAATGCAAGTGTTTTTAGCTCACTTATGGTTGCGGTTGGAGTTGCCTTTTTTTGTTTTTGTTTTTGGCCCTCCATATCGTCATGTCCACGTTGAAGGGTTGTATAATAAAGGAAGGCATAAAGAAGTTTCCAAAGTTATGCCAGTCTGGAAAAAAAGAATGGCAAATAGCATTACAGCAACGTGCAGTTGCCTCGTGGATCGCGTGTCAGCGTGATGATCGAGCCTTTAAGGATCGTTCTGGGCAGTTCCAAACATTGCTCGTGCCAAAGGGCCATTTAGGTGTAACGATTTGGAGATTACGAAGAAAGAAAAAAATCCTTTTCAAACTGCGGCTATACACTTGACTCGACTGTAGAGCTACGTAAAAGGTACTGTACAGTGTAGAGCAGGGCATGTAATGTCCTTATGCAATCGGAACTCTACTGAAGCATATCCTTCTGACCCTATTCGTTACGAGCTCATCAAACAGTGTGTTCGCATAAACAATCATAAATATTTCATAATTACGGATGAGCATGTAAGCGATCGTAAAAACCATCGACCTGGCTATAGGACGCAAATGCGCCATATACGTCACCTGCACACACACACACACACATAAAGCGCACAAAAACTGCGGGCCCCGAGTTTCGGTCTGTTGAAATTAGTTTGTTAGTAAAGCAATGCGCGTCAATTCCCACGGCCATCATACTGCGAGTAGAGGTAGAAATGGTTTTTAAGCCGTGAGCCTCTATCGCGTCCTGGCGTGTGGAAAATGCTTGCTTCTCAACCCTCCCTCCCCTAGCCCAACAAAAAAAGGAGGAAAACCATTAAGACACAAGTAGAGCACTCACGATGAGCAGACACGATGGACAGAAGTTAATTCGCCAACGTTACTTCCAAACGGCATTATTGCCCACAAATCAACGGTATTGTTGCGGTACTTTTGGCGCTGTTTTGCAATTGCACTTACACGAATGCACTTTTTATCGATGGTAGTTTTGGACGGTTAAATGTTGAAGACTTCCATATCCTTCAATTACTACTAGACGAGTTGTTGGCTGAGGATTCCTTACATCAACAATTCCTTCAGCTCGCAGGGAACTCCTCGTGGGAATTTTGTAATTGGTTTTTTAAACAAAACTATACGTGCTCCCCTGCTATGGGAGCAAGCAGCCTTTTGGCAGCTTGTTTGTAAATGGTTTGTGGCATGATTTTGTTTTCCATTCGGTTTTTTCCCCCTTTAGAGCACCAATCAGTCAGGTTGATCGAGAGGTTAGGTTAGGATTAATAATTTTTTTTATTAACAAATTATTAAACGTCGTTTTTTAAATTTAATTGTAATGTCTTAAGAAAATATATACATAATTTAAATAAATGAATCATGAAAAAAAATCAACTTTTAATTGCTACAATCAGTAGCTTATTACATCTCAGAACGCCTAAAGTTAGGCAATAGGAATGCATATTACTATTATATATTTTTTTTCTTTAGCTAAATAACCTAATCTTGTATTCGCGAGAAATTTTTACTTTTTCCTTCATCTGCTTAAGCTGCTTCTAGTGCCTACGGTAGTGGGCTATATTAAATGAGCACGAAATTGAATCGGTTTCGTCATGCCTAAATGCAGACAAACCGCTTTCCACCAGCGGGGTCGCCCAAAAAGTCAAAAGTCTCGTAAAGCAAATGGGGAGAGTTAGTAAAGAAAGAAGAAAATTCTACCATCAACGTAGGGAAAGAAACAGGATGGGGATTTGAATGAAGAACCATTTTTGCTGGTGTTTCGTTGATACATTGTAAGGGTGATGCGGAGCTTAGCCGTAACAAAAGAAGGTCGTTTTTTTTATTTTTATCCACTACCACCAGCACCCAAAAGCAGTGGAATTTCGTTTTTCGGTGCAAACCACAATTATTGATATAGGGCTAATTTGATTTGTGCTTTGACGTGAATCGCTACTGATGGTTTGTTTTTTTTTGTGAGGGCTTTTGTATTTGAAAGACATTGAGACAAAAATTTGATTGTCATTTTAAATTAAGTTTAGCGTGCGGTAAGCAGGCTAACAATGTACGATGATGAAATCTATTTCGATGCTAGTTTTGGGTATGATTGATTTGTTACATTGTAATAAAATAAAATAAAATAACTATTTAGAATTATCTGGCTTTGCGCCTCAACGTATACTATCATTAGTTGTCTGAGTTTTTACAGCAATTATTGATACTTTTTATCTGAAATGGCTCAAGCGGGATTGGTCTCTATTTTTATTGTAACTCCCAAAATTTGTTTCTAGTATTGTATAACTGCAGGCGTATACACCAAAACCACAAACACATTGGATAGTTTGGGTAGTATTTGAGAAACTTTCTTCATTAAAATCTGTTGACCTTCGGCCAACTAATTTCTGGTGGCTTAAAGCCGCCAAGTTCAGTTGAGAAAGTTTGGACCGTTTCGAGATAGTTTTCAAGTTTAAGTGGCACATTTACATGTAGATGAGGAATGTTTCTATCTTTCTCGATCTTTTGCAAGTTGAAATCAATTCTTTGACAAGTTTCATTAATTGTAGGAAGAAAGGGGGTCAACAATTCCTAGTTTTTGCATTACGTATTAGTTGAATCATGATTTCCTCTCTAAATGTTCCACTTCAACTACTAAAGTATCCAGAAATGGTCTCAACTGAAATATTTCGGCTAACAAGCAGTCCACGTGGATGGACAAAAACACTAAGTTGTAAGCAAATCACCGGCGGACTCTTATTCGATATATAGTCCTCAGAAAAAAAACCCTTAACTAACGATCTCAAATTCAAATCGATCTGTCCAAAAACACAACAATTTACGATCTGTCACTGCGTACCACTGTAACCACTTGAGAAGATAATTATCGAAAACGCCTAAATAATGCAATAAAAAATCAAACCCTAAATTCAAGTGGCTAACAACAATCTGTTTTTCTTACCCAAAACGACCCTTTTTTGATATCTTTTTATGACTGTTTTTTTTCACCTCACGGGCACCACCACCAATTGAGAAAGATTAGATTGTTCCACAGGCTTCCAAAGGAAGCCGGTTTATTAATCTTCGAAAGGAAATCTTTCTACCGTTCAAAGCGTGGCTTCTCACCTCATCAGCAGATCATAAATAACTCTTACCACGCGCTTGTCAATTGTCTTCCTCTGAATTTGATATGATATGAATGAGAGACCCTCCTTTTTTAGGTACTTACTCCGTTCGATAATCGCAATCCGGCGCATAATAGTCCGGTGGAAAGATATGAAAGTTCGCATCATAACCTTCGTCGGGTGCGTGTAGTCCGGTGTATTGATAAAATGGGGCCGTTGGTGGCTGACCGATGGGTAATCCATTTGCTCCTTGACTCATGGTTTGTTAAGTGTTTAGCGTCGATAAATTCAATTTAAACTTTAAACACTTATTGGCCGGTAAAACGTATGAAAGATTCAGACTTTTTTGAAATACCATAAATGGAAGTCACTCTTTTTACGTGGTACAAAAAAGCATCTTTATCGACACATTTTTGCCTTACAAATGCACAAAAATATAAATTCACTATTTGGCACTTAACACATTCATCCCTTTCGCAATGTGGAAACACTTCCTCACAGTTAAAACAATGATTGTCCACTGATATCTTTATCATCTAACACCGAAGGCTTCTGATCGCCGACTAACTACACTATCGATCCCGAACGGACCCATTCGATGGCCATCGATTGCGCTGACCAATCGTTAACGCACCCGGCGTATATTCGAGACAGCGTGCTATCACTGCGGTCGAGTGTTGTCGAGCTTTAACGGTGCTGAATGCACTGGCACCGATGCACCACAGTGCAACAATCATCCTTCGGCAAGGTGTCCCACAATTCCGGCCCCCATCTCTTCCACCCCGCCCCATTCCACAAGACGCACCTTATTAATACGGCAATATTATTCTCTAATGTTTAATTTCACATTATCAACGATTGATAAAAGAAAACGGGTGGCCAGCGGGTGGACTCCGTGTGTGCATTTGCACGGCTTGTCGTATATGCACGCACGTACCGAACGATCCCGCGATTGCTGTTATCTTCTTTATCAGCTTGGTTGAAGCTTTTAATGGGACGTTTGTGAGGTTGGGAGTGGAAAGGAACGAGATTGGCGATTGGTTTTATTGGAAAATTTTACTCACTATCAGTGGCACGAACATGGAAAAGTTTTGCTTAGAAAGTTTTGTTTTTTTTTTTGCCTAACGGTATGTTCGGCAACAAATGTCAAAAACTGTCCTCTTAAAGAGTGACACTAGTATTTCTCTACTAAGGAAAAAGAATGTTGTCCATAGCAATTGCATAATTTCAGCCTGTTTTATTCAAAAACACTTAAGTAGAGTGAGTTGTATTTGTTGTTTTGTAATATTAATTCTAATATTTGACCGATACAAACAGATTAATGTTTAAACCTAAACATAGTAACGACTAAAACGTTAATTTATGGGAACACGATACACCGTCGGATGTTACACAGTTGGTAACGGATTATTCTAATATATTAATCTCTATTAGAACAC
The DNA here is from genome assembly GCA_016254315.1 of Anopheles parensis. Classification (NCBI taxonomy): domain Eukaryota; kingdom Metazoa; phylum Arthropoda; class Insecta; order Diptera; family Culicidae; genus Anopheles; species Anopheles parensis. Next base: position 32,983,231 of record CM028126.1, on the reverse strand, counting down.
ATAATTAAACATAAGATAGTTTAGCTAAGAAATATGTAGTTGTACCTGAAGGTAAGCAAAATATTTCAGCCACATGTACGGGACATACATTCGGGCGTTATGACCTAAGAACACTTGTAAGTAAGGAGAACTTTTCCTTAGAGAGTGCAATACTTTCTTCCTTATTGTCTTTTAAACTACAAGCAAACAATTTAAAGCTTTAAATAAATGTTTAAAATAAGATATGNCGGATGTTACACAGTTGGTAACGGATTATTCTAATATATTAATCTCTATTAGAACACATAATTAAACATAAGATAGTTTAGCTAAGAAATATGTAGTTGTACCTGAAGGTAAGCAAAATATTTCAGCCACATGTACGGGACATACATTCGGGCGTTATGACCTAAGAACACTTGTAAGTAAGGAGAACTTTTCCTTAGAGAGTGCAATACTTTCTTCCTTATTGTCTTTTAAACTACAAGCAAACAATTTAAAGCTTTAAATAAATGTTTAAAATAAGATATGATCAGTTTATAATTTAAATAATGTAACGTTTTAAAAGTAAATTGATTTATTTGTTCGAAAACACATTTAAATTTGTAATTTCAATTTCTTAACAATGTTATGACCGTTTCCGAATAGTGTTGCAAGCAGATTTATGATTCCTTTGATATTGACTGCTCGGAATGCACTCTCGCCTGCAGGTCGAACTATTGCTTCATCACAAAAACACACACAGGCAAGCATACAGTTTACCCATCCTTGTCCTTGCAAATCGATACATGCCCTGCCAAGCCCTGCCTGTTTCCCATCCAATGCAACACGGTGCATATGCAACCTGCATTAGCGATTGTCGCTTATCATGTGCAGTCGGGCGGATGCAAACAGTGACAATCGAGACGAGAAGTAAAGGAAAAAAAAGAAGTTTTTAAACTTTTACCACCTTTTTTTTATATGTGGACTACATGCGGCACAGAGATATGACGAACCCGTCCGGGCTGGACGGATGTGCAAACATTGGTTCACCTCCCCTCTCCCTCACATACCCTACTGGGGCCGTGTGATCCAATAAGTGAAAAACCTGCGCCATATTATTGCCTCCCGGTGATGGCAGGCCGATTGCAAACTATCGTTTTGCGATAAGCAACTATCAGTGTGCTTCTCTCACTCCCTGGCAGATAAGGCCCGTGGGTGAAGACATCACAAACCATCACAAGACCTAACAAAAAAACAGCGAAGGAATACCCCTGACTCACATACACCTGCCCTGAAGAGTTGCTAATAAGATTGCTCCATTTCATCCACCCTAAAGTGAGCAGGGAATATTGCTTACCACCAAATCCATCCATTTGTTGCTTGCCACTTCCGGCATTTTCGATTCAACCCAATCCATCCCCGGCTCTTTTGAAGTGACTGGTTTCCTGCCATTTGAAGTATTTTCGGTAGCCAGCAATCGGCACTCGAGCGAAAGGTGCGAAACGAAATGCTAATTAATGATATTTACCGTCCGGAAGTGGCCAACCAATTGAACGAACGGCTTGAAACGGCGGTTATTGTGGTGTTTTGTTTGTTTGTTTGCTTGCAAATGAAGCCACTTTATGTGGTTTGACATTTTACGCTAAGTGTGCGCGCTTTGTCCGACTGCGGATTTCGAACCCGTTCCGTCAATGGCAGCCGTTATAACGACGGATGAGTACAAGAACATGTGGTCCTTCTGGTGGTAGCATAAGTGCGGTGTATTTCGCTCTCAAACCGACACTTCATCCGTATGCTCAGCAGTAAAGTGGAAGAGTTTGTAGAATTGTTGCTGTTTGTTATTAATTTTTTTTTCAAATATATTTGTCTTTTTGAGACGTTGTTCATTAACCGTCATCGACATGCATTATGGAATGAAGCTTTCAATTTAACAGCACCGTGGAGTAGTAATTTGATTGCCCATTGCCCGGCCTCTTAAGAGCACTTCTCGAGTTGAGTTGGTGAAGCTAATTTTAATACAAACAGTGCACGGCCCACGGTACCACTTCTTTTCGATTGGAGTGCTGTAGGTTTAAGGTAGTATTTTATTTGTTAATATCTTCCTCGATTGGAAATGACGAGTTTACGAGTGTACCATTTGTGTGATTGATTCGGATAAACGATTTGGAAATTGACTATCTTAACCAGATGCGGATTATCAATTAAGCAAATTTAGCGGCCACGGGGAGAAAATTTTTGGCGCTTGTAGAATTTAATGGGGATTTCTTACAATATTGTAACACTTTACTTATTTTCTTCCATCGGTTCTGCCTCCCGCCCAGCATCGCAACCAGAATTTTAGGGGTCAGAGGATTCTCAGTAAAAGCCTCCAAACATGAATCCTCGCCCGACCAGAACTTTTGAAATCACTTGTTGTTTTTTATTAATTTATTGTAATGTCAATTGGTTGAAATAAGTTTCTTTTCACTCAAATAATGCCTTAAATGAACAAAGAATATAACATCATAAAAAAATGTAAAAAATCTATAAATTTGAAAATTTCATAAGGCTCATTTTTGCGCCAAGTTTTGGCTATAAGTCGGTCGGTATCCAACGGATCGCCAATCTTTAACCTGTGGTTGATAGATGGCACCAATGGCTACATTTTCTTCCTGAAAGGTCATGCCCTCAGATGTCTGTGCCAAAAGTTATTCGAGGAACCAAGTTCCTTACCCTGTTTGATAAAATGTAAAATTTTCCTCATTTTTCTGCAATTCAGCAAAATTTTTAAATGTGAAGTATTTTATTGCGAATTTGTTGCAATTAGTTTCTTTTCACTCAAATACTGCTTTAAATTAAAAAACGAATAAAAAATCAGAAAAAATTTCAAAAAAAATTTTCACTCGAAAATTTCATAAGGCTTACCCCTAACGTTTTTTTTTGAGAAATTTTGCAAAAAAAATAAAATTGTTTTATTTTAATGCCAATTGGTTCGAAAAAGTTTGTTTTCACTCAAATAATGATTTAAATAAAAAAACAGAATAAAAAATTATAAAAATTAAAAAAAATTAAAAATTAGAAAATTTCATAAGGCTCATTTTTGCGCCAAGTTTTGGCTATAAGTCGGTCGGTATCCAACGGATCGCCAATCTTTAACCTGTGGTCGATAAATGGCACCAATGGCTACATTTTCTTCTTGGACGGCCATGCCCTCAGACGTCTGTGCCAGAAGTTATTCGAGGAACCAAGTTCGTTACCCTGTTTGAGAAAATGTAAAATTTTTCTCATTTTTGCACCAAATTTTGCCTATAACTCGGTCGGTATCCAACGGATCGCCAATCTTTAACTTGTGGTCGATAGATGGCATCAATGGCTACATTTTCTTCTTGGAAGGCCATGCCCTCAGATGTCTGTGCCAGAAGTTATTCGAGGAACCAAGTTCGTTACCCTGTTTTTGAACAAATTAGCAAAATTGAAAAATGTGATATATTTTAATGGGAATTTGTTGCAATATGTTTCTTTTCACTCAAATAATGCTTTAAACTAAAAAAAGAATAAAAAATCGAAAACAAAAATTCAAAAAAATTTCCACTTGAAAATTTCATAAGGGGTACCCCTTACGTTTTTTTTGAGAAATTTTGCAAAAAAAATAAAATTGTTTTATTTTAATGCCAATTGGTTGCAATGAGTTTCTTTTCACTCAAATAATGATTGAAATAAAAAAAAGAGTGAAAAATAATGAAAAAATCAAAAAATTCAAAAAAATGAAAATAAATTTTTTCTCATTTTTGCACCAAATTTTGCCTATAACTCGGTCGGTATCCAACGGATCGCCAATCTTTAACTTGTGGTCGATAGATGGCATCAATGGCTACATTTTCTTCTTGAACGGCCATACCGTCAGATGTCTGTGCCAGAAGTTATTCGAGGAACCAAGATCCACACCCTGTTTTTGAACAATTTAGCAAAATTGAAAAATGTGATATATTTTAATGGGAATTTGTTGCAATATGTTTCTCTTCACTCAAATAATGCTTTAAATTAAAAAAAGAATAAAAAATTAGAAAAAAATTTACAAAAAATTTTCAACTCGAAAATTTCATAAGGCTTACCCCTTAGGTTGTTTTTGAGAAATTTTGCAAAAAAAATTAAATTGTTTTAATTCAATCCCAATTGGTTCAAATAAGTTTCTTTTCACTCAAATAATGCTTTAAATGAAAATTGAATAAAAAATTATAAAAAAATTCTAAAAATTTGATAATTTTCCAAGGCTATAGCCTTAGCTTTTTTTGTGAAATTTAGCAAAACGTTAAAATTTGTTTTATTTTCATGTCAATTGTTTGAAATAAGTTTCTTTTCACCCAAATAGTGCTTTAATGAAAAATGAATAAAAAATTATAAAAAAATGCTAAAAAACTCTAGAAATTTGAAAATATCTTAAGGCCTTAGATTTTGTTGGGAAATTTAGCAAAATTTCCTAAATTTATTTATTTTTATGAGAATTTCCTTCAAGTGTGGCACTGTTGTTTACTTATTTACTACTACGACTGCTCTCTCACTTCTGTCCGATCTGTCTGTTGCTTCGCTACACAAGTTGTCATACTACCCAAGTGATGCAACCTTTCCATCGCTCAAATGTCACTTCCTTTTGTCATCTGTCAAGTGACACCGCGTGTCGTTTGTTTTCGTTGTCTACTATTCGCTTACGCTGGCTGCTGCTGAAATATAATCTAGAAGTTAGGCTAGATTCTCGTAGCTAATCCGCATATGCTCTGCGTACCTTCGGCCGATTAGTATCTACTACCCTATCCTGTATTCCCCGAAAACGAACGTAATGTTTTCAGTCTAATGGTTCGTAGGGTAAGTATGAATCGGTACGCACCGACTCAGTTGTCTCCGCTTTGCCGCGTTCCTTTTCCCTTTCCAGGAGACTTTACCCGTCGCAGGACTATCGCACCTTAATGCCGGCGGTTCTGCGATCCCAAACGGTGGAGGATTCGGCGCTACTGGCTTGGCATGAAGCGCACCAAACGGCCACCGTGCCCGTCGAGAATGTTTGTCCCTCGATGCAGCGCGCTTAACATCCTGCAACGTTTACCTCGCTGCTTGGACTAAACCGAGAGTTTCTTCGCTTCTTCTCTCCTACCGTTTCTACCGCGAGGAAAAATTGCGGGAACGCCTTATGCTACCGATCAACGTGCTCATCCCGAATGCCGTCCCGGGATTTCAGTGTCCGGTTTACGTGGCAGTTATCCATGCCTATCAACCAGTTCCTTCAAGTGAGCAAAATGTGCGGATAGTTAGGCTACGTTGACCGAATGGGCTCTTGTGTACGGTAGGCAGTTTGTGTACGGTAGAGAATCTGCTGCGGCCGGATGTTTGCACTGACAGCCTAACCGAATCGTGTATTGCGGGCACAGCTGGTGCGGTGTGCCAGATAATCCAAACTCCGCCAAAAGCCCGTGTGCGATAAGAGGGAATGGTAAACAATCGTCGAAGATCGTTCTTTTGTATTCAACAGTTTATAGTGCTGCCATCCGCATTCGTCTTCGCCACACGGCACCGTTACGTTACATTTGCCGTCGTGGTAATCAAAACACAAAAGTAACACTGCTTCTAAGGGGTATGCAATCCACAGAGCTGAGATAGTTTAGTTTTGTACCGACTAATTTGATCTTTATTCGCATGCGGGAGAACTATTGTGCAAATAACGAAAAAATAACGCTTTGCCCCTAAAGGATATGCAATCTACAGAGCAAAGCTAACTTAGTACGTAGTCGATTTAATTTGACCATAATAATCATGTAGGAGGACCATTGTGCATCTAACGTATAAAGTAACGTTTTACGCCTAAAGGTATGCAATACACAGAGCAGAGCTAATTTTGGCTTTATACCGACTAATTTGACCGTTACTGTCATGTGGGAGAACCATTGTGCAACTACCGACAAAAGTAACGCTTTGCGCCTAAAGGTATGCAATCCACATTGCAGCGCTGGTAGTGTGCTACCTCCTCGGTAGGATGCTCTCCTGTTGTTTTAAAAAATAAATGATTGCTTTCTTCGTCAAAATCGGTCGACGAAATTCGGCCACTTTTATTCAGCAAAACACCAAGAGAGCATCCAACCGTGGAGGTTACATTAACTGGTGCTCGGTGGTGCCGCAAGCGACCGGTAAATCTAAAAATGATTTTTCAACACCAAGAGAGCATCCAACTGAGGAGGTAACAGTAACTGGTATCGTCTAGCCGTCATTTTAGCGTATCGTAGTCATTTTTTCGGCATGAAGGGGAAATAATCATTTTTCTTGTTCAATCCATTCCAAGCAAAGCGAAATATTTTCCTAACAAATCGGACCACGAAACGGATATGTTTTGTAAATTTTAAAAATGTAAACCAACGTTTTGTAAATTTTTTATTTCAAAAATAATTATTTTAGATACACAAAAATAAACCAAAATACATAAAAAATAAAGCTCAATTCGAAAAAAATAGTACTATCCTATGCATAACGTAATAAACGAACTTCTTTCGATACGTACATGTATATATGTTTTTTGTTAGTTTGTTTTCATTGGTTTTAACTAAATAACGTGTTTCTCGTGCGAGAACCCGTGGAGCAACAAAACACTCCACCTGATATAATTTTTCGCGTAATGTACAGAATAAAAATTTCCTGCCGTTGCGGGATGTGTTTGCTATCTTTTTCCACGATGTCTTGGCTATTTTTATACAAGTTTTCATCTCCTATATCAGGTGTTAGTTGAGAGTTTTTCGCTCTGTCACTGTGTGCCGTTTGTTTTCTGTTTGCAGCTGGCACAGAATATGCATAACCTGATGGTGATTGCTAGTTTACCTCGTGTATGTTATGTTTACCATGTTTTTAAGCTACCTAGTATACCACAGTCGTACTCGTATTCACCTGGCACAAAAACGTGTTTCATCAAAGTGCGTCAGTCAGGAAATCATTTCCACTTATCAGCACACTTTCCTCTTTTCTTCCTCTCCTAATAAATTCGCTTATCTTACACCCTTTGGCTCTTTGTTTTAGTGCGTTCACCCTACCAACAGCGAGCAGCATACTAAGATGTAATTAATTCACACGCGCGCCGACGGATTGTTCTAGACATTTGATGGCTTCCTTTTTCTTTATGCTGATTTATCCAGCTACCACTGCTTGTAAGAGTTAGCAAAGGATAGCTTTACCCTGCTATCCTGCTGCTTAACTGTGGAATCGACGCTACCCATGGACAAAAGCTACAGCTTCACTGCTCACTTCCTCCCATACACGAACGTTGCAGGAATTGTGACCGACGTTTGTTCCGCTTTTCAATAACTACCGAAGGAAGTTACTTTTTACCTTTCTTTTAATTCATTGCTGCTATACTGCCACTAACTCGCACGTCCTACTCCGTTGCCGTCTGGAAGAGAAAAGAAAGCTTTTCGCGCCTAAATTGTCTGGCGTCCCTTCACTTTGACATGTGTCAAACTGCGAGCGGGCAAATGAGGTTGTTTACGTACGGGAGGATTGAAGTGTTGAGATATTTAAATATTTCTTAACGGAATTTTAAACACATGCTTTCCAAAATAGGGACTAAAATAATTATTAACAGTCATAAATAGTTGCAATTCATCAAATTGGAGCTGAAAAGCCATTAGCGATTCTTAATTGAGGTTAGATCTAATTGTTTCGAAATTTCAGCAGCACTTATCGAGCCTTTTAGATCCTGCAAACGAAAGAAAGGGGAAAAGAAAGTATTTTAAGTGTACGCTTTTTATCGCCAAATGTTAAGG